>NEWO01000625.1:176477-200911 GCA_003013225.1 Phalaenopsis aphrodite
ACTTCTTCTCGCAATTCTCCATTAAAAAAAACATTTTTCTCTTCAAGTTGCTAATCTCAAGAGAATCATCCCGTCATGATTATGTCATCTACATACAAAATCATAATGGCTATTTTATCTTTGATGGAATGTTTGAAAAAAAAAAAATGTGATCACCTTGGCTTTGAGAGAATCCATGTCTCTTGATAACATCACCAAAACGCTCAAACCAAGCTCGAGGAGTCTGCTTTAACCCATACAGAGACTTTTTTAATTTGCACACTTTACGTTTTTCAAATTTTTCTTCAAATCCGGGTGGCAGGTTCATATATACTTCTTCTCGCAATTCTCCATTAAAAAAAACATTCTTTACATCAAATTCATGAAGTGGCCAGAAGTTAACTGCAAGAGAAAGAAGTACTCTAATAAAGTTAATTTTAACAACATGAGCAAAAGTCTTTTGGTAATCAATACCATGAGTTTGAGTAAATCCTTTTGCTACTAATCTCGTTTTGTATCTCTTTACACTTCCATCAGCTTTAAACTTCACCGTGACACCCATTTGCACCCAACCGTCTTTTTGACTTTAGGTAGATCAATGACTGTCCAAGTGTTATTTCTTTTAAGAGCATTTATTTCTTCCATCACAACTAATCTCCAACTTGGTTCACCTAATGCTTCCTGAATAGTTCTTGGAACAAGCATATTAGAAATCCTAGACACAAATGCTCTAATATTTCTTGATAGTTTTCATATGACAAGTATTGTGTGATAGGATGTTTCGTGTCTGTTCAGATTTCTTTTTATAAAGCAATTAGAAGATCAAGATCAGAAGGTCTTGAAGTAGAGGGAAGGTTACTCTGAGTTATAGGACATTCGGCAAAATTGATTGAACCTCTGCTGAGGGAGTAACTGGGGCTGTAGTAACTTTATGGAATTTCTTATTAGTATAAACCTATAACTCATGTTAAGGATTATGGTCCACTGGATTATGATCTGTTGGAAGTACTTCTTCCTGTCTCTGATAAAGTAACATCTGACAAAATAGAATTAGTAGTGCTGGTTTCCGTATCAGAATTAGTTAAAGAAATGGGTAAAATTTTTCAAAAATTATTTTCTTCAACTAAGTTCTCCCCCTGAAAAAAAATATTGTGAAAAAAGAAGTGATCCTCGACAAACTTGACATCCATGCTCTCAAAAAATTTTTTTTTGACTGGATTAAAACATTTGTATCCACTTTTATTTGAAGCATAAAAAACACATTTTTCAGCGTTGGGATCAAATTTTGAGCGAAACACATTTGGGACATGCACATGACAAACACATCCAAAAACCTTTAAAGGGAGATCAACTATTATCTTACATATGGAAAAATAATTTTTCAAGACTTGTAAATGTGTTTTAAATTTCAGAACTTGAGATGACATTCTGTTTATTAAATAATATGAGGTAAGAAGTGTATTACCTCAAAGATATTTGGGAACATTCATGGAAAACATAAGTGCCCGGACAACTTCAAGTAAATGTCTATTTTCCCTTTCAGCAATTCCATTTTGTTGTGGTGTGTCACGAGAAGTGGATTGATGCAGAATATCTTTTTCCAAAATAAATGTCCATTTTCAAGTCTCATTATGCCTTCTTAGAATGTCAATTTTTTTTTGAAATTGATTTTCATCACGTGAAAAAAATCTTTGAATAGTTGTTCAACTTCATATTTCTTTTCCAATAAATAAACCCAGCAAACTCGTGTGTGATCATCAATAAATGTTACAAATCATTTTTTTTTTTCAGAAAACGTGTTAACTTTGGATGGGCCCCAAATATCATTATGCAACAAATAAAATAGTTTTGAAGCAGAATATGATTTTATTGGAAATGAAACAGATGACTTTTAGCTAAATTACAAGCTTCATAATGAAGTTTTGAACAATCAATAAATTTAAATAGTTTAAGAAATAAAGATTTGAGATACGGAAAGCTAGAATGCTTTAATCTTTTATGCCATAACATAACTTGATCATAGTTAAAACTTGAACTTGTACTACCTAATCCATGAGTTGTTTTATTCGCAGAATCAGTTCCATCATAGTAGTACAATCCATTTATTTCTTTAGCAGTTCCAATCATCTTCCCCAAATTTTGGTCCTAAGAAACACAATTAGGAGAAAAAAGAATGAAATAATCAGAGTCTTCGGACAATTTGCTAACAGAAAAAAGATTACATGTAAGTATTGGAACATGTAAGACTAATTTCAAAGAGATTTTTTCCGTTTTAATATTTCCTTTTCCTGCAATAGGTGAAAAACTGTCATCAACTATTCTGATTTTTTCAGAACCGAAACATGGATAATACGAATCAAATAATTGAGAACAGCTTGTCATATGATCAGAGGCTCCTGAATCTATGATCCAAGGAGTGATAAATCCTAGAACAGATAAAGCCGAAGGATTACTACCTGTTTGTGCTATAGAACCGATAAGAGCATTAGATGATGAGCAAGATTTCAACAGTTTAAGAAGATGACTTAATTGTTCTTTAGTAAGTGAAGATGACTCAGCCTCATTTGCTGTAGATATGCCATGTTCACCAGATTTTTTCCCCTTAACATTAGGTGATTTACCATGCAACTTCCAACATTTGTCGCGAGTATGACATGGCTTTCCCCAGTAGTCACATTGCAGGTTGTTTTTGTCTTCTACACGCTGGTTGTTAGAAGTTTTTCTGCTTACTTGAGTTTCAAGAATAGCCAGTGTTGATCCTTCCACGGACAACGTTGAACCTGCAGTCTTTTTCCCTAACATCACATGTCTCCGACTCTCTTCTCTCCTTACCTCCACAAAATCTTCACCAATTGGAGGCAGAAAATTTCTTCCAATTATTTGGCAACGGATCTCATCATATTCAACGTTTAGACCTGCAAGAAATTTGAAGATTCAGCCAGTATCCACTATTTTCTTGTATTGGTTGCAATCATCTTTTGATTTCCACTCATGATCATTGAATAAGTCCAGGTCCTGCCAAATCCACTTAAAAGAGTAGAAATACTTTGTCACAAAATCCTCACCTTGGTAAATTTCCCCAAGTTGTTGGGTCAACTCGTAAACTTGTGATTGACTTCCAAGAACAGAGTTCATTTCTGAAACATTGTCCCATAATTTCTTGGCTGTAGAGTAACACAGATAATTGCGCTTATCTCTTCAGTCATGAAATTGACTAACCATGTCATTTCCATTGAGTTTTTCGCATCCCAATGACATAAGTTATGTCATTCACATCAGGTTGCTTAGTTTGACCTGTGATATAGACAATCTTTCCTCTTTCTCGGAGATACATACGAACAAATTGTGACCATCGAAGAAAATTACCACCATTTAGTCGGATTGTAGTGATCTGAATGGGATGGTTTTCAGATGTATTTCTTTGAGGTTCGGATTGTGATGACTGAAAAGGCTGGCTTGTCCTAGACGTGACTTCAGATATTTTAAAGATGAAGAACGGTGAAATTGCTCGAGCACGTGCTGTCTATGAGCGTGCATCAGGAACCTGAGATTCGCCCGCCGAAGCAAAAGATTACGGCCTTTGTCGTCGAAAGGAATTCGAGATGTGGAATCACTTCGTCAACCACGCACACAATTTCTAGGACCGTGCAGTTTCCCTTGCTAGCAATTGTGTCGCGAGGGCTCCCTGCGACGATCCTTGCCAGCGAGACGTGATCCTCTCATTGCCTTCCCAATGAGCTCTGTTCGCTGTTGCTTCGTGATGACTAAGCAGAAGAAAGGAAAAGCGGAGTTCTGGGGTCTCTGCACCAACGACACCGATCACGATCCCGACGATCGAGCAGTAGGCTCTGATACCATGAAAAACAGTGAAAAAAATATAAGAGGAGTGAATCATTTTTCTATATTGATGTACAACTATTTAAAGAGTTTTAACTAGGGACAAAAAAGACAGCTAATCTCTCTAATTAAGGAGAAATATACTATTCAACTAACTACCCTAATATAGAAGAAAATAAATAGTGATTCCTAAGATCACTCATACAATTCATAAACCTTTAAATATAGAGTATAACAATTATGAAATATAATCATAATTATTTAAGAGATCTTTCAACAATACACATCCGAATATGACTCGTTGTTTCTTTAGTAACGCATATGCTAGTATTAACTTTCTATTTTGGATCGATATTGCTGCATGATTAGTTGCAAATTACCTGATGATTCATGATCTCTGTCATTTGGGTGCCTAGCCTTATGCAATTTTTTCAAGAACGCTTTTATATTGAGTTAGGCTTAACAGGCTCAAGTTCAACTTCCAGTTTCAAATCCAAGTTTTATCCTGGTATGTTGAGTCAAAATCATACCTTCGTTTGGATGCATGGAACATATTTGATTGTATCGGGATGGGAGCATAACTAGCTTCAAATTTAAGAGAAGTTTTAGTAGTGATCTCAACGACTAATTCTAAGTTAAGAGGAGAATGTCCATGTTAGGGTGCATTTTGATTTGGTCAACACCTATTTTTTTATTTTAGGAATTTTATTAGGTCGAATTAGGCGAATGATTATCATGCATGGACTTCCACTTATTTGACAACTTATATTTTGACTTTCATTTTGGAATTTTTTCAAATTGTTTATTTGACAGAAAATGTTCAAAATGGTCCTTGGCTTATTTGTAGGGAACACTTATTTGGAATTTATTCCACTTATTAGTATCAGTCTATTTCAAATATCCAAATTAATTCATTGACTCCTTACGATTAAAAAATCTCTACAAATGAAATCATTGTTTAATTTAAAGGAAATTTTACACAAAGTTCATGAATGAGGGTATTCAACATAAATCAAGGTGTCAAAACTTTATTTTTTAAAAACCCTTATTTCACTATTTATTTATGACCTTTGCATGAAATTTCTGTCAAATGAAACAATGATCCTATGTGAAAGTCTTTTAAATTATGTTTGAAAAGTTAAGCAAATAAATTTGACATTTTAAACATTGTAAAAGAAAATTGAACCCCACAAATAGTCTGGATTGTCTTAATCATTTCTTATTTATTTGATGTGTATTGTGACTCCTTCAAGTTATAAACTAGAGTTTTTTTTTATCTATTTCGTTAATTTAGTGAATTACATTTCTATGTTATCTATCTTCTCTCCTTTTTTGTTGTTTTACTTTGTAATGCACGAGAGGTTTGATTTTGTTCGGTGAGAAGGAAGAGGAGCATCAAGCAGGACAAACATGTTTGAGGTGTGGAAGGAATGACGTCATGTACGGCCTTGTTTGAGGGAGACACATTCAGATTCTATGTGAAGAAGAAGAGCAACGAGGAATGCTTTGCGTGCGGCTTCAGCGTGAAGAGGATGAGGAGGTGAGAGACAGTGTGAAGGACGGACTTGCAAGCATGATCGAAGCTTTTTTTGTGCAAAGTGGACGAGAGGAGTTGGACGAAGCAAACAAGGGTGAGGTTAAACTATTTTTCTGAGCTGAGGCAACATTTTGCATGTGGGAGAAGATCCGAACCAAGTTTTGTGTAGTTTTTTTTTTTTTTTCAAAAGTAGTTATTTAATTGAAAATATATTAAATGTTAGGCGTGCTAAGGTATGTTTTAAGTAATTTTTTTATGTATAGTGAATAAAAAAAATAAAATTAATTAGGATTTACATAAAGAAGAAAATGATAAAATTTATTGCCTAAATAATGTAATATCAATAATAAAATAAACTAAAATAAATAAGCAAGTAATGATTAGATTTCCATAATGAATTAATATAATAAAATTTTATTAAAGGGAATACATATGTTTATTATAGCTGGCAAATTAGACGAGTCAAGGCTAAGGCAAACCAAAGAGTAAATCAATGAAAATTAAGGTGATTATTCTTACTTTTAAGCTATAGTAGTTTTTGTTTCTTTTAAACTGAATTCATTGATTTTTGCTGAAACCTGCTTGCACCATTGTACTATGATTTATATGCTCTTTTAGATGTTTGTCATATCATTGCGATGAATATATATTTTAAATCTACTAATGTTATGTATTATTTAAAGGTAGAATTAAATGAAAAAGATGTATGAATGAGATGAAATGTATAGATTGATTGTATGTACATACTTGATTATAATTAAATTCATCCATTTATAGTACTAGCATAGGCATGATAAGGTACTTGTGCACGTAAATAAAAAAAAGATATTGATATTGAAATACCTCAAATGATATAACTTTAGACGATACTCCTGTGATAGTTGTATATAAAATGATATCAATATTGAAATGGTATAGTATGAAATAATAAAGATTTTGAAATATCTTGATTGATTATATTAATAAATATTAATCGTGAAATGCCTTTAAGCGTATTATTTTCTTATTCATTGCATTATTATAGTTTAGAAGTACGAGTATTTTTTGGTTATTGTAGCTCATTTTATCTAAAATTAACCTTTCAGGTTAAAAGATGGTAATTGAGAAATGAATATCTATATTAGACGTGAGCAATCTGAGTCAATGTAAATTTATTATTTGTTGAATTTAATATTAATTTTGTAGTGACTCTTTCATTTGTTTCAGAATGATTAAATGTTAGTTATAGAAAATTATGATTATCACCGTCCGACCGTATGTTTCTACTTTGATTGATTTCAAGCCCCGGGTCGAGCCGTGACAAAAGATGATTCTTCTGCCATAAACATCATCTATCATGCATATCATATAGAACTGATTAGATCGCTTGATTCAAGCGATCCCATAAATTATAAATATATAGTAGTAGATTTTAGAGCGAGAAGATGATACAAAACTCAAAGAGGTGTTTTTGATGGCATAAAGATGGACATGGAGATTAAGTGATAAAGGGTTTATTCTAATAGAATGCTTCAATGCTATCAATTAAAAAATTGGTAACCTCTGTAAAGTATTCTTAAAATTTTTTAGGGATTTTTGAGATTAAGAAATAATTTAATTATGTGTTAATCATTATTGATTTTTTAGAAAGTGCGAGCTTGATTCCTGACAAGAATGCTTAATTAGAAGAAGCAACAATGCTATTCTCTTAACTCTTGTGGAATACTTTAGCTTAGCTACATTATTTTTAATAGAATTAGAGACAACCAATTCCTTTGGTAGTTTTAGGGAGCATTGTGAAGTATGATGGACATAAAAATGAAAAAAGAGTTTTACATTCCACCATATACGAATGGTAAAATTGAAGTAGTTAATTGGAACTTGATAAGGAGGTTGTAAGGATATAATGATCAAGTTCTTTTATGATAAAGTGATTCATGAAAAAGCAATCAAATTTTATGAAACCATTTTATGGTTCTTAAGAGGTGTGAAAGAGTAGAAGAAAGGGGTAGATAAATTGTTGGATAGTTAAGGAAATCGAGAGGATGGTTTTCAGTTGAAATTTGGCGTGAGCGGTAGGATGATTGCGAACCATATGAGAAAAACTATTCCTTTTTGTTATCATATAGAAGCAGGCAGCAAATTGGATAATGAATGAAGCATTTGAATGTCCGGGAGTGATCACTACTTCGATTCGATTAGGTTACAAACACACCACTAAATGAAATTCAAAGATGCAAAACTCCAATAGAGAAAACTAGGAGAAAACATCTCATAAACAAAGCTATTAGCCTAAAAAAATAGGGAATAATGAAATATAGATAGATCTCACAGAGAAATTAGACTAATTAAAAATAGAGAAATAGGGAAGAAATCAAAAAGAAAAAATATTCCAAGTTAGAGGTTGTTCCAATTCATGCGATTGCAGGCTTTTGACGATCCCGTGAAACCTACTGATTGCGGAATCTCGCGGATACAGAATCACGAGGTCCTTGATAAAACAGAGCTTACGCATCATTATCCTCTATAACGCCCAAAATTTGAGAACCAAGTAAGGATTTTTGGCAAATTTTAAAATACCCAAATTAGGCCCCCTTAGAATTTGCTCGAAGAAATTTTCTAAATTTCTACTAATCAAACCGATTAATTCGATATATAACACTAAGTGTGAATTGTTAATGGATTCGAAGATATAAAATTTGGAAGTTTAATTAATCTAATGAAACCTTAGTTAATCCTCTTGTTTCCCTAATCTTCCGCCTCTGCACTATATCCAGGTGACCTTTGCGCACTTATACGTTCATGCAAGGGCTCGATTTAATCGAGGGGCTGAGAAGAGAGGAGGGCGAGATAAAGTGCAGCATCCCACTCCCCTCTCCCGTAATCTGCTTTCAAGCGAGGAATTCCAGGGGAGGAAGGGGGAGGTACGAGCGGGCACCTGGGAACTGCAACTCGTGGTAATGACTTCCGGGGCGATTTCAATGAGCATGCATCCTTCTCGCTCATTATTCTAGATTTTTTTTTGCCATCTTCATGTTTTCATTTTGACGTATTTCTTAATTCATGCAATTTTTTCATCTTTGGCGTCCATAGAGGGAGGCAATTGTGTCGAAAGCGTCGAACTTGGTTTGCAAGCTTTTATAAGGGTTTGGTCATGAAATCAGTGAAGGGGAAGAGAGGATTGAGTTGCTAAGAAGAAGAGGTGAGAAGTTTAGGCGGATTGAAAAAAGGTTGGGTTTTTTTCGAGAAAAGCCCGTATGAGGTGTGTTGGCATTTAAGACATGTTTTGGGTTAATGCATGTTATGAACCAGTTTTCATGAAACCTTAAGTTGTCTAAGAATTTCAGATTGTTTACATAAGGCGGCGAGCTTGAGACGAGCATAGAAACTCGTCGTAGGGCCTCTGTCAAGTCAGATAAAATAATCATGTGCTAATTTAAGAAAAATATATTTATGTATGTTTTATGTGATTATGTATTCGACACTATTGCATTTAGACTTCTTGTATATTGTAGATGAATATCTACTTGAAATGTATGAATGCCAATTGATTTCTCTTGCGATATATGAGATGTTACTATGCTATGATATATATGACTATGCTTATGAAATAAATGTTCGCAGGTATTCATTTGCTATGATTCATACATGCGATATATGAAATGTCTATGAGCATATGCTACAGATATTATGCTTTAAGAAATGTCACAAGAAATATTATGTCTAGAATTTTATATAAGTTCTTGCAAGTACTCTATGCAGAGATGTGGTATTCCCGACTCCCGGTGTTCACTCGACTATGAATTTTCGGAACCATTTTGATCAAGCGGTGACAGAATGTAGGGAATTGTTGGTACCAATGGTGCTATTGATGACTGTTATTATGTTGGGGGACAACCTTTATTGATAGTTTTTATGTGATCTGTGGGGCAGAATAATGACTCATTATATAAGAGAATATCAAAATAGTTGAAACCTATATATTTACAAGTGACGTTGCTATCATGTGATGATATTGCTATGATGAAACTGTGATGATTATATTATTATGAATATGCTTATGATTATACATGAATATACTGATATATATGTTTTACACATGTCTTGATTTCTACACTACCTGTTTTTTGTCATGTATTATATGATTCTAGCATATTGTGAATTGCGTGTAGATATGCACAATTTCATTTGAGCAAGCACGTTATTTCCTTTTCATGTATAAAATTTTATTTTAGCTTTGATTATTTTGCTGAGCTCATTGTTGCTCACTCTACGTTATTATTTTTCAGGAAGGGGTAAGGAGCTCCGGAGTGTGAGTAGTCAGGTGTGACTTGTACAGCTTTCTCACTTATAATTTTGGGAGCTTGTACATAATTTTTGGGTATTTATTTTTATTTATATTGTATTTTGACAACTTTATATAGTTATATGTTTTGATGATATGATTTTTCACTCTTTCTAGTGTGTATATGAATGAATTATGAAATGCAATGCATTACGTATAATAACGATAATTTAGTTAGACTAGTTTATCACTCACTGAGTTCTAATTCCCCAAGTCAGGATGAGTGTTGGTGAGAATTTAGTCAGATTGAATTGTCCGTCTGTGTTGCACCTCAGCCGACCCTTAAAAGGAGAGTCAGTTGGCGTGTGATAGAAAGTGATATCAGAGCATGATTATTGAATAAAGAAAATGATGAAAGCGTGCTGGATTTAGAAGAAGTAAGAATGTGATTAAATATCAATTCATTTATACAAAACTATAGTTTGATAAATCTTGGGTGGATAACCCATACGACTTAAAATATCATGCATGCACGATATAATTATTATATAATAAATTGCTTTGAAATAGTAATTATTGCCAATACAGATAAATATGTGTGAAAGAGAATAAAAAAATACTGAGGGTCAGTCTGTTAGGCCAAATGCGAAGTAAGAAGTAACATCTAAAAATGTTTTAGGCAAAAATGACACTCAAAATAAAACGAATGAGAAAACCATAGCAGCCGAGCTACAGGGCATCGTTCAATTGATATGACAAGTGGTTGATAAAATGGATGCTATAAAAAATCCTCTATTACGCAAATCCTCTACTCGACAATTTAGTTATACTTTGATATAGCTTATTTTGTTTTGTTCTCATGGAGGGGAATTTCAGTATTGACGGGAAAGAGGATTTTAGGAGAGAAGTTTGAAGTGTACACAAGGGAGTTTACAAATTCATAATTTTAGTTGAATTCATTCATAATGTCTTTTTTGTTTCCCTGTTCTGCTAACATCTAAAGAAGTCACATTTTCTCACAATGTTTAAACCAGGTACAACAAGCCGCTTCAGTCATCTGTTCGTGCTGTAACTACTGGAACACTCTGGGCATTAAAAAGGGAGGATTTTCGAGGAATTTTTACATATGAGTTTTCCAACCTAGCATTGTTGAAGTTGCTCAGATCAATAGAGCCTTTTTCAAGGCTGACAATCTTACAACTGAGTCATATTGCTGAGTCGCTTGTGGAAGTTTCTTTCTCCGATGGGCAAAAAATAATTGAAAAGGTAGTGTAGATTCTAGTATTTTGACTCATAACACTCTTTAAGACAAAAGGAATATTTGAAAATTTTAATTTCCTTAAACCTTTTAGTTTCAAATTACCCACAATCATGTGCCAAAGAAAATACAAAGTTAACCCAAGTTCCAAATTCTAGAAAATCTCCAATCCTCAACATTAGGCTACTTTTATGGAGTTTTAAAAGGTTTTTCTATGTCTTTGCATGAATGATTGTTAATTTAGCTATGGCTTGAAATATATGTTGTACGTCGTAGTAGGTCCATAGGTTTATCCTCAAAACTGACTGTACTATCTTATTTTTATTTCAGGGTAAGCCTTTGACTGGTCTATACATCATTCAGAAAGGTGTTGTTAGACTATCATATATTGTAGACACCTCAAGTCCTGTTGCTTCCCCTCTTTTTTCCACTGATTTGGATCAGAGAACTGCAATTCAAGACAATAATGAACATGTAGTGGAGTTGACAGAGGGAAGTCACTTTGGAGAATGGACACTTTTTGGGGAATCTGTTGGCTCTTTGTCGGCGAGTTCTATTGGTGATGCGGTATGCTTGATTATTACAAAGGAGAAATTTGATTCAGCTGTTGGTTTAGTTCCAAAATTTCATTATGAAGATCGAAAGTATGGTGGTTATTTTTATAAACCTGTTCTAAAATGTTTCTTGGTCTTTGCTCTTAGTAGGCTGAGCTGAGTTATAATATGTTGTGCAGGATGAAATATTCTTTAGGTTCTTCAAAGGAAAGCATAGTAAAAAATGATGTTTCAACATGCAAGAGAATTAAGGCCTCTGATCTGGTATGGGGTTTATAGCTCTAGTTCTTTTTTAAATTGGAACCAAATTAATGCAAAATATGGTTATTTGGAGGACTTTTTACTGCTGAGTATCAATCGATTCAATCCTATTTAGGAGTGGAAAATGAACATTAACGCAACTGATTGCTGTGAGACAGGACTTGTCCTTTTGAAAGGCACTGGTAGGTTCTTTGGAGTGACTGGTTATAAACATTTTCACAATTGCATGTGATTTATCTTGTATTTGACTGAAATGCAGATACTGTTCGAACCTTGAAGAGGTTTTCTAAGATAAAAATTAAAGATCTTGGAAAGGAAGAACAGGTGATGAAGGAAAAGAAAATATTAATGAGTCTAAATGCCTCAGCTTCTATGCCAACTGTACTAAGTACCTGTGCTGATCAGTCACATGTTGGAATTTTGCTCGATTGCTTCCTTGTGTGTACTTTGTCATCTGTTCTCACCACACCATTGGATGAAACTTCTGCACGATTCTGTGCTGCTTCTCTTGTTATTGCTTTGGAGGAGCTACATAAGGTTAGTTGTCTTTTCGTTTTGAGAAATTAAACTCATAGTCCTACCTGATTAAAAAATAAGATGCACATGCAAAGTAACCGACTTTCTTGTAGTGTAACTTTCCTTAATAGACGGTAGGCTTGTAACAACAGTTTTATCATATTTTACTAGATGTTAAGATGTCAAAATTTTTAAGTAGCCTTTATGAAAATACAAGTATAAAGATATATATATGCATGCTTTACATACTCGTAGTGTTGTAAATACCAAAAGGGGCTCTTTAGGTGATATCAATCTTCAATTCATCTGGTGTTAATAGACACTCTTAATTACTTGCATAAGCAAAACAAGACTAAAGAAAAAGTAAATCTATTACGAAAGCTAATTTTAAGCATGAGAAATAATTTGCTGGGGATGGAATGATAATCATGGCATTAAAGTGAGCAAGGAAGATATGAGGTTATAGGTTCAATTGTACTTGTAAATAAATTATCTTGAACAAGTGCAGTATGCTACTTAAATTTATAGTACTCATAATCTGGCATAATCTGTATCCCCTACTTTATATTTTATCATTGCCATCAATCATAATCTCTCTCTTTTTTTCCCTCTATGCTTTTCTCTCTCTCTTGAGAAGATTTATTTTTTCAAGACTTCAATTTCTTCTAGCTACCATTTGTCACTTATTTTTAAGCAGACATCCTCATTTCTAGTACTGTTAGTGCTTGTTCTGCATCACATGTCAAACCATTATCATATTTATATATATATATATATATATATATATATATATATATATTCACATTCGAAATAATTACACTAATCGTTCAATTTAGGCAAGGCACTCTCATCTTGCCACCTGATGAAAATGTAGTCTGGCAAGATTGCGTTATTAATGGCGCTCTTCTGGAAGGTGTCCTTATATTGTCTTCCCGGAGCGCCTACCTCACATTTGACATCTATAATGGTGGGAATCTTGTGCACCATGCACATCCCCTTGTTTACAAAAAGAAAAAAAAAGTAACTGATGCTTTATTAGTGACCGCAGAATTCAGTTCTTCAAAGAGGAATTTCACGAGATGATGTGATGCTTGACCAAAAAGGACACCTGCAGGTAATCACTACAAATATTGTTGCACACTATCAGGGCGATTCATACAAATCACGATTTGGTGTTTATAACTTTGTTTATCTTCTTATGTTGTAGTTGGTAGACTTTAGATTTTCGAAGAAGTTAGGCGGAGAAAGAACCTTCACCATATGTGGGATTGCAGATTCTTTAGCCCCAGAGATAATCCTAGGGAAAGGGCATGGATTTGCTGCGGACTGGTCTGTATTTAACATCTTAAATTTATCTGTCTAATTAGTTCTTAGCCATTATATCTTATGAGGGACGAAATTATTGCTTGTAAATATTCATCTTTCTAAAATTTCTCCATGAATTATATGCTTTTTAACTTTTTCATGAAATTTAGATTTAAAAACTGAATGTCGGAAGGAATTGAATCAACCAATGATTTTCTTAAAGCAATTCGCTTTTCTTCAATCCGAAGTAAATATTTAAGTAAAGCATAGTTTTATACTGCACTTCTCTTGACAACATAGTTAATTACTTACATATTTTGTTAATTTATTGTTGCTTATGTATTTCATAGGTAACTTGGTGTTGATGTTGCGTGCAATTGATTTGCATACTCTATTATTTTTATAAGTTTTTTCTTACTGATTTTCAATAAGAGGGAGAGAACTTTGATGTTACAGTTGTCACCATTGCGTGTTCAAATTTGTGAAAAGAACCTCGTTATTGATGTACATATATTTGGGTACATTATGTCTCTCAAAATACTTTTATTTAGGGCGCGGTGCACTGAGAACTTTATTACTCTCTTCCTATATGTTTTAGCTGGTGAGGGTCTGCAAGAATACCTTTTCTGCTATTTTTTTTTCCTCTGAATTGGATTATATTAAATCGTTTAATTTGGTTGTTTAGAATTTGATGTTATTTTTTGTATCCTTTATTCATTAAAAGATGTAGGAGCAAGAAACAACTTTATCTTACCTAACCATTGCACTTTATTTTACCACCAAGCGGGTTGCCATATCATGTCGATTAACACCATGGGAACACATCATTTTGCAAGTCTTGTTTTTATTACTCGAGGACCTGTTTGAATATTTTTTTTTTTCAATTTTGTTTCTTACTTTTTTTTTTGAAAATATGTTTGTATAATGTACTTTTCACATGTTTTTTTAAAGAAATCAACTTTTTTTTAAAATAATCATAATATCTAAAATATATTAAGTTTTTTTAATATTATTTTTTTTTGAACGGGTCAAACATGTTTTATTTCCAATCAAAACATAAAAGGCCTCAAGAGTTTCTAGCAATTGAACACTCTTTCATTGAACAATATACATTTAAGGCAATTTATTAGTTTAACGATTCTTTTTCTAATTTTCATTTTTTTTATCAGTTTTTGTCAATTTCCCTTTCTATTGCATGATTTTAAAATTCTTAAGTTAATATATTTTTGTGTTTTGTGCTTGAAAATAAATCTTGTATATTGAGATATATATATATATATATATATATATATATATATATATATATATATATATANATATATATATATATATATATATATATATATATATATATATATATATATATATATATATATATATATATATTTATATATTTGTCGTGTAGTACTATTTTAATAGTGCAACTAATTAATTGAGTAAAAAATAATCTTGTATTTGTTGACCGCATTTTTGAGGTCACTACTCCTTTTTCTTAGGATCCTAATTACTAGCTCTAGGAGTTCCTATTGACTATCTTAGAAAACTAGAACTTGGACCCGCCCTTTTTAGAAATTCCAGTCACTTCCTATTTTCCTGTAATGTCTAGCATTTATGGTTTCAAAACCATTGTCTTATGGACGAGCGGTTAAGGGCTATTGTGTGAAGACTTAGGAAGGAGTTCCCAATAGGATTTCAAGCCTTAGGAAAATCACTTTATAACTTTATCGTCACATACACAAAATGCACAAAATTCACTAAATTGCACAAAATCGGACTTAAATTGAGCTTAAAGGATCGATGAAAATGCGAACTTTTCCGGACGACTTTCAACGACAAAATAGACTGAGCCAACGCGTCCATGACGCCAATTTTAGCTAGGAAGGACACCTATATTGTCATATTTACGACACGAGAAAATTTGCACGCAAATCGATGAATTCATCAAAATGACCTCCGAAGGTGTAATAAACTGCGTCAGTGCCTTCGAAACGTCAGAATTACTTAAAAATGATACCAATTTTGTTATGTTTTGACGCACGAATGAAAGACAAATCAAATTTTATTTTTCAAAATTTTTGATATTTTTATAATTATATCATTAATTATAATCTAATTAAATCCTAAACCCTATTTAGGTTTTCGCCCGCACCCTTCACCACCTGTTCGACCCATTCACGTGTTTGAACAGGTGAAGTGCTCGACTCTCCCTCTCGCTTGTGCTCTAGCCTCCATGATGGATCCACGCAGCTGCCATTTTCTTCCTCGTCTCTTCCCCTTCTTTACGCGGCATGACAACCGTTCGACTCTCCAATTAGAAGAGACGAGCTGGCCGACGCTTCTCCTCCTCGAGGTTGAACGCTCTCCTCCTTTATTGTGATGCTTCCTTCCTTTCTTTTTGATTCGTTGGCCAGAGTGGCTGGTAGGTGGCTGTATCTTCTCTCTTCTATACCTATAAAGAGGCTTCCTGTGGCACTGTTTTGGGTTGTTTAAAATTTTGAGAGTGAAAGGGAGGTTGTGTTTTCACTGTATGAAGGTTTTAGGAAAGAAAATTCTGCCAAAATCCTTTCTAAACTACGTTTTCGTGCGCTGGGAGTGTGGAGCATTCGTTGGTGGTTGTTTCTCGAAGCTTTAGGAGGGAGGCCCTGTCGAAATTTTTGCTTGGCTAGCTTTTTTGTGTGCTGGGAGTTTAAAAGCTTTGTTGGTTGCTAATTTCTTGAAGCTTTTAGGAGGAGGATTTCTGTGGTAGGCATTTTATTGAATCTTTCTTACTTTTTTTTGCTTTAAGTCGGCTCTAAGAGGTATTTATGTTCCTTCCTCTGATTTGCAACGTTTTCGATGGCATTTAAAAGAACCTCTTTGCTCTTTTAAAGCATGTGAAAGCTTCTTTGGGCTTAATGTGTTCCACTTGGTGGATTTGGGGGTTTGTATCTTTATGAGGTGCATGTGCACGGGTGTTGTATTCTCCTGTTTCCTAACTTTAAGGCATGGTTTTATGCATGTTAAAATGTGATGTGTTGCTTGGATTGGGACATTAAGCTGGTTTATTTTGTTTCTTTTTTTTTTTAAAGAAAAAAGATAAAAAAAAGGAAGGGAAGAAAGGTGGGAGATGTTTCGGCTAGCCTTGGTATGGAGAGGTTTGATAGAGCTTGTTACTTTGCCCTCATTCAATTAATTTCTTAGCTTTGATGTTTGCTCTTTTAATCACTTCATATTCACAAATGGTAGCATGACATGTGGAAGTTGAAATCTGGGCCTGTTTCGAGATCTGAGCATGGATTCTTGCTATGGTTAGTGAGAAATGAAGCATATATGGGCTGCCTTTGTTCTTTTCTTTGTTTAAAAATGTTTGGGAGTATGATATTGGTGGTTTAAAATGCATATAAGCTCATCTAGAAACATATGTTGGAAGAAGTTATTATAGTTTTCATGCTTAGAATGAATGTTGGAACTCATTTCGATATTGAGGAATATTGGCTCTAGATGCTTATCTATTTCTTGTTGCCTATCATCACGATACAAATGCTGGAAATTCACTCTTGATTTGAGCCTTTATAGGGCTCAATTTAGCCTCTACTTCGACCTGTTTTTGAGCCTTTATAGGCCACAGTTTTGGCTCATTTGGGACTGCATATAAGCTGGAAAATTTCTCTGTTTTGAGCCTTTATGGATTTCGATTTTGGCTCCTTTGAGAACTTCTTTTTGTGGTAGACTTGGGCTGAATTTTTACTTTTTATGGGGCTCGGTTTTCCCCTTATGATTGGACTGGATTTCTTCCTTATACCTCACGGTTTTTGTCATGGATTTGGGTTGAGTTTTAGTTCCTTTCAAAAATGCCTAAATGATAAAAGTATAAATGGAGATGTGGTTTTATTTTTTTCGTCCTTACGCCTCGGTTTTTGCCCCTCATATTGGGCTGGGTTTGGCTCCTATGCCTTTCAGTTTTGCCTATCTTGAGCAGATTTTTTTTATGACCGTTCAAAAATATAAGTGTTGGTTCCCCCATTTGTCTTGACTTAATTTGCCCTTGGCTTGGGCTCGGGTTGGTTCTTTTTATTGGCTCGGTATAGGCTTGCTTTGAGTTTTTTGATTGGATATGTCTCGGTTGGGTGTTCTTCTTCGGCGCTCGTTTTAAGATATGATATTTGCAATTAAGTTTGTCATCCCAAAATCCATGAATTTCAATACCTATCTCTATGCGAGAATGTTTAATTTGAGCATTTTCATGTCTTATGGGAAGAATGTGGGATTGGTCCTAGTGATCTATAATAGCTTGTCCATTCACTCTCTTATGTATATCAAATACAATGTAATGGCACTACTCATGGTGGTTTCCTTTTTGCTGCCTTGGCCGTGAGCCTTACTTGGTGTTGCTGGGCCTTCTTCTTTGCCTCTACCAGTGGGCTTATGCTGTGATGGCCTTCCCTTTCTTGGCTTTACCCGTGAGCTGGTTTTTGGGGCTTGGTTGCTCTCTTTCTTGCCCCTATCTGTAGGCATATGTTGTGATGGCCTTCCCTTTATTGGGTCTACCCGTGAGCTTAAATATGTGGTGGCAATTCCTCTTTATTGCTGCCCCTGTTTATGAATATTTATTTGATCTTATAGCTCCATGATTATATGAAATGAAAATCTTTTAATGAAAGGGAGAAATTGAAAGGATATGGGAAGAGTATGAAGTTTTTGTTTGGAAAAGAGTTTTGGAAGTTTGATATTGAAATTTGGATAATACGAGTACCACATTTAGGTTCAGGATTGGGTGTGTGAGTGCATATAAGGGATGGAGTCATGAGTACAGTATCAGGTCAGTTTTGAACTCATTTCAATTTATTTGAAACAAGAATTGGAAATGATACCCTTCCAGGGTTGATCCAATTATAAAACTTGAGAAGGTGATATCCTCTGGATTGATTCAAAGATCCTGAGCTCTCTTTTCTGGATCTTTTGTCACATTTTTGAGGATTGCTTCACCCCCTTTTACCCTTTAGATCTTTTGGGTGAATTAATTCCTCCTCTCTCTCATCCCCATTTTTATTCTTTTTTTTTCTTGTTTCTTGGTTCGGTTTTCTATGCTTATGTCCGATACATAAGTACTCATGTATAGTCTTTTGCTATATGTGAAACCATCAAGCAATGTCGCAAGTAGGTCGGTTTTGTTTTGGAGCTTAGGGCGATGTAACAAAGGCACGCCGGTGGTAGAGTAGAATGATATCTCATTCTACAACACCAAGACTCAATTCTGGAATCTGATGAAGTGTAGGTGAAAGTATCATTCACCGACATAAGACTAGAGGGGGACCCATACCTTCTTAGGCTGTTGGTAGTCCCAGACCCGATGATGTGATCTACTTGTGGACAACTGCACTTTTTCAAAATTGATAAAATAAATTGATAAGAATAGATACAATATTTATAAAAAATATTTTCATTACAAAATTAAATACAATTTTCCTTTTGTATGCCTGAAATGCATGTGCATGCTAAAATTTAAATTTTAAATATGTTACAACTGGGTTGTCCACTTGTTGATTACCGATTATGGGCTAAGGAGTACCCTCTTAAGTTGGGTTCAGTAGGATGTCCTTCTAGTGGAGTGACGAACTTTATACATCGGGTCACCGAGTAGCCTTCGATGTCCCTCGAGTAAAAATATATTATTTGAGCCTAGCCCCGACCCGAGTGTTTGCGGTCCCCTCTTTTCGGATTTTTCGTATGTTTTATTGGATTTTGGACAATGCACTTGTGGTCTCTTTTCTCCGGGATTTTCCCCAAGGTTTTGATAAGTTTTATTTCAATTTTTACTCGTTGAGTTTCCCGAGTTTTCCGTCGTAGATTTATTTATCAATTTTCCCGAGTTTTCCAAGCAATGTTTCTTTTGATTCATACAGTGAATAATAGCTAGCTTAAAGGAGTAGCTGACCTCTCAAATATACAAGTTTGATTTACATTGCAGCATTTTATTTCATAGCATGTTATATTGTTCTCCCAGCATATTATACCGTTCTCCTAGCTTGTTTTACTATTCTCCTAGCATGTTGTACTGTTTTCTTCTTTTATATCGCATGTTTTATTGCTTTGATACATACTATACCTTAGTTTAGGAAAACCTAGTGGTTACATAAGATTGACATCAAACCCAAAAGGTGCTATGTCAAAGAGCTTGGAACAAATAGTGTGGGCAGCACGACGAGGACTTTTAGAAGTGCAACTTCAAGATGAATTATCAACATCAAAACACATTCATAACACCAAACACTTAATTTAGTTTAAATAACAACCTATAGGAGTTCGAGGTGGTTTGCCTAGCGCAATTTAAACTCTCACCTATCACCTTTAGGCTTTTGCGCAACACTGTTGTGCAATTATAAGTCCTAACATTTTAGGATTCTGAGGTTACCGTACGATACGGTGTAAATCCTCATATCTTTTCAGACAATTTGCACGATCAAATATCGTGCGAATATAAGTCATAAATTCTAAAACAAATTGCAAGATTAAACATTAAACAACATCATTTCAAAAATATAAAGCCAAACAATAGGATAGTTGGGAGGTCACAGGGGTTCTCCCTAGATCTGTGATATCCCCTACTCTTCGCTCATTTGGATTTTGTAAAATAACTATTCTTATTTGACCTACTCCCATTTGATTTTCTTATGTCCAATCGTGGATACCAAAACTTTAAAATCTAGAAAGTAAAACCACTGATCTTAATCGAGAGTTTTCTTAAGTGACCCCAGTCATTTAAGATGTAATTAACTATATGGGTTTGCCTCTATAGGGAACTTGGAACCCAGGTAAAATAAACTCTATCTAATTCTTATATTAGGTAGGGAAACTTGTTGGCCTCATATAAAATATTTTGCAGACCAAATGGATGTCAGAAATTCTTTAGTTTAGGTGATTGAGCCTACTACAAGTGATATGCTTATTCTTTGGGATATGTATATTACTCGTGGTATCGTGCTTAGTCATCCAAACAATCCAAAATGTGAAACTCATTTGGTCTTATATATTTTTAAATCAAAATGTTACTTTCAAAAATCATATTTATATCAAAATTATTTTCATATTTTCATAATTTTCAAAAAAAATGGCCGACAGTATTCTGGCGTCTTTTTTTTTCCCCCATAATTTGCCCATTTTCTATATTACAGTGCCTGTCTTGTGATCGTAACCATGCATTATAAGCAATTAATGAAGCAAATTACTTGGTAAGGCGCTTATGTGCTTTGCATGCGTTGAAGTCTCCCTGCGCATGACAGCATTTCTCGCCTTGTAAAAGCTAAATCTGAAGAAAGTGGAATCGTTGTTATCATTATTTGCTATTAAAAATGAGCAGTTTCTATTTTCTCTTTTTTTCAAGGAACCCTTTCACTTGTATGATTATCTATTAGAAAAAAAAAATGGCAATATTACAAACTTTTCAATGTGATATAAGTTGGTATAGAAATACTCAGATATGCTTAAAACATTAAGTCCTTTCTTTTCTCAGGTGGGCATTGGGGGTGCTAATTTATTTCTTGCTACAAGCTGAAATGCCATTTGGATCTTGGAGGGAAAGTGAACTTGAGACATTTGCAAAGATTTCCAAAGGACATTTTACCCTTCCCCATACCTTCAGTATTGAAGTTGTTGACCTTATCACCAAGGTTCACGTACTTTTCACATCTTTCTTCACTTCTCATTTCATTTCTTGGATTTATCTTTTAAAATCTCATTAACTGAATTTTCTTATTAAACATGTTGTACCTTCCCCAACTTAAAACAGTTGCTGGATGTCAACGAGGCTACACGGCTCGGAAGTGATGGCTCCGACTCCATAAAAGCTCATTCATGGTTTAATGGCATTGACTGGAAAGAAGTTGTTGATGGTACTTTTCCAGTTCCTCAGGAGATCACTTCTCGTATCAATGCATATTTGGAAAATCATGTAGATGAAGTCAATGAGCCTGCCTGCTCTCCATCTCTTGAACCTGTTCTTAACTCTCCAGAATGGTTGGAAGATTGGTAAAACTCTTCACCAGATTTTTCCACTGCGTAGTTATAATCATTTTTTATGTATCAGCCAGATCCAGGAACATTAACCAGTGATTCCCCCATGGCAAGCATGATAAAGGAAAATGAATCGGACATATTTAGCTTATGTGGCAATTTCTATCGGAGACTGGCGGTATGAGAAATAATGAAGCATTGTAGCAGCTTGTTGAGAGGCATATGGAGGTCAAAATGTCTATAGAGCTTCAGAGAGAGTATGGATTTCTATATTTGAATTATTTTTATATATGCTTGTAATGTATGCGTTGCAGAGGCATGATACATTCTTTCTTTGTATATTTTCCTATTTCCTATCAATAATTGCTACATAGAGATGATATTTTAATATTGACTGCTGATTCCCTCATGTATATACACTCTTCATTTTGAATGAATAGTGTTCTTTGTATAAGCAGAATGGAGTCTGTTTGCCTATGAATGCCCCATCAGCACTAATTAAAGATTTGCTTATGTTTTATGTTTTCCAAATAATATAGAAAAAAAGAACATAAATCGGAAGTGTTTTCGTTTTGCCGGTAGAAATTTGAACTTCGAATCCTTGAAAATTTGGGATATTTTCGTTCGTCAACAGCCGCTCTTCGGTTCATCAAAAAGTTTGTGTTCGATTCGTTCTTTAAAATAAATAATTCGAACATAAACAAATCTTTAATTAGTGAGGGAAGCATCGGTGTATACCCTTCCTCATTAAGATTAATTTCATTTAAAATAGATTCTAAGTATTTTTTTTTGAGTAAAATATATAATAAAAAAGATATTTTTTTGTAGATCAAGAAGCCTATGAAGTAAAATTTTTCTGAAGAGTAGCTTTTGACTAAGAGCACGAGCTTCAACACTGGAAACAACATGACGATGATGGGTTCCACCACGTCCTGTTGATCGGCATTATTAGTTTGTAGCAGTGTTGTAGTAATAAAGGTCGACGCGCCGAAAGTGTTGACCCACTCGTTTGTCTTGAGCTGTCTTTGCGCATTCTAAATATTCCATGAAAATATTCTTCAAAAATTATGCATACATAGTGTATGGCTAAAAGGTTCATGGAAAGATGAAAATGAGCTTAATATGTGAAATTTGGACTCACACACACACACACACATATATATATATATATATATATATATATATATATATATATATATATATATATATTCACACGCAAATCCACACATGCAACATACATATATTCAAACTCTTGAACTCCACACCTCTTAGTTGGAAGACAGCTTTCAATTACTAGGCCAAAGTGACTTGCATATTATTCAAAAACCATATATTTTGAAAGGAATCATTATAACTAAAAAATTACAATTTTGGGATGTATTTTTTTAATTTTCATTTAATATTTAAAAAAAAAACTTTATGTGAATGTAGATTAATTAAGTTGATAAAAAAATTTAGTAAGATGATTTTATCTCACTATATTATAATGTGTGGTTCTATTCATTATTCTAAAGAAAATAAAATTGAATACAATTATCAGAATTTATAGGTAAAGTTTTGATAAAGATACATTTTTATACTAATTATGTGATTAGTCGTATATTGTGAGTGTAACTGTTCTCTTAAACATAGAGACACATTTTGGTGTAACAGTGGAATTTCATGAGAAACTCCAAAGCTAAGCATGCTTGCATGGGAGCATTCCTTTGATGGGTGACTGATGCGACTTTTTATATGCTTAATTTTAGATATTTTATATAGTCACAATGATATAAATGCAAGTACGCATCGCTCAAGTAATATAGAACTTTCTGATTAAGCCCTGATTATCGATCCCACGAGAAAGCGAGGAAAGATGTCCTTTGTCAAATTCCAGTTTACTACTACTAGTGCTTAGTTTGTAATGTCGATTAAAATGATGTTTTATCTAACAACTATTCATAAATTCAAATTTTAAATATAATGATAATAACTATCCTAAATGTAAATATTAAATTCTAAAGATAACCCTTTCTAGATGAATTGGTTTGGAGAATTTTAAGATTTTCAAAACTACTATTATTATGTAGTGAGTTGGATAATATAAAGGAATGAGATACATTAAATATTGTATGTGCCAAATAGGAGCAATTTTAATTCTCTGCCATGATTCAGTGTTATAGAAAATCATTGGCTAATCTCAGGTTTAGTTCCTAAATCTGTGGCTAGGCTAATTGGATACTGGCTCCCACTCCAAAGCTCTCAATTCCCTTCCCTTGAAGGCTAACTCTCGCTTTAGTTCCTTAAACACTAAGACCTAATTGGAAATTTTAGTCTCTCACCCTAAAATCTCCAATTCTACGCCCATCAAAGTATATTTCCCTATTTATTTGCATTCAACCCCATGAACTTCACCATCCATGAAATTTGATTGTGGTTCCACTTTGTTGAGAATTACACCGCCCTTTTAGTTCTTAATGCAATTACAACGAAATTTTAACACTACAACAGACCTTTATTGAATGTAAATGAAGTGCAAGTAAAAACCATCACATTTATAATTAAAACTTCCTCAAGCATGCATCTAAAAATCCAAAATATGAATCCTACTCATTGTAAAAGAAAAATAAAAAAAAAATAATTGCATAATTCTCTCATGCCACTATTTCCTAAGAAGAAGAAAGAGTAAGAGAAACACATCACAAAGCACTAAGAAAGAACAACGAAAAACTTCATTACATCTAAGCAAATCCACTTGATAAGTGTTTACAAAATCATAAGATAATGAAGAAAACAATACTTAGGTTTTTCCTCTTGAAAGAAAGATGAAAATCTCTCCCACAAAGTCTCTCGTTAATCCATGCAATGCTAAAACATTCCCTTACAAATTCTCTCAAAATCCCCTCACCAATCTCTCCAAAAAGGTAGAAATCTACATTTCTACTTCTATTCTAA
>NEWO01000625.1:219501-256042 GCA_003013225.1 Phalaenopsis aphrodite
CAATAAAATAATGCAAATAATTTTATAACAATAGTAAATAATAAAACATGTCAAAAAACATGAAAAAATGGCAAAATAGTGACAATAACACAAAAATAATACTGAAATAAAACCATGAATAGCACAAGTACTTTTCATCTTTTTCATCAAGCCCGAAAACTAAAATTATCCAATTTCAAACCTTAAGACCTCTCTCGATACTTTATGAAATTAAGAATGATTTGAACTAACACTATCACCTAAGCATGTAGAAGATATCCACATGGCTAGATTACCATGAAATGTAAAGTTTCTTCATAAAGTTCCAAAATATGACAAAAATGTAAAGTTTTGAGCCAATACCTTTGTCCAATGGGTGTGGCCTTGAATGAATGGTTGTTGAAGCTTTGTTTCAGTCCAAAGAACTTCCTCCAAGAGTATATTTCCTCAGTAAAAGGTTTAAGTACAAACTTGATTAAATGGGTGGTCATCCTTGGTCTATGGCTATGGTGGAGGGCTCGGTAGAGGGAGTTTTGATGGGGAATGATAATTTAGGGTCTTAGAAAGCTTTTGTAGAAATCAATTTGAAGTTTTGGTGTAGTTTTTGAAATGGCCAAAAAAAGGTGTCTGGTACATTAATGAAGAAATTAGGGTTTGGTGGTCTGTTTGAAGACCTATGAATGATGAGAATGAGTTTTTGAAGATTGCAAGAAGGTCTGAGAGATATTTAGCAAATCTTTGCCATGGCCTAGGTGAGTTCCCTCTCTTTTGAACATGAAAAATGGTGTTTTTATAGGCTCGACCAAAGGGTGGAGACAGTAGAATTTACCAAGTAAAATTTTCATGTAAATAGTGGAGGTTTTAGCCTTTGAAATATTTCACAATGGAAGGATCAAAGCATACATTTTCACCAAAATGACATTCCTAGTTTTTCCCAAAGAAATGACCCATTCAAGGGCCTTGGGAAGATAAGATCTTGGATAGAGGGTGATGGATAGGGTCAATTGTCATTTGTATTGTGCAAGTGAACCAGGTCATGAGAGGATAAACCATGAGGTCCGTCTACATGTTATTCAGGTAGTATTTGCTTGTATTTTGGTTTTATTGAAGACTAAAACACAGTAAAGGCTTTTCATGTAGTGTTATTTAAGATATTTGGGTTTATGGAAGCATTTAGAAATGTTTGGGAGGTTTGGAAAAGTGGCATGGTCTCATGGGCTGGGAGGGTCAATTTCAATTTAATGTGGTAGCAAGAAAATGATGGTAAACCATTTTTTCATGCCACAAATTTAAAGAATTAATTTTAAAGTGGAAAGAATTTGAGACAAGTTGTGTTTACCCATGGTTAACCCCAAAAAAAATTGAGCTAGACCCTAGATGACTATGATGGTGGGCCGACTCAAGGAGATGAAGTGGACAAGTATCTAAAATTTAATTTTGTTAAAGGTTAAGTTACAACTTGATTTTTTTATTTAATTAAAAGTGTGCAAAGTGGATTTCAAGTCACCAAAAGCAATCTAACCTTTAACCATTTAAGGAAAGCTAGCCTCTACAACGGTGGCAGGGTTGAACATTGTTTAATATGGAGAAAACAGGTATAAAATTGAGGGAATGGTGTGATTTTCACAAAAAAAAAATTGTAAACTTGTTGTTATTTGGCCAATTAATCACCAAAAACTCAGGTTTATTGGTGATTACTTGGATCGCAGGCATCACCACAGATGTTTTACATGCTGAGGTGGTGTTTTCCATAGTTCCACATGCTTGGTGTTATTTTGGGTTGTATTTTGGTTTTATTTAGGTATTATTGAGGGGTTTGATGCATTTTGGAGGGATTATTGAAGGATTTAGAGTTGGGGTTATTGGGTGTATTATTTGGTGTTATTATGGTTGTATTAGGATAAAAATATGGTTGTGTTGTGGTGTTTTTGTAGGGACTTTTGAAGACTTGGGCATGTGGTGTTATTGTGGTTGTATTGGGATGAAAATATGGTTTTATGGTGGTGTTATTAAAGGATTTACTCAAGGTTTTAGAGTGTTATGGTGAGGGTTTTCAAAGGCTTATTATGTGGTGTTATTGTGACATTGAAATAATAGTATTGGGGTAGTATTAAGATGTATTATGATTGTATTGGGGTTGTGTCTAGCCTAAGTTAAACCCAAGTCTATCCTAAAAATGTTCCCACTTCAATTGATCCTATGGACACATGACACACACAATTGGTAGATTTGGTGAGTTTTAGGCATTATCAAAGAAGTTAATTGGATTGTGTGCTTGGCAAATGGATTTATGGAGTGGAGTTTCATGTGTGTTCATTTGTATTTTGAATGTTGGGTGTATTTGAAGAGAATTTGATGTGAATTTGTCAACTTGGAAGCAAATCCTGAAAGTTGGGGAATGTTGAGTTTGATTTTGGATCTTGTATAGGATTTGGGGTAAGTTGGTGTGAATTTGAGCTCGGGGTTTATGAAAATAGGAATTGAGGTCTTGGCTTCATTTTGGGTTGAAAATTGGATAATCTTGGATGATTTGGAGAGGTGAGGATATATTGCAGTGCACGGTAAATGTCCAAAGCCTAAAGAGCCTCCCAAAGCCTTAAAATCCTACAAGAACTTATTTTGGAGCCTCCACTTGTTAGTCACAACCATTCAAGGGCTGGAGATTTATGACCATCCATGTGAGGTTCCAAAAGGGTCAAGCAGTACTGTAAACCTCAAAGGAGGGAGGATGTGAGGTGAGTGTGTGGAGTGGAATGCCCCAAGCCACCAAGAGTCAAAAGGGTGTTACTAAGGCCACTTGGTTCTATAGGAACTCATGCTTGAGTCTTCATATGTTGGTCCTAACCTTCCAAGTGCTGGAGGTTTATAACTACAGACGTGGGGATCCAAGAAGAGTTAAGAAGTGGTTTGAAATCCTGAAAGGGGTGGGTCCCATCACTAGTCCTCTGGAATAGCCAAAGAGCAAGTCCTACGACTAGATCCTAAGTACTAAGAGTAAAACTAGATCTCACAAAAAAAAAAGCCAACAACAAAATATCCAGTGGAACACTCAAGATTACCAACAGCGGTGCAAAGAACCCGATCAACATCCAACATCCAAAGGTTAACCCTTAACGCTTAAATTTCATTAAACTTATGCCTCAAATTTTAATCAAATAAGGCTAGACAGAGTTCATTATCCAGTAGTGACAAGTTCCATGAAGAGTATCAGGAAAATTGCCTGAGCTAAGTCCAAAAGTTACGGTTGTCTGACTGAGCAAATGAGGGAAGGGATAATATATGAATTGTGTTGAATGGTTGGCACACTAGTGCTGAAGGATAGAGACTATCTTGTGATAGGAGACCAAACATTACACGTACTACAAGTCATAAAGAGTATTGTAAAAAATGTTAATGTAAAAATGAGATATTCAAAAAACAAGCCAAATGTTGTATTGAATTTTATTGATATTGTCCATCAATTTAAAAATTTTATCTTCCATTACAATTGAATGAACACATAAAAAACAAAAGAAAAAAATAACTTTTCCAATGTACAAGGAGGTCAGGTGATTGGATCATGGAGTGGAAGATCTTTTGTTTGACGCTCAATAATCTTGAGACTGACCACCCCTAGCTGGTGCTGATGGGGGAGAAAAGATCATGATGAATTTTGCATTATCTAAGTAATTTGGATCTACCAGTCTGGCTCACACTAGTCGGTCAATCGACAGCTCAGGGCTGATCTCAAGATGCTTGGCCTAGTCTGTAGTGAACTTCATGGCAGTGATCCTCTCTAAATATTTAGTGTTGTCATCCATAATAAAAGATAGCCACTCCAACATGCCTTCCAAATCTCCCTCAGCCTCAACCACTAGAGTATTTGCTTTAGCTATTTTCTCTTTAGCCTTAGCCAAATAAGCTTTTTGCTTCAGCTGCCAGTGTCTGAGCATACATGAGCTTGGCTCACCTCATTGCCTTAGTCTTTAATTTGTTGGTCTCAAGTTACCAGGCTATTAGGTGGCGAGATGAAGAAATCCCCAACTACTGGAATTGGTCCACCAACTAGTAGATTTCCAAAGTATCATATTCATATAGGTGCTTCTTCAGACGATTATGGTAGTCTATTTATCCTCACCTTGATCATTGGAGGACTAGACCAACAGCATGCATTGAGAGCCAACTTGGAGTTTGTGGTAACAAATACATTTGGCTACTCTTCCTACATAGGGCTTTAGTCACCCGCTCATTTGTACCTCTTCCCAAACCTTTCCATTCCATCAGTAAGCTTTCTCAATAGCATTCAGATCTTCCTCAAAAACTCTATCATAAGTACAACGGGGGCCTCTCCAACAATCACGGTAGCCTCAAGAATTAGTTCATGCTCGAGAGTCATGGGAAAAGTTTGGCTAGCTATGCTTCTGTGGGCATGGTTAGTGAAGCTTGTAGGGGTCAACTAGCAAGGGATAGCAGGCGCTTA
Organism: Phalaenopsis aphrodite; assembly: GCA_003013225.1. Taxonomy (NCBI): domain Eukaryota; kingdom Viridiplantae; phylum Streptophyta; class Magnoliopsida; order Asparagales; family Orchidaceae; genus Phalaenopsis; species Phalaenopsis aphrodite. Next base: position 223,940 of record NEWO01000625.1, read on the forward strand.
ATCAGACGGACCATCAAAAGGAACCTCAACATCTTATCAGTGGTTCAAATAACTTCCTCTTCACAAGCCCTCATACCTAAATTCATCATAATTGGCTTTCACTTCATCACTATCATGTTACCAATGAAAAAAAATTGAATTACAAATGTGGTTTCAGAAATAGACTATATTAAATCCAAACCTACGATCCCAATCATAGGGTGAGCAGGCAACTCCGACTTTTTTCTTGGTTGAAATAGACCACGCAATTGTCTAGCTTTCACCTTTATGCTCAATCTTTCCTTCTTCTTTGGATGTGAGAACCAATTCAACTGTCACTTTTCCTCCTTAGCATCAAATGTCACCCATAACTTTGGTGTCATCTCCCCGAACTCCCTCAAGTTTAAAAATTTATTAATTATATTCTCATCAGTGTATTAAATGGCTGTCAGGATATTTCCCTCCAATATGAAGGCTATGCCTCAAATCTGTGCGGGGACAAAATTCTTTTTCTTGTACTCTCTTCAAATTGTTCAACTTAACACTCTAAATTCTTAGTCTAACCTAATGACATGCCTATGCTTTTAGTTCTTTATTTTATTTTCTAGGCCAACCAAGTGAAACTTCTTAGTCAACCCGAAGACCACGCAATTGTCTAGCTCAATTTGGAAGGAAAACATGTACAAAAAAAGTTGTTGCGAGGTACCTCTATCTGCCAGTAATATAATACATAGGTCATGATGGTTGTGATGGAGTTGGGATTTTTTTGGGCAAGAACCACTTTATAATGATTAAAACCTGACTGTAGCTCTGTGCATAGAGACAATTGCAACCTAAGAAAGAACTTATCCTTATAAAAAATTAGCTTGCCATAAAAATATGTCACTAACTCAGACATCATCGATGACCTCTCTTATGTTAGTGTCGTTAGACTCGTAGGCATCTAGAATCATGCAACATCAGTCAAACCAACGGTCGACACCTCTGTCACCGCAAAAGAAAAGCGTTTTAGATAATATTTATTCGTCATCTCCATAAACTACCTAGTGTCAGGAAAATAAGGGAAATTTGAACAAAGGGTGAGAATAAAGTTAAATGCGTCAACATTTTCCTAACAAACTTTTATATAGGGTGCCAGTGAGATTTCAAGGGCCACCCAAACAAGTGCCTTGATTTCAAAAACCCATTAAATCCATGCAAGTTCCATGAAAAAGGTACACATAGATGAAATTCATTTCAAATAAAAACTTTTAATTTATTCAGATAGAAAATACTTTACAAGCTAGTCATTAGGTGTCTTGCATAAAACAAGTCCCCACTGAACCAACTATTGGTGCAACACTCAGCCACAAAACCTAAACCAATCAATATTATTAGCTTGAGATTATAATTGAAGGAATGTGGTGTTCGACTGAAGGTTGTTCATCTCCATCCTAAGATCTACCAACTTCACTAAATGCTTCACCCTTAGTGTCGAAAGCTTCGCCTCTAGCTCTCTCACCACTGCTTCTAACTGTGAGCCATCAGACCCTATCTCAAGAACCCTCCTAGGGGAAAGCCGGGACCAACAATCGCTCCACCCAATAGTTGAATTGATGTCCCTCCAGCTGCCTCAAGGGAAGAAGCTCGGACAACATCTTCCATTAGTGAGTCAATGCCCAAGAATGTTGCAACTACTAGCACAAGAAAGGACTCAACATAGAAAAAGAAGTTGATCAAATTGGACAGTTTCTACATACCCAAGTATTAGTCCAATTCCAATCATCCCATCAAAGTTAAACTTTTACCATAGCTGAAAAGAGTGCTGATCCACTCTATCTTGAAACTGAACTCTAGAACTACAACTGGTGCAACCTTACTCGTGAGGCTCTGAGGTGGAACAAAAGCCCATCTATGGGGAGCTGTAATTGCCCTACCCTTAGGTAGCTTCGGGTTCAAGGACTATCTAGGTAGCAGATCATGGGCCACTATAAAGGCTGCAGTTGATGCACCAATGGACAACTCATCGTTTTTACTCCCCTTATAATAGAGGTTTAATGAATTAGAAAACCTGACTTAATCACTATCAACCATTCGCTTCTTCTTTGAGACAAGCTATTTCTTTTTTCTTTTTTCACTTTAGGTTGAGCCTTTTCCTCTAGCCTCTTAGCTTCTATGGGCTTTATCATGGTGTCGGGTCGATTCCCTCTGAAGGCATCCAATAGCACATATTCGACGAGATCGTCAAACATAGATTTCTTGCCACTTTCCATAGCGACTCCCTCTAGACCAGTAGACTGAACGGTCATGCTCTTGAGAAATGTGAATGACTAAGACACCATGTGCCCTCTTTATATGAGGTTAAAGACACAAAAATCTAGGAAAATCCATTTTTAGAGAGCTAATTTTGACATAAATGAATCTGCCCTTTCTATTAACTTCTCACATTATTATTGCAACATCACATTTAAGAAACAAGAGAATATGGGGACTAAATATATACACCAAAAATACATCAGCATAAATCTCAAAGAGATCTTATGGACTTAAAAACAAGCAAGGTCAAAGATGTACCACCAGAATTCAAAGGTCACATCATGTTGAGCCAATGTAAGTCGATGCCTAAGCATTACCAAACAAAATCCCCTTAGAACAAAGATCTGGATGTACCCAGCCAACGAGAGTAACCTAATAGGCTCCTCGAAACAACACCAAGAGTCACCTTGAAGAGAGCTTCAAGGCTCTCCATGATTACTCAAGTGTCCAACACGACACCAACTCAAATCCCTAAGTGGATTTTCTATTAAAGTGGTGAGACTATCTGTCGGATTATGGTAAAGAGTCCTCTGCCTGCAATCTAGTCTCATCCCGGCAAAAAGAACCTCACTTAAGGGGCCAACGACTAACAATAAGACTTAAGGGGCAGCTGAATAAATTTTGGCAACCCAAGGACCCTCATGAGTCTACTGTCTGTCTTCAGCCAAGCCGACTAACTAACCTTACCAAGATGACCAAATTTCTTCAACCATGCCAACTAAAGGCCCTCAGCAAGGTCGATCGAAGGCCCTCAGCCTAGCCGATCGATTGTCCCACTTTGGGTCGACCAAACGATCACCATGGGGGAACTGATTGTCTGCCCTGACTCTGCTAAATCTACCAGACGAGCCACCAAGTGCCACTAAACCGAGATGATCGAATGGAGTAGCCAAGACAGATACATTTTATTTATTTATCTAATTATTTATTTATGACCAAAATACCCTAAAACGTCCTCATTTAAGAAAGGGTAGGCATGTATTTTTACATTTTATAACTCATGCACCTATAAATAAGGGGGTTTTTCTACAATAAAGGGCTAATGAATCTACCAGACGAGCCACCAAGTGCCACTAAACCTAGATGGTCGAATGATGGAGTAGCCAAGACAGAGACATTTTATTAATTTATCTAGCTATTTATTTATGACCAAAATACCCTGAGACATCCTCATTTAAGAAAGGGTAGGCATAAATTTGTACATTTTATAACCCATGCACCTATAAATAGGGGGGGTATTTCTACAATAAAAGGCTAATGAATTGTTGCAACTAATCTAATCATACTTCCCCACCACCCGCTCCTACTCTCTTGGGCTTGCTCCACCGAACAATCTCAAATTCAACAAAACTTAATATCTTTATGTACGCATACAATGCTTTGAAAAAAAAAGATTAGAATACTTCAATAAAGACTGTGAATATAAATATAATCTGACATGGACAATCAATAAACATATAACTGCAAAAATATGATAATATATAATTGAGATGAAATCACATATAATAGCGAACTTAAACAATAGTACAATAATTACAAAAATGAAGAAAATTTAAAATTCAAACAATAAAATTAATATAATGATACATTTTAGTTTGTCAAATAAAATACTATAATTTAAAAGAAAAAGCACTCAGTACTTTAATTTTATATTTTATTTATTTATTCTGAAATAAAAACAGATTAATTTTTATGTCATCTATCCTAAATTTTGGGCATGTCCACATCTGACATCTAAATTTTGATTTTTGTATTTAGAACACTATTGCATCATATAAAAATAACACTATCATTGACTTTAAAAAAAATAGAATACACATTTTTTAACATAATTAAAATGTTATAAATAAAAAACTTAAAATTACGTGTTAGAAAATATTTCTTAATTTTCCATCAAAATTTGATTTTCATTTGACATTTATTTATTTTTTAATCACATGCGTCGACCCTACTTAATATAATATTATAAAATAAGGAAAAATAATGCATTTGACACAATAATTAACAATGCATGTGCCGCGTGGGTGGCATGTTTAGCTCGTCGCTTGTCAGCAATGATGTAGCAACGTGAGACGCCAATGGGAAAGTCTTTGTAAATTTTATGCTCACCTTTTTTAAAATACTTTATTACATTATTCATTTTTTTCTTTTGTTATTTACATAACAACTTGCATTTTTCTATAAAAATATGATAATTTATTTAAATTAATATAACACAATACGGAAAAAAAATACAACCGTTTATGAAGTTTATGAGTGTCAAGATAAGACTTTTGAGTATCTTAGACTCATTTATCAGATAAAGATTAATGAGACGCCGAGTACGACAGATCGAGTATGAATTATCGAGTACAAGCTATGAGTGTAGATCATCAGACAAACACTTCTCTATTGTTGCCCATTTAATCTGTATCTTCGTAGAAGAGTGTAATTATCTTCCTATTGTTGCCAGTTTAAAACAAGAGGCGTGACTAACAAGAAAAAAAAAATCACTATCTAGTCAGTATAAGAATGGACCGCCCAGTGAGAAACATTATAAGGTTAAATTTTTAGGAGCATTGAAAACATTATTTTTGTTATATAAAAAAAAAAGAATGCTCATAAAAGGTGATTCATTTGATGGAGGGACGAGTTCAAGATCCAAAGAGAATAGTTGATTGTCACCTCAAATAGAGATCATTATCACAATCATCAGTAACCATCACAAACACTTTTGTAAGATTGAATTGTCAAGATAGTGGATAACATTTAGAATAAAGAATACATACATAAGACAATGCCTATGAAAGCAAGTGGATACCTACACGACCCACTGTAAAAGGTACTATATACGTCATTGCAACCAAATTCCAACCACTGAGGTGTGTCACTACTTCAAAAGTTTGATTGAGAAGTTGATTGAAGTAGTTAAGCTTAAGAAGTTTATTATGTCAAGAGAGATAACTCAAAGGCAATGAGAGGCACCAATGGAAGAAGCCCATAATAAATTAAGTGGGCTTAAGCAATCCAAATTACTGATACTGTACAAATCTTACTTAGCATGTATAGGATAGAAGTATTGTACAAAGAAAGCCTCATGAGATTTTTCCCTAAAGACGAATGCCTAGCGACTTCATTCCATCTTCTAGTTGTTAAGAAACCACTAATTATTTCAATAAATAATACCTATCTACTAAAAAATCCTTTTAATGATGTTATAATGATGATAATGATTGCTAATTAGCATATTACCACTATCCTTATTGACACAGTGAGTTTTATAAATATTGTTTTTAAATAATGAACCTTGGCTCATCATAATTATCATCTACTTCAAGTACCTTGCATGGATTCTCAAGATAAAAGAAAGAAGCTATGAGATTTATATTATTGCCAATCACCTAGGGAAAAAAGGATAAGTAATTTATAACCATGGTCAACTTCATCTACATTATCTCTTTGGTAGCTTATAATATAACTTTTAATTTCCCACTCCTTAACACCTTCAAAGCAGTCATATCGATATACAACTCACCACTAAATTCTGAAATGGCAATGAAGTCATAACCATTTTAGGAGACTTACAACTGTCATGCAACTACCACCTACGAGTGGTAGGTAGCATAAAGAAAGAAATTTTATAACATAAAACATAGCAAGGAAGCAATTTAGAGTCAAATAAAGTCATCAAGGAACTTATCACCGCTATACAAAAACTAGGTAAAACCTTTCAACATACTACTACATTTTATGCATTTTGAAGGACTAGCTAATTGCAGTCATACACAAAATCAGGATTTGTTCGCCTGGTTGACTTAAGAAATTCTAGAAGTTAAAATCAATTTAGAATGCCATATATTGATTGTCACACCCATGGATTGGCCATTAAAGTAAAAGATTTGCTCCACTACAATCACTCAAGTAGAGCTACTTCGATAGAAATTATAATTTTTTTGGATGACTATATTTGAAAATAAAGTACTTTTAAGATAGCGATGGTGATAAAGGTGAATGATAAATGTTGAATTTGTATCAACTTCACTAGTTTGAATTTGTCATGTCCGATGGATAGCACCCACTTCCACAAATTGATAAGCTTGTTGACTTTGCAGTCAGCTATTAACTTATGAGTTTAATAGATGACTTTTTTTGCTACCACCAAATTAATATGTAACAAAAATACACTGAGCAATTATACCACCAAATTAATATGTAACGAAAATACACCATATTTTTTTTACTTTTTTGTTGCTATAATGTAATACCTTTTAGGTTTAAGAATATTTACAATACTTACAATTGCATGATGAATAAACCATTTTATATAAAAAGTAAAAAAATTAAAATCTATATTGATAATATGCTAGGCAAAAGTAAACATCAGAAATACACATATAAGATATAAAAATAACATTCAATATATTTATGAAGTATAGTATGAAGTTTAATGCACTCAAATGTATATTCAACACATTTTTGGGCTATCTTCTCACCCTAGAAGGTATCAAAGAAAATTTGAAGAGAATAAAAGAGCAAAGATATGCCATACCCCTCATAAACTTAAGGAATCATAGGTGTTTACTAGAAAAAATATGGGTCTAAGTCACTTCATTTTTAAACTAAGAGATAGGGTGCAGCTTTCCTTAAAACCTTTAGGATAGCTAAGCATTTTTTTTCTTGATGAAGCAATGCAAATAAGCATTCTTTAGCTTAAAAACTATTTAATGCCCCCGCCATTATTTCAAATCACTAAGCGTGATGAAGGATTGTTGTTAAATATTAAATTTTGATCAAATGCAATTAGCTCAGTACTAGTCTAAAAAGATTGAGAAAAATAATTTTCAATATACTATATTAATTGAATTATGATAATTACAACAAGTAAGCATCTCATTATGGAAAATTTAATCTTTTGTTTGCTTATTTTATCCTGAAGAATCTACCTAGATTTTTAAAGTTATCTCATACAAGTAGAAATATGCAATCATCAAAAGTGAATACTAACTAAAGTGAAACACTGAAGCATGCTTACTAAACTTGGCATTTGAAGTCACATAATTTGACTTATGTTACATACCGTAGACATTGTTAATGGTAAAATATGATGCAACTTTCCTCACAATTTATTTTAGCTAGCTGACTAGCAGATGGAAGTAACACTATAAGAAGAGCTATAAAACCTTTATGGTGATGGAGCATCAAATAGATGAAATGTTATACTTGGAGTGGTTCTTACCTTATCACTATATAAAGATCAAGTTTTACATCATGCTTTGATTACAAAATTAAGATTCACATAAGAGATAGGAGTGAAGCACATACTGGTATGATCTCACTCACAATTAATAGTTAACAAGTAAATAGGCATTACAAAACTAGAGAGGAGATAATGAGTAAATTAACTTCTAAAAGTGAAGATGAATGTAGAGAAGTTTCAATACTTTAAAATTAAGCATATCTCAAGCAATAAAAATGGACTCACAAATCTCTTATCTAAGTGGTTATCTGAATGGAGGACTCCCTCAAATGTTATCCTATATAAAAATCGATGAGGAAAAAATCATGAAAGTTTAGTTAGACAAGATAAAAATTTGGGTCAATCCTAATAAAATATTTCTCAATGGAAATGTGCTTCTTGATTGTGTAAAGGAGCATAGAAGATTCAAATAAATTTGATGTAATATTTTTTATTGGATAATGAATTATTCTAGAGATTAACCATCTCATTGTCCCTCAAATGCATTAAATAAGATGATGCAACTAAAATTCTCAAAGAAGTGCATTCTGGCATGTGTGTGAGCCACTCAGGGAGGGGGGGGGGGCTTTAATAAATTTTATATAAACACAAGGATTTTTTATAAATATAAGAATAGACATTAAAGAACGCACTAAGTAGTTAAAGCAATGTTAAGGAATCATTCTAATACAAATCTAACCCTTGCTTAAATTATAATTGATATTGAGCACATGGCCATTGACCAAGTGGAGGCTAAACATTCTCAGTGCTTTGAAAGGGAGAGCAAGTTCACACTAACCATAACTGATTAGTTTTCAAACTAGATCTATGCAAGAGCTTTGATAAAGATCACAATAAAGGTTACCTGTAACATCATGTGGGCCAACTTTATTTTCAAGTATGGGTTGTCTATTGTGATTATTATAGATAATGACCCTTGTTTGTTTATAAAAAAGTTACAGGATTTCTAGAAAACTCAAGATATTCCTACCAAAGATTTCTTGATCCAGCATTTGATGGCTAATGATCAAGTCAAAGTGACAAAAAATTTGAACGTTAATCTGCTTAGGAATAAAGTTAAAAGAGCTAAAGATAAGTAGGCTAACCTCTTTTCATCATTTTTATTGGTGCTTAATGTTGCTCCTTTAACCACAAAGTAACAAAAATAATTTTTACTTTTTCATACGACTCAAGTTATATAACCAATGTAATATAGCTTACATAGGCAGATAGTAGTTGCCACATCTAACTTTTATGAATCTAAATTTGAAAAATAACAAGTTTCTAATGAAGGAGGCCTTCATACCTCAGATATAAAGTACTAGAGGAGCTATGAACTTAGTCCATTTTGAAACAAGATGAAACTGAAAAAAGGAGTAACAAAGTATTATAACACTTTAATGATGGCAACCTCGTGTTGAAGAAATATAATCTTGCCACACATAATCAAGCCATCAAAAAGCTAGATCTAACCTAGATTAGACCCTATATTATATATGGACATGTTGACCTAGGAAATTACAAATTGATGACATACGCAAACAACTACCTTAAAAATAGAGCAGAGATGAACATAAATGTTTTTACCCATAAATGCAATGTAATATCCAAAAACTCAGAGAGTTTATATGGGCGATGTCAACTGTAAAACTAGTTTGTAATAATATTCAAGTTCAAATTAAAATTAAGAGAACGTCTATTTTTGTTTTTGAAAAATTAATACAAATTTAAAGTACTAAGTTAAAAATAGATGACTAATACCTAAGTGAGGGAATGTCGAAAGCACTTAGGCCTAAAACTTTGTAAGAAAATCTTAAAATGCCCTTAACGAAGTAAGACATGTAGAATAGAGTAGTCGTTATTTATGTGAAGTTCCTTTCTTCCTTAACCCAACCTAAAAAACATGTCAGAGATGTAATCTAAATGATGGTGCAATTGAATTCAAAAGGGTCAAGTTAAATAAAAAAAAAAAAAACTTTAAAAAATTTACTTTTGATGTTTCAATAAAAAGAATTTAAAACTAAAAAAATAGTATTTTTCATATACAAGAACATTTCCAGTAAATGAGCTAAACCTTGTGAGAATAAAATAAAAAGAATGCTATAATGAAGCCAAGGGAGTACACATGAGGAGCATTGAATTTGTCAGATAACCAATTCATTAGGAAGACATGTTTAAATTCAAAAGATTAGAGCAATTTTAGATGACAACAAGTTTGTGTGATGAGTTCATTGTGTAATGGCTAAGATAGAGTTATCAAAAAGTAGTAATGAGCTAATGAATTCTCTATATCCAAAAAAATAAGAAAGCAAGAAAATAAAACAAGAAAAATATGTATGCAAAGTTATTTTATATTACTAATGTCACTATTTGTGTTGGAGGGGCATCACTCTTAAGAGATCAGATATTTCTCACTTATGATTGAATATGATATCAGGGAAGATTATATCATCCCGAGTGATGAAAATATTATTGTACATGGATCTAATCAATATATGATTGTTTCACAGCACCATGTGGTTTCATACAAAAAACATCAATAAGAAATTCCATGAGATTAAGAGAAATCACCCCGCTAGTGAACACCATATGCATCCACATGCATATACTCGCTAGCATGCGTGTGTGTGCAATTGTGCATGCACTCACATATGCACATCCCTCGCTAGCATGTTTGTGTACATTAAAGTACACCCATCACTAGCATGTTTCTGCACATTGACGCACACCCCTGCTCCTGAAGGTGCAAATGTGAAAACTTTCATGCATTAATACGTTCAATTGCATGCTTATGTGTATCAACGCACACTGTGTGCACTATCTTGTTTCAACACATGCGCAGGAGAACACATTCATGCTCTCCTATGTCCGATCACACAAGCACATATAAGCACGTGCTCAGGTGCAACCTCATGCTAACTTGCACTCATGTGCATTATCACCCAATCGAGCACTGTCGGTCGCCAAATTGGGAAGGTGTATTTTTAATTTTATATATATATATATATATATATATATATATATATGTATGTATTGGAAAGTAATAGTTTGTCGGTCGTCGAAATGGATATCCTGACGCCCAGCTTTAAAAGATGTATAATTTATATATATATATATATATATATATATATATATATACAATTTAGAAAAAGTATTATTTTAATTTTTCAAAATAGAAGCCCGAAACCGATCTCATTTTTGCAATAGCTTAAATGATCGAGCACAATACCTAAAGTAATATATCTACCTTGAAGGATAGACATATGATCCCGATATTTTTTATATGTAAGGATTTATGAAGTTGACACTACTACTTGAATATTTTAATCCCCAACAACGGCGCCAAATACTTGATTTCAATCAAAGTAAGTTTTCAAGTATATCTTTAAATAGTAGGGATTCTATGCAAGTATACGTATCATTATTAAATAATATAAATCTTTCTGATTAAGCCCCAAATATCGATCCCATGGAGATCGAGATTAATCACATCGGCTTTCAAGAGAAGTTTTAGTCTAGAATAACACACCCTAGCTTGGAAGGTCGATAAAGGTTTGGTTTTGATTATATCATATAATTATCACTGCAATACTAATTCTACTTCTAAATTAAAATACTTAATGAAAATCAGGAAATGTGGTTTAATATATTAAAAGTACCCTTACTCATGCAATGAAATTAGTGACATGTGTAAAAGTAAAATAAGTAGTGAGAGAGATTGTGACAAATAGGAGCAATTATATTCTTTACATTTACTAGAGATGCTATAAAGAACATTGGTTAATCAAAGTTTGAATAGTTCTGAAAATGGGTTAGGCAGGGAAGTTACTAGATTTCACTCTAGAGTTCCATCTTATCCCTCCATTTGAAGGCTAACATCTCGCATCAAAACCAAATTAAGGGGCTTTAACTTGTCACTCTAAAGTTCTCTAATTCTAAACCCATTAAAGATTATTTCTCTATTTATTTGCACTCAACCATATGGAATACATTCTCATCCATAAAATCTCATGTGATTCTACCACAGTTGATTGAGACAATACCATCCCAGATCTTACATGTTCTCATAACAAATTTTAACATGCAAGTTGATCAAGTTTACATGTAAATGAAGAACAAAGTAAAATCATCACAATATATTCTCACTCTACACAATTCTATATCCTACACATGTGTACTAATTCATTACAAGAGGAAAGAGTAAAGAAAACTACTCACTACACATGGAGAAACAACAAAAACTTTTCATTAAATAAGACTTCGAAACCATACAAACAAATTACTAGATTCAAATCAAAATACAATGAAAGTACTTATATGTTGACCTCACTTTTAGTTGAGGTCTAGTTTTCTTCTTTAGCAGCCTAGGGTCCAGTCATAGGTCTTTCATATTGACTATTCCTAGAAAACTAGAAAAGGAACCCTCACCATTAGAAATTCTAAACTCCTCTTTACTCAACTTAAAGTTCCACATAGTGGTTCTAACCTCTAGCACTTAGTAGGTGGGGTCATTATGAGGAAGTTCAATGAGAGTTCCCATATGACTTTTTGACCTTAGGGTTTACCCTGAGTGTTGTTCTAGAGCTAAGGCACTCACTATAGTCACTTCACTCACAATCACTGAGTACCCTAAGCCCAAATTTTCTTGACTTTGGTCCCTTGATCCTTTGGGAGACTCATGTAGATGGTCCCCTAAACCCACTGGCCCTATGCTAGGGTTTAGCTAAGACCAGTACATAGAGGACCCAAATGAGGTTTCCATTGGTCTACGGACTATTTATGGTGGTTGGCACCCCAATTCTACCAAAAATACCTAATTTGGCCATTAGCCCCTAAACTCCCCCGAATTACCTAAATACCCTTGAAACCTTAAGTTTGGCCAAAATTCCCAATTTACCCAAAATACCTAAATTTGTTCAAAAGTCATTTCAAACATTTTGAAAATACCCAAATTACCCAAAATCACAAAAAATTGCCAAATTACCAAAATGCCCCTCCTTAGCCCAAAATTCCAAAAATCCTAAAACCTTCCAAGTATTCCTAATTTCATTTTTCTCAACTACCACAAGACCCAATTTGGCCAATTTAATCATCTTTATCCCTTAAAAGGCCCAATCTCCCCAAATCCACCTCAAATGTCCATCAAAGTGGTCCCAATTTCCCCCAATTTCAATCCTAAACTTAAATTCACCTTCCATGTGACCAATTTAAACCAAATCCAAGCTTAATTGGCCCATTATTTGATCTTAAGTGTGATTTAGGTCAAAGCCCCAATTTTGGCCACATGACCTAATCTCACCCAATTAAACCCATAACCCACTCAATTTGCCACAATTTATATTGAAAACTCTTCATAACATTCCTAAACATCAAACTTGACCTTCAAGTGGCCTTTTTGAAGCCTCAATTTTATTTAATTTCAACCTAAGTCAAAAGGCAAATTTTTCTCCAAATTGGCTATGCCACCAAATTTCACCAAATTGATTGCCTTAGCCCCAAAATTCCACTCCATTCATTCATAAAAAATCTTCATAGAATTTCCCTTGTTCATTTGAACCATTCAATTGAGCTAAATTTCAAGCCTAACCCAAGTTAGACCCAAGTCTAGCCCAACATGCTCAAATTTACCAAAATTCCAAAATCCTTCAAATTGAAACCCCAAATGAACTAAAAATCCTTTCAATCCTTCACCGAAAATGTTCCTTAAAATCATATAAATCAAATGCATCAATAAATTTGGCCAATTAAAATGTCTAACGTAGCCCAAACTCAAGTCGTGGTCATTTGCACCCACTTGGACCCATGCACCAAAATTGACCAAGACATGTCAAATCGGTCAAGGCAAGGCCACCACAACCAAATTTTGAACCATATTGACCTAGACAAACCCCATGGAACCACCCAAATGAGCCATCAACCAATGGATCCCTAAATCAATGGATTTTATTCCATATTTGCTTAAGTCAAGGATATTTTTGCCAAAATTAAACACTACCCCATTTAATTGTTGTGACATATTCCCCTGGCTCACCTGACCTCCTAGCCACCTCCTCTGGCCTGGTCGGCCAGCCTAGTGGTCGAAAATGTCCAAACCAAGAGCCAGCCCCATGGAATCAAACCCAATTCAAACCTAGAGCTCCCCTCATCCAAATTAAATCTTAGAGTTTCTCTGCCCTCCACCTAAGCAAGCCTTTTCACCCTCTAATTGACCATGACAGCCACCCTAAAGCCCATTTTATAAAAAGATCACCTCCACTGCCATTAAGGGAGTGCTAAAATTTCTAAGAGAGAACCCATCAAATTACTCCTAGAGCCTCTTTGAGACCACCATAGTGTAACTCAACCACCACATTGCCCTGAATCCCCTTGCTGGAGTTCAATTTTTGAGCTCAAAACATTGCCGAAGATAGGACATAGCTCTCCACACCTCTACACTCCACCAAAATCAAATTAAACTCACCCACACCATCACTACAGTGAAAGAAGAAGAAGCCCCATCAAATCCCCCTCATACAAAGCCTCTAGCATAGTTCTAGACCAACACTTGAAATCGAGCTTGGTTAAATTCAAACATAGGCATGTCACCACATCAAGAGGCTTAATCCCTAGCCTCCTTAAACCACCACAAACGTGTTGAGCACCTCTGACCAAAGCTTCCCTTCTCAGAGCAAAGGTATTGAACTTCTCCTCCTCCCAAGCTTGTTCTAATCTTCCATTTAATTAGAGCTAATTTAATTGCATGATTACAATATGGATGTGTTCGTCATACTTATACGAGCATTTAGAAACAAACCGCACTTAATTTGGTTAAGGAATGAGTGAGATCTTAAGCTTTCAAAATGAATTGTTCTTCGTCTAAGGCATCGGGGATGATGACAGGGAGCCATCCGATCGCACATTTATCTCATCAAAGGACGAGATCTAGCCGGATTGCGCCTTCATACATGAATCGCAGGCTGAGTCAGCGCTGAGGTGGATGGTAGCGTCGAATGGGAGCGCGCTGCGTGGAGTTTCGAAGCCGCCTAGGATCTAGTCAGCGTCGCGTGTTTAAATAGATAAATAGGGTCTTTTCTGATTTAAATAAATAGCCCTAACTTCAAAAATTTATATCTTGGTATAGAAAAATCAAAAAATAAAATAAAAAATACCCTTTTGCACAGTGAACAGCAGGAAACAATGTGGAAATAATTTGGAGTTTGTTTGATGCATATTTTATTTTTAATTAATTAAATATGGTTTTGAGTCTTTTAATTCTCCATGCATATAGACATTTCTCCACAATTTGAAATTTTGGCATGTTGTTGCCACCTTCTTAGGGAACATCCTCTGATTTTTCCAAAGTTAAAAGGTATTTCTAAACAAAGATCCATAATTTCCAAGCTTATGTCTATTATTTACATAAATTAATCATAGTAATAAGCATGTTGCTTAGAAAATTCTAAAATAAATTTGGAAGACTTGCCAACCCTTTGGAAAATATTTCATGGGTTAATTAATTAAGAATGCACTAAATTTCGACCAACCCTAAAACACAAATAAACATAATTTTGGAAAACACAATAATCCAAATGACTTAATTTTTAATCTCCACTATGATTTAAAGTTCAGAGAACTCTCCATAAAAATTTTAAAACATTTGGAGCTCATTTAATAACTCAAATTGATTTTTCAAGGTAAATGACTTTTTTGGTACTAAAACAATTTTTAACAATTAAAATATAATTTAAAAAATTATAAAAAGTGATTTTTGAGTTCTCTGTGACCAGAGGAATTTTCTAAAACTAAAATGGTTTTTGAGTTCACCACAACAAGTGGCTTAATCCCTATCCTCATTGCACCTCCACGAACGTGGCGAGCACCTCTTATCAAAGCTTCCCTTCTCAAAGCAAAGGTATTGAGCTTCTCCTCCTCCCAAGCTTGTTATAATCCTCCATTTGATTAGAGCTAATTTAATTTCATGATTACCGTATGGATGTATTCGTCACACTTAGACAAGCATTTAGAAACTAACCACACTTAATTTGGTTAAGAAATGAGTGAGATCTTAAGCTTTGAAAATGAATGGTTCTCTGGCTAAGGCATTAGGGATGATGACGGGGAGCCATCTGATCGCATGTTTATCTCATCAATGGACGAGATCTAGCCGGACAACACGTTCATACATGAATCGCAGGCTGAGTCAGCGCTGAGATGGATGGTAGCGTCGAATGGGAGCGCGCTGCGTGGAGTTTCGGAGCCACCTAGGATCTAGTCAGCGCCACACATTTAAATAGATAAATAATGTATTTTCTGATTTAAATAAATAGCCATAACTTCAAAAATTCATATCTTGGTGTAGAAAAATCACAAAAATAAGAAAAAAATTCCCTCTTGCTCACTGAACAGAGGAAAATAATGTGGAAATAATTTGAAGCTTGTTTGATGCATATTTTATTTTTAATTAATTAAAAATGGTTTTGAGTTTTTTAATTCTCCATGCATGTAGACATTTGACCATGACTTGAAATTTTGGTATGTTGTTGCCTCTGTCTTAAAGAACATCCTCTTATTTTTCCAAAGTCAAAAGATATCTCTAGATAGAGATCCATATTTTCCAAGTTTATATCTATTATTTGCATAAATTAATCATAATAATTAGCATGTTACCTAGAAAATTCCAAGAAAATTTTGTAAGGTTTTCCATGACCAGAGAATCTTTTTAGCATGTTGTTGACTCTGTCTGAGTTATATTTCATTAAGAATGCACTTAACTTTGACCAACCCTAAAACACAAAGAAAATTAATTTTGGAATACACAAAGATCTAAGTGACTTAATTTTTAATCTCCACTATGATTTAAAGTTAAGAGAACTCCTCATAAAAATTTCAAAACATTTGGAGCTCATTTAATAACTCAAATTGTTTTTTCAAGATAAATGACATTTTTTATACTAAAATAATTTTTAACAATTAAAGTATAACTTAAAAAATTATAAAAAGTGGTTTTCTAGTTCTCTGTGACCAGAGGAATTTTCTATAAAAAAATGGTAATTAAAATAAAAACTTCATTTTTAGCCTATTTTTATATTTAAATAATTAAAAAATGATAAAGATCACAAAAAATAATAAAATTCATGGAAATGTTCTAAATTATTTCCTAAGCACTTAGGAACAATTAGAATATTTTTCCTAATTTTCCAAGTGAAAATGTTGAATTTTGAAGCTTAAAATAATTTTTAAAGGCTAAAAATGGATTTTCACTAAAATAATTCTAATAATTCAAAGAAAAATTAAAAAAATGTGAAATTTGTTTCTCTAGTTTTGTTGACCTCAAAAATATTTAATAAAATTATAAAACTTAATTTTCTATATTCAAAATATTTTGTAATTAATAATACTCCAAAATTTAAAATAATTCCTAAAATTCAAATATAACACAATAAATCATGAAATTTGGACCCAATGCTTCTCTGGTCAAAATCTACCTCCAGTAAAAATTCAAGAGATTAGACTTTGGCTTGGTCAAGTTGTGGAATTTCTTCGAAAATCCTATTTTTGCATTAAAATATATATGTAAATTAAATTAAATTTTGAAAAATCACATTTTCTCCTCTGATGTCATAATATACCCATGAGTGAGGTGGGATAAAAATTCCAAATTCATTTGGATAGAATTTGAAAAATTATGAAGTAATAGAACCTTAGGGGCAAAAAAGTAACTTTGGAAATTTAGCTTTAGGCTTAATTCAAGGAGGGAAAAGGGTAATATTTGATTTCAACTAACTTATTTGGATGATTGAAACACAAGGGGATTAATTGGTAGAAGGCAACCTGACTCTTTCCACAGTCAAGGGATAAATTTGTAATTCCTTAAATTATTAGAATTTGGAAGTCTATTAAATTAAATGATCTTAGACTTATGGGTATGACTTTGGAAGTTGATAATTAACTAATTTAATACCCCTACTTGATGTGCAAATGGCATTTAAGTGTTTTGAAAGTGAATAATTATTATCACTTAAAAATTCAACTTCTTTCAAAATAACCAAGACATCTACCTAGGTCTAAAGGGTTTAGTTGTGACTTAAGCTAAAATAAAATTTGATTAATAAGAATTAGAAGAATAAATATAAAGTAAAACACCTTTGAACACTCTAAGCCCAAGTTAGAAGTCATATCGGCTAAGTGTTTCAATAACACTAACTTGCCCCCCCTTTAAGGATCTTCACCCACATAACTTTCAAATTAAATGACAAATGATAATTACCTTTCTCTAAAGGATAATTGAAACATCAATGTTCATTGAGCATTAAAGGTATTTATAGGATGGGTTATTAAGCAACATAATAAATTTAAATGAGCTCGAGACTTTTCACTAGGTAGTGAGAGGGAAGCATGGACCTGCTTCTTCCTCTAAACCTGTTGGATACCTTAGAGGTTTACTAAACTTAATATGTTTTGCTTAACAAAAATCATCCTTAATCAAACCAATAAGGACCCACCAAGATATGACCTGGGTTTAGGTAGGTCACTAAAACCTTACTTTTTCTGCTTTACATAAAGTGCTCTAGCATGCATTTTAAGTTTCAGGTGGTAGAACGAGAAGACTTTCCAGGTACGCTTTTATAGTTTACAATATTGTCTTTTCTTAAGCTTTCATAAAAGTGTTTGGGGAGAGATCCCTAACAACCTTTAAATTCTTTTGAAATTTTTCTAGTTCATTTGAACATATTATATTGTTCAATTAATCATCCCAAATTTTAAATTTAGTTTCAAATGAAATAATACACCTGATGCTCAGTGAAACTGATATTTGAATTTTCTCATGAGAAGGGTACTCAATAAATCAGTTAATGTTTCATTTAAGAGTTATTTGAATGAGTGTCCTTAGAATAAGTTTAAGCTATTAAGGATCTTAAGCCCACATGTAAAGCTGGACCAGTAGTGTTTTCAAAATGTTAATTATGTTTTCTTTCCTAAACCTCATTAAGCAAACTCAAGTTGTGCCTAGTGCACTACTAAGCCCTTAGGGTCCAACATTTAAAGTGAACTTACTATGATTAAATATTAAATTAGGTAAAGTTCAATATTTATCAAAATCCTATCTTATCATCAAATCATCAATAATGGGATTTTGATTAGTAAATTATCATCTTCCAAACATGAGTCAACCACCTTAGAATCATTTAATTTAAGTGACCTCCAAATTGTAATAATTAAGGAAAAGTATAATTATAAATTTATTGTAAAAGAGTGAGAAATTTATTTCTACCATTTTTGGTCCCTTATATTTCATTCATCCAAAAGAACTTGACATAATCAATATTACCCTTTTACCCTTTTTGATCAGCCCTAAAAAACTAAGAACCCAAAATTGTCATTTGACCCCTAGGGCTCTTCACTTCATAACTCATCAAATAACTCAAATGACTTTGAAATTTTTAGAATGCTCATCCCGTGGATCAATTAAAATATCAGAGGAGAAAATGAGATTTTTCTAGTTTTTATTTAATTTATATAATTATTTTAACTCAAAAATAAAATTTTCAATATTAACTTTTTTAACTAATCAAGTAACATTTTTGTCAATGGGAAAATTATTGGAGGTTCACCTAGATTAGAGGACCACTTTGACAAATTTTCACTATTTTTCAAGTTATATTTTAATTATTATAATTATTTATTGATTTTTAGTGATTATTTAATTAGAAAATATAATTTAATCACAAAAAGTAACTTTTATAGTTTTATTAAATCTTCAAAAGTCCAAAGAACTTAGAGAAACTAATTTTTTATTTTTTTATTTCTAATTTATTTATTATAATTATTTTAATGGAAAGTTAGAGAAAATTCATTTTTAGCCTTTAGAAAATTATAATTAACATAGAAAAATCAGTTAAAATATTCTAATGAGTTTCAAGTGGTCAAGAAGCAATTAGGAACAATTTACACCATTTTTGTAATTTTGCAATTTTATTTATTTTTAATTATTTTTTAATTCAAAAATAAGCTAAAAAATAAAGCATTTACTTTAATATAAATTTTATTTTTCCTAAATGGTCCTGATCACAAGGAACTCAGTAACTGCTTTTCATAATTTTCTTAATTATATTTAATTTAATATAATTATTATAATACAAAAATGTCATTTTACTTAGAAAATCAACTTTAGTGATAAATATACTACAAATTTGATTCCAAAATTTCACAGTGAGTTGACGTTATTATTCTTTAGAATGTGGAATTGATTTTTTTAAATTTTGAATAATGTTTTATTTAATTAATTTATTATAAGTTTTATACATTTAATTAACTTTAAAAATACATAAAATTACTTAAAGCCATTTTATATTTTTCCTTAAGATCATCTGACTATGGGAATCCTACCAAAATTAACTCCATAATTTTCTAATTTATATTTTTGTTTATAAAATTATTTAAATTCAAAATAGGCAACTAGGCTTGAAAATTTGGGTTTCAAAGTAGAGATGCCCTACGACCTTAGAAAAACTAGAGAACATCTCTATTAACATAAGGAATCAACCCCTAAAATTTCAAGTCATGGTAATTATTATTTAGCTAATTACAATTAAAACATTAAAAAGAGTATTTAATCAATTAAAAATAAAACACAGTCAATTAATTTTAAATTTTATTTCACATTATTATCCATTATTCACTGAGCAAAAGGGTATTTTTTATTTTATTTTTATGTATTTTCTACACAAAGATATGAATTTTCTAAGTTTTGGTATTAAAATAAATAAAAAATCCTAATTTTCTTACTTAATCCTATCAGCTGTCGCGTCATCCTACGACGCTCTGAAGTCCCACACATCATCGTGCTACTGGACGCCGCCATCTAACTTAGCTGCCATGTAAGCCACACTATATATCCTGTTCTCTTATTCGATGCGATCTAGACCGTCCAAACAATACACGCGGAAGCGGACGACATACGCTCATCATCTCCGATCGTCCAAACCTGAGAATCATCCATACTTAAACACTTCAATCTTGCTCAATACTCAACCAAATCACATGGGGTTTATTCCTACACCTTCATCTACTCAAGACGAACACATGTATAATGTTACATGCTCATGAAGTTAAAATTCTCTTCAATATTGGTGAAACAAAGCCTAAAACTAGGGTTTTTGAAATATACCTTTGCCCAAGAGGTGAAGTATCGATTGGATGCTCGTGGAAGCTTCAGTGGATTCTGGAGAACTTCCTAGAAGTGTTGGTCTTCCCTGGTATAAGTTCCAAGTATGATCTCAATTGAACGGTGGTGCGACATTGGTAAAAAGCTAGGTTAGGATGTTCAACAGAGAGGGGTTATGATGGGGAACTTCCTCTCTTACTCTGGGGCAGCTCAGTAGTGGTTTAATTTGGAGTTTGAGGGGGTTTAAGGCCCTGAATTTTAGATTTAAAATTAGGGTTCTTTAATGTTGGGGAGAGGTTGGATGAGCTTGCCTTCAATGCTAGAAGGGTTTGGAGACAATTGGGCAGAGTTTACCCTAGGTTCAAGCAATTTTCTCATTTGGCCATGGAGGAGAGTAGTTTAAATAAAAGGGGAGTTAGGGCTTACATGGCCAAGCCAGTGAGTGAGCTCTGATGCTTAGGTGGATGAGAAAAAGAGGCAAGTAACCAATTGGGATAAGAAAACTTGGATGGGTGGAAATTTGACTTGATCCCTTGAGGAGACCCTCGGCTTTGATGTTTTCCGGCAACTAGGCCAGCCCGCTAGGGCAGGGCTGGTGGCTAGGCTGCTAAAGGGATCCAATGGAAACCTTAATTAAGATTTGCTTGGGGTTTGATGGGTGATGGCATATCTCCCTTGGTTTAGTTGTTTTAGGAAGGGAATCCCCTAATTTGGGGGAGGCTTGGTTCATGGCTCATATAGGTTGGGCTAGGTGGATCTAGCTCGGTCCCTAAAGTTCAAATGGTTGTTGTGGTAACCACGATTTAGTCAAATTGAATAAGTTTTGTTCAATTCAAGGTTTGGGTTCAAAATCATGCCTTGAGCTTGGATTTGAGTTTGGGTTTAGTAGACTTTAATTTTGGCCCTATTGATTGATCAATTAGCTTGGATAATTTTTATGGAGAGTTTTGAAAAGAAATTGGGTAGTTTTGAATTGATTTGGAAGTTCAATTTAGTGGAATTCAGCTCATGACCAATTTTGGGTATTTGGGTTAGCCTTGGATTTGGATTGGGCAAGGGTTTAGGTTAGGCTCAATTGATGGTTCAAATTTGTCTAAGAGTTTGTAATGAAGAGTTTTAGATATCAATTGGGTAGAAATTTTGGAGTTATGAGGTTCAATTTGAGAGAATTGGACTTAAGTACAAATTTGTGGATTTTGGGATTGGGATTGAAATTGGGCTTGAGATGGGTTCAATTGGGTTTGGTTTTTGTCTAAATTGGGATTTAATATGATGAATTTAAGTTTAGAACTAGACTTGGGTGAGATTGAAGTCAATTTGGTGGAAATTGGAGGTGAATTGGGGAATTTAGGCATTTAGGGATTTGGGTCAAAAAGGGTTGATTTGGTCAAATTGGGGTCCATTGAGTGGTTCAAATTGATTTTGGGGACATTTGGAGTGATTTTGGAGATTTTGGGATTTTTTAAAATTTTTAGGGTATGGAGGGCATTTTGGTAATCTTGGGGGTATTTTGGTAATTTTAAAAATTTAAGGGTGTTATGGGTAGTTTGGATGGTTTAAAAGAGTTTGAGGTAATTTTTGGACAATTTTGGGGGATTTAGAGAATTTTAGGGTTGCAAGGGTAATTTGGTAATTATGGGAAAGTTTAGGGTCAAAAGGCTGAAATTGGGTATTTAGATAAAATTAAGGTTCAATAAGATTCCAATCATGAAATTACCCTTCATGAGCCATGAGACCAAGGGAGAATCCACTTTGGATCCTTCATGTGTTGGACTTAGCCAAACCCTAGCCTAGGGCTAATGGTTCAGGGGACCATCCACATAAGTTTCCAAAAAGAGTAAGGGATCAACTAAGCATATTTGGTTAAGGGCCAAGGTTGTGAGTGTAAGTGAGGGGTATAAAGTGTATGTGTGTGTGAGACTGACCAAGACCACATCACCCAGGGTCAACCTTAAGGCCAAACAGTCCTATGGGGAGTCCTCTTGAGCTCCACCATATTGGCTCCACCTACTAAGTTCTAGAAGTTAGAACCGATATGTAGAACTTCAAGATGAGCAAAGAAGACTAGAATTTCTAATGGTGAGGGTACCATCACTAGCCCTCTAGGAATAGTTAATAAGGAATTCCAATTAGACTAAACATTAACCAAAAGTTAGGTCAACATAGTTCAATTTTTAAAAATAAGAGACTGAATCCATATCATATAGACAATAGTTTAAATAAATGAGTATAACACCACAAAAAATGCATCTATCACAAGGAATAGACATATAACTTACTTGTGAGACATGATTAAATAAATTAAAGATTTTATGACATTCATTTTAGTCTATGAAATCATTTATGTTGACCGACATACATATTTTCCCCAATCTAATACAAAAGATTAAATAGGGTTTATATTAAGCTGTGTTCTAAAGTTTCTTATAAGGGTGAACCTCTGTAGTTAATTATATCTTAAATGATCGAAGCCACTTAAGAAAACTCTTGATTTATATCAGAAAATATTGTCTTTAGGAATTTTATAGGGTTAGACTTTTCAAGGTTGGACAAAGGAGTGTCAAATGGGAAAGGATCAAGTTTGGAACATTTATTATGGAATTCAAAGGGAGAAAACTAGAGGATGTGATGGATCCTGAGGAGAACTTCGGTGATTTCCCAAGCTATCCTATGGTTAGGCTTCAATTTTGGAGAGATATTATATGTTTCATCTTACCGATTTTATTAATTAGGGCTTAAATTTGCATGACACAATCATACAAACATCCTAGAAGATAGAAAGGTTTATTGTAATAATGAACGATAACCTCAGAGCCTAAGAAGAGTTAGGGATTAAATTACACAAAACAATTGTGCAAAGGCCTAAAGATAAAATGAGGATTTATGTTGCTCTAGGCAAACAACCTAAAAATCTTATGGTTTGTTATTTAATTCTATGCAAAATATTTATTGTTGTAGATCTGGTTGCCCTCTAGAAGTTATTCTTCTATACATTCTTGTTATGCTGCCCACGGAGTTAGCTCTAAGCTCTTCGTCGAAGTAGTATTTTCAAGGTTTAAAGGTTCAAAAGGTTTTACCATGTGTATTTCAATATTTTGGTTTTGTTATTATTTAATTATTATGGGGGGGCTTAAATCCGGTCAGGATCCCACCGGTTTCCTCATTCCAGTACCACTATTTTCTCATAAATTTACTTAGTCTTAATGAGTTGTTATGTTCATTTAAACTATGAAGATCTCGTTAGCTATCGTGGGTTACCTCCTCCGAGGGACTCCCGTAAATTCGAGAGGATGTATTATGCTTTTATTTTTTTTGTTATGAAAAGGTTGTTATTTTAATTTTGAAAACATGTTTTGTAATTTTCAATTTTGGTGAAGTTTTGCATGTAAGTTAAATAAATGCAGGTAAGAAAGTGTTGTATAGTAAATAAGTACATTATGGTGCATAAAATATAAATGCATACTTGAGACTCTGCTACCGCTGCATGGTTAGCATAAGAAAGCATAATATGTTTGTAGGAAATTTAAATAAATTACATAAAAGTAAACGAAACCATATGGTACGAAAAAAGTCAAAAAAACGAGTTGTAGCAAAACAAAAGTAAAAGAAAACCTACAGTCACATATAGAAGACAAGATCTGGGTGTAAGATATTGGTAAATGTGGGGCCTCATAGCTGGACTATGTGCTTCCTGACCTTAAGTGAGAGCCATCTACGGAGGATAGTTTTATCCTCGATCTAAGTGATTAACCGTGGACCTTTACAAATTATCATTTTTAAATTTAGTTTTCATACATATAAAATTTGCTTTATCATGCAAAAGAAATTTTTGTTTAAAAAAATTTGTAGAGTGGTGCAGTCCACAAGTTAATCAATTTAATTAAGCTAGGACTACGAACAACCTAAGAGTATCAGAAGCAATCATCTTCTCAACGGTCGTCGAATAATATCATTGATCCTTATCATTTCCTTTTATTAAAGGTCCTTAAAGTAAGAGATACTACTCTAAAATCCCACATTGTATCCCTTATTTTAGCACACATTAGCATTATCTTTATTTCCCTAGCCACAAAGACCTCATACGTACACAAGCCCGATGATCCATATGTGACAAAAATAAATATCCCTAGTTGCTCGCAAGGATTTAAATACCTTAAAGAAGACTCAATTCCTTGAGCATTGGATTTAGTCCAATTTAAGGTTCAAATTTGTCTAGGGGGATGCTGTGAAGAGTTTAGGATTTAAATTTGGTGAAATTGAATGGGTTAAGGTTTTCAATTTGGTGGAATTTAGGGATATGGTCAAGTTGGGGAATTTTAATTAGGCTTGGAATTTGAGTTTGATATTGGATTCAATTGGGATTGAATTTGGTTTCAATTGGAATTAGAGATGATGAAATTTGATTTGAATTTAAAATTGAGGAAATTTGAGATCAATTTGGTGGAAATTGGATGTGATTTAAAGACTTTAGGCATTTAGGGGTAAAATTGGGATTTTTGTCAAAATTGGTCAATTTGGTCAAATTATGTTCAATGGGTGGTTGAGACTGGTTTTGGTAGTTTTTGAAATAATTTGGGAGGTTTTGGGTAGTTTTGGGCCATGAGGGTCATTTTGATAATTTTGGTGAAGTTAGGGGTATTTTAGGATTTTTGGCAATTTTGGGGTATTTTGGACAATTTGAGTGGTTTGAAATGGTTTGGGATGATTTTTAGGTGAAATTGGGTAATTTGTAAAAATTTAGGGCTCTAGGGGAAATTTGGTAATTTTGGTAATGTTTGGAGGCAAAAGGCCAAATTTACAAATTTGGGTAGAATGGAATCGATTGAAGATGATAATCATAAAATTACCTTATGTTGCCATAAGACCAAGGGAGCTCCCATTTTGGATCCTCCATGTGTTGGTCATAGCCAAACCATAGTCTAGGGCTAAGGGTTTGGGGGACTATCGACATGAGTTTCCAAAAGAGTGGGGAACTCAGCTAAGCATGTTCGTTAATGGCTTAGGTTTTAGTGAAAGTGAGGGGTTCAAGTGTGTGTGTGCAAGATTGTCCTATGGGGACTCTTCTTGAGCCTCCCCATGTTAGCTTCATCTACTAAATGCTAGAGTTTAGAACCAAAATGTGGAACTTCAAGAGAAAAAAAAGACATTTGGAATTTATAATAGTGAGGGTTCCATTATTAGTCCTCTGGGAATAGTCAACAAGAATGTCCTATGACTACATCCTAGGCATCTAAGGAAGAAAGACTAGACCTCAATAAAAATTGAGGTCAACAAACACATGTGTACCCAACCTCATGTGCAGGTATGAGCACAGACACACATAAGGTGTGTGCATGAGTGTACTCAGCC
Source organism: Phalaenopsis aphrodite (assembly GCA_003013225.1). Taxonomy (NCBI): domain Eukaryota; kingdom Viridiplantae; phylum Streptophyta; class Magnoliopsida; order Asparagales; family Orchidaceae; genus Phalaenopsis; species Phalaenopsis aphrodite. The sequence continues at coordinate 249,922 of NEWO01000625.1, forward strand.
CTAACATAAGCTACTCTCGAGTATGAGCTTATTTTAAAAAAAAATTTGATTACTTAAACAAATTTTAGCCAAAATTTTGACATGGCCAAGTGAAATAATGTCCAACATGATGGAAGAATAGACTCCAATATCTAAGCCAACCAATGAGGTTATTCCTATATGAAGTAAGGGATTATCTTATCACTTTTGAAAGGAAAAACTTGACTTTATGGGGTCTACCTTATAACTTAGGGCTGGGAATCATTTTTTAGCAACCAAGAGAGACTTTTGAGAAAAAAAAACTTCTTGAGAAAAATCTCTCATTCTCCTCTCCATTTTATTACCATTGCCCTTCATCTCTTTTAAGCTTTTGTGAGAGTCACCTTTCTTCCCTTTAAGATTGAGAGAGTGCTTTTGAAGAAAACCCTCAATCACAACATCTTTAAAGCTAAGTGTGATTTCTCATCTTAAAGGTATGATAAAACCTTAAGGAAGAGGGGATATTGGCCAAAAAATCCTTTCTTTGTGTAAAGAGGAGCTTGAAAGAATGGAATTTTTTGTCAACCTGATACACAAAAAATATATGCATTTTTAGACCTATATTTTATACTCATTTTTAGTGATATTCCACTTTAATGGAAGATATTTTAATATTTTCTTGCAGGTTGTTAAATTTTAGGATTTGAAGCAGAAAAGATGAAATTTGGAGCAAAAATGATGAAGTTGAAAATTTTTTCAGCGTCTACGGCGCTAGACGCAGCTCTGACGGCGCCGTTTGACAGAGAGCATGAATAAAATTGCGGAAGACTAGCGTCGATGGCACCATGTCGGTTTAGCCCCTATTTCTAGAAGATTCGACGAATTTAGATGCTTTTTGAAGAGTTTTTGGACGCACCTATTGGAGACTGACTCTGGGCTTTATTTGGGGCCAAAATTGATCAGAAAAGTGTCTCTTCTTGAAATCTCATCACCTCAGTTTACTTTATCTTTCTCCATACTCTGGGATATGGTGAATTGAAGAGATAATATGAATGTGTCAATATTAAAATATAAATTAAATTGTGATGATTTTTCAACTCCGAACTTAATTTACTTTTTGATCTGGCCAATTGAATTGTTAAAATATGTTGTGAAACATATGATTCAGGAAATGGAGTATGAGTTCTACAACAGAGTGAGGATCACATTAGATTCCATGATGAAGAATTCCGTTCATCGAATTAAGTGCAAATAAATAGGGAAATATACTTTGTTGGGTGTAGAATTGAAGAATATTTAGGGTGACATACTAAAATCCCCAATTCGGCCTAGTGTTTAAAAACTAAAGTGAGAATTAGCTTTTAGGTGAAGGGAAGAGGGAGCTCTAGAGTGGGAGCCAGTATCCTCCTAACCTAGCCACGAATTTAGAGACTAAACATGGGATTAACCAATGATTTCTTATAACATCAGGGTAGAGAATTAAAACTACTCCTATTTGGCACAATACATATTAAAACCATTTATCTCATCTCATTTTACCAAAAACTCATTGTAGTGGAAATATATTTTTTCACATAAGAAATCTTCATCACATAAACATAGTTTAATAGTTTAATAGTTACTATTTAAACTTTGTATTTCAGTTTTGTTATTTGTTAAACAATTTAGTTCTGATAGTATCTCAACATTCGAAATTAGTGACAAGAATTTTGTTTTGACTTTCTGTGAATTTCTTAGTAAATTTATCATTTCAAATTTAAACCTTCCGCGTGAGATCGATATTTGGGGCTTAAATAGAAAGTCCTTTATTTCTTGATAACGATATGTATACTTGCGTAGAATCCTAACATTAATTTCTTAAATTTTTTATTCATAAAATATTGCATCAAGCTTTTGGCATTGTTGCTTAACGGAGTCAACTATTTAATTTTTACACAACTATATCATTTGGGATCATGTTTTTGGCGTTGTAATCGGGGAAGGTAATGGTAAATTAGATAGATTTGATAAATTAGAAAATTTAGAGATAATTATATATATATATATTTTAAAAGAAATTAAAAAAAATGAAAAATCAAAATAGAAAATATATTTTTATTTAAGAGTTATTTTTAAGAAATTTTTCTTTGCTTATTATATTTGCTTATGCGAAATATTGGATCTGAACGTTTAGTAACTTACGATTCAAAATTAGAGCATACTATTAGAAAAATTTGAAAACAACAAAAAGAAATTAAAAATTTAAACAAAATGGTGAATAACGAAAATCAAATAAATGGAAATCGACAAAAACCTTTAAAAGATTATGTTAATCCGACAACAGATGAAATTCACTTGACTATTCAAAATCCTGATATTGCTACTAATTCATTTGAGCTTAAACCTACTTTAATCCAAATGGTATAATATAATCAGTTTGTAGGAACTCCTTCTAAATATCCAAACTTACATCTTGCTAGTTTTCTTGAAATTTGGGCTACTTTTAAATATGACGGATTGTTTAATGATGTTGTTAGGTAATGACTTTTTCCTTTTTCATTAAGGGATAAAACCAAGGCTTGGTTAAATTCATTAACACCTGGATCTTTTAGAACTTGGGGAGAACAATCCAAAAATTCTTAGTTAAATATTTTTCACCTCGAAAACTGCTAAGCTTAGAAATGATATTACATCTTTTTATTAGTTTGAAGAGGAATCGATATATGAAGCTTGAAAAAGATTTAAAGATCTTCTTAGAAAATGTTCACACCATACTTTTCCAGATTGTTTAATAATTTAAATATTTTTTAATGGATTAGTAGGATCACTTAGATCTATTGTAGATGTTGTTGCGGGTGGATCATTAATGTCAAAACCTTATGATGAAGCATATTCTTTAATTGAAGAAATGACTACTAATAATTTTCAATAGCCCTCTAAAAGGGTAAATTCTAAGAGAGTAGCTAGTATTCATGATTCTGATGCAATGTCTCTTTAGCAGCTCAAATTTTTATTATTTCAAAAAAGATTGATCAAATAGGAGTGAACTATTCTCAAATACACCTAATATTAGAGGAAAATTCACTAGGACAGATCATTGATACTCAATCATCTTTGAAACTTTAAATGCTATAATAATCAAAATAACAATCCTTATTTTAAGTTTTATAATCCTGGATGGAAAAGTCACCCTAATTTTAGTTGGAATAATTATAACAATTCGGTAAATCCCTCCAGAAATTTGAATAACCAAGAAAATCCTAGTTATTGACCTTATTATCCTCTTGGATTTAACTCTAATTCTAACCCACAAGTTAAGGAATAGAAATTTACAATGGAAGAAGTAATGTTAAACATGGGAAATCAAATACAAAATCAAGGGGCTGCTATTAGAAATATTTAAAATAAATTAGGGCATATTGCTACTCCACTCAGTAACATACCTTCTGGAATTCTTCTGAGTACAGTGTAAGTTAATCCAAAAGATCGAAATAAGGACCAAATTAAAGCTATTCAATTTTGAAGTGGAAAAGAAGTTAAAACAAGGACCCAAAGAGAAACTAAAGTTGATGAAGAGAAGGAAGCGATGGAAAGTGACCAAAATGAAATGAACAAACACAAGGTCCTTTATAAAAACCATTACCTCTGTTTCCTTAAAGACTGAAACAGAAGAACAAAGATAAACAATTTACAAAATATTTGGAAATGTTTAAGAAGTTAACAATAAATATTCCTTTTCTTGAAGCTTTGGAACAAATGCCAAATTAAGTGAAATTTATGAAGACTATACTGAACAACAGAAGGAAGTTTACAGATCATGAGACCGTTGCACTCAGTGAAGAGTGTAGTGCTATTATTTAGAAAAAAGCTTCCTGAAAAATTAAAAGATCCAGGTAGTTTTACTATACCTTGTGCTATTGGTGAAAATTTTTTTGGAAAAGCTTTTTGTGATTTCAGAGCGAGTATCAATCTTATGCCTTTATCGATCTTTAAACATTTATATTTGGGAGATATTTCCCCTACTACTATAAAGTTAGCTGATCGATCAATAACTTATTCAAAAGGAGTTATAGAGGATGTATTAGTAAAAGTGGATAAATTTATTTTCCTTGTAGTCTTTATAGTATTGGATATGGAGGAAGATAAAGAAATTTCTATTATTTTGGGGAGTCATTTCTTGCAATAGGGAGAGTTGTGATAGATTTGCAAAAAGAAGAATTAATAATGAGAGTTAATGATCAAGAAGTAACATTTAATATTGCAAAAGCTTTGAAATATCCAACAATAGAAAAAGATAATGAATGTTTTAGGGTGGAAGTAATTGATTATCTGAGTAATGAGCAATTTAAGAACGAGTTTGAAGACAAATTAAAGCAAGGAGAATTTTTTGAATACAAGAACAAAATAAAAGAAGAATATTTGGATTATATTCAGGGCAAATTTGAAACTTTAGACTTGTGGGAAAATGATAATAAAAATCTTATTCTTTCAAGTCTTAAACCACTTGAACCAGAACAAAAAATATTGCCTGCCCATTTAAAATATCTGTTTTTAGGAGAGTCATCTACATTGTCAGTTATTGTATCTTCTGAATAAATAAACATTTAGGAACAAAAATTAATAGAGATGTTAAAAAAAGTTAAAAATGCTTTTGGATGGATTAGCAAATATTACAGGAATTAGTCCTCCTATTTGTATGCACAAAATTCTATTAGATGAACAATATGAACCTAAAGCTGATCCTCGTAGGAGATTAAACCCAATGATGAAAGAAGTTGTTAAAAAAGAAATTTTAAAATGGCTAGATGTTGGAATTATATATCATATTTCAGACAGTGCTTGGGTAGGTTCAATTCACTGTGTTCCGAAGAAAGGAGGAGTGACTATTGAAGAAAATGAGAAAAATGAATTAATACCAATAAAACAAGTTATTGGTTGGTGAATTTGTATTGACTATCAAAAATTAAACATGACCAACAGAAAAGATCATTTTTTTACCTTTTCTAGACCAAATGTTGGATAGATTTGCTGGAAATAAATATTATTTCTTTTTAGATGGATATACCAGTTATCACCAAATTTTAATTGCTCTAGAGGATCAAGAGAAGACAACATTTACTAGCCCATATGGAACATTTGTTTTTGTAGAATGCTTTTTGGACTATGCAATGCACCTGCAACATTTCAAAGATGTATGATGTCAATCTTTAGCAATTTTATTGAACATGGAATGGAAGTGTTTATGGATGATTTTTCGGTATTTGGAACTTTGTTTGAATTATGTTTAAATAATTTAAAAAAAGTTGTGGAAGTATGTGAAAAAATCAACATAGTACTAAATTGGGAAAAATGTCAATTTATGGTTGTTGGAGGAATTGTACTTGGGCATAAAATTTCTGAAAATGACATGGAAGTAGATCTTGTAAAAATTCAAGTTATTGAAAAATTACCACCTTCAAATTATGTTAAAGGGGCAAGAAGCTTTTTAGGACATGCTGGTTTCTACAGGCATTACATAAAAAATTTTTCTAACATAACTAAGTCATTATGCCAACTTCTAGAAAAGAAAGCGAAATTTGATTTTAATGAGGAATGTATAAAAGCATTTGAATTATTGAAAGAAAAATTAATCACTGCATCTATAATAGTTCCACCTGATTGGGAGAAACCATTTGAAATAATGTGCGAAGCTAGTGATTTTGCTATTAGGGTTATGTTAGGACAAAGACATAATAAAGTTTTTAAAGTAATACATTATGCTAGTAAAACTCTAAATGATGCTCAAATTAACTACACTACTACTGAAAGAGAGTTACTCGCTATTATTTATGCCTTTGATAAATTTAGACCTTACTTAATTAGAACTAAATGTATTGGTCATTCTGCTATTAAATACTTAATGCAAAAGAAGGTGGCTGCCTGATATCAAAGATTCACAACTAATGAAATTTTTACATGATTCAAAATTCTATTTCTGGGATGACCCCTATCTATATAAATAATGTAAAGATCTGATTATTAGAAGGTGGGTGCCTTATGAGGAAACTCGTTAAAGCATGCAATTGATGTCAATGAGTAGGAAATATTTCTAGAAGAAATGAAATGCCTCTAAATTACACATTAGAAGTTAAAATTTTTAATGTGTGGGGATTAGATTTTATGGGACCATTTATGCCTTCATTTG
>NEWO01000625.1:256052-277945 GCA_003013225.1 Phalaenopsis aphrodite
ATATATATATATATATATATATATATATATATATATATATATATATATATATATATATATATATATATATATATATATATATATATATTACTTATTGTTGATTATATGTCCAAATGGATTGAAGCTATTGTTGTACCTAGATATGATGCTCAGAGTGTTTATAAAATTTTAATTAAAAATATTTTTACAAGATATGGAATGCCGAGAGTATTTATTAATGATGGAGGATCTCATTTTAGGAATAAGAGAATAAAAAATTGATTAAGAAACATGATATTATGCATAGATTCTCTACTGCTTATCATCCTCAAACTAGTGGTCTAACAAAGATATCAAATCGTGAAATTAAATGAATTTTAGAAAAAGTTGTATTAGATTGGTCTGTAGATTAGATATTGTATTAGAGCATAAAGAACTGCTTATAAGACTCCCATAGGAATGTCCCCATATAGACTTATTTTTAGAAAAAACATGTCATTTATCAGTAGAATTGGAGCATAAAGCATTTTGGGCTATTAAGGAATTTAATTTTAATTTAAAGGATGTTGGTGAGAAAAGATTATTGCAACTCAATGCAATTGAGGAGATTAGAAATGAATCATATGATAATGCAAAAATCTATAAAGAGAAAATGAAAATATGACATGATAAGAAGATTCTTAAAAAAATGTTTGAACCAAGCTAATAATTTCTATTATATAATACAAGATTGAGATTATTTCCAGAAAAACTGAAATCTAGATGGTTAGGATCATTTAAAGTGATTAAAGTCTATCATTATGGAACTGTTGTTGTTAAATATTCTAACACTGGAAATATGTTTAAAGTTAATGAGCATCGATTGAAATATTATTATGAAGGGAACATACCACAATTTAAAGAATTTTTAATGTTAACTCAACCCAACTAATCAAATGGTATGTTGGGCTGACGACATTAAACCAAGCGCTTTATGGAAGACAACTCATATATATATATATATATCCATGTATTCCTATTTTGTTTGATAAGTGTTTATATATTAGTAGATAATAATCCTACACAATTTGATATATTATAAATTAAGACAAATTTTGGTATTAGAGGAAATTTTGGAATTAAATTGATAGAAAACATGAAAAAGACACAATTTTGGCCTCTGGCACCAGCATGGGCGCTGACGTCGCCCACGTAAACGGAGCAAAGCACCGACAACGCCATTAGGAGCATCGATGACACCGAGAGCAGTTTGACAGATTTGGAAGATTTTGGCGAACTTTAGCGAGATTTCGCTCCGTAATAACCGTCGGGAGGTGTTTTTTAAGTCCTAAAAGCTACCTCACATGACCAAAAACTTCCTATTTTTGAATTCTGTAGCCTCCAATTCCAGATGGAGTTTTTAATAGAAGAAAGTTTATCAGTTTTGACGTGCAAAGATTATACGATAAAGTTATTACAAAGAAGAAATTTATCAAGGAGAGAGGCTTTGTCAATCCCATATTGATTATTCCAAGTTCTCTGATTGTTAAAATCATTGCACAAAGGCGATGGAAAGTTTTGTGCTACACTACCGCTGCAGTTGTTGTACCAATAGTGAAGGAATTCTATGTCAACTTACATGAAATTACCCAAGGAGATGTCTTCGTATGAGGTAAGGTCGTACCATTTACTCCTGCGCGAATCAATGAGTTGTATTTTATAGAAAATGTTCCAATCTGTAATTATACAAATTTTATCCCTACCAGAGATTTGATGCAAGATGTCTACCATTTACTCCTGCGCGAATCAATGAGTTGTATTTGATAGAAAATGTTCCAATCTGTAATTATACAAATTTTATCCCTACCAGAGATTTGATGCAAGATGTCTATAATTTTTTGACGGATGAAAGTGATATTTGGGAAATGCTAGATGGAGGATATGTTAGTTTCTCTGCTTCATTGCTTAATCCAATATCAAAGCAATGTCATTTCTTCATTTCTGCAAAATTACTCCCAACAATGAAGATTAGTAGAGTTTTCAAAGAAAGTGCTATTTTGAATTTTTGCATTCAAATGGAAAAACTCATTGATATAGGATTTATCATATTTAAATATGTTATGGGTATTATTATGAATGGGCCAATTTATGGACTTGAGCATCCTTCCACAATTTTCCTATTTTATAGTCAATCTTAAGTTCCATATGAAAGTTAGGAAAAAGTTTTATTACCTTGGGAGCCCATGATTCCTATAGATGATAATTAAGTTGGGAATGAGAATGAAGCATTAGATACTATCCTAGATCACTCATCACATGCTTCAACTCCAGTGATGCTGCAAGAAGTTGGAAGTTCACTTGCTATGGAAAAGAAATTGAAGAAAATTGAAAGAGAACTTCAGAGTATTACGAATGGAATAGGAGATCTTAAGTACCTTTTTGATCACCTGGATTGGAGGATGAAAGATAATTTTGATCATAATGGAACATTTAAAACAGGATTAGTGAGGATGTTTAAAGAAAAAGGATGGATCGAAGAAAATTCGATTGATCAATTCTCGTACCGACCATTCTACAATTTGTACGTTCATTACTAGTCGATGGGAGATATCAGAGGAGGAGAAAGCATTGAAGACGAGCCAGAGTAATTGCAGAATTTGGACTCTCTCTACTAGTTTAAAATACTTATGTACTTAATGTGATTGTGTGGATTTGATTTAGTTTTCTTTGCTTTAGAATTCTGAACTTTGATTGTGTGTATAGTTTTGTGTCAGCGTTTAGTGTTGTGGCTTGATTTAGACGTTGATTTATAAATTAATTTGCTTAGTATGTGTGAAAGCGTGATTAGAAAAATGTGTGTGTAAAGGTGTATTTTCATATATAAAAGTTAGTTTGTTGTTGTTTGTGAAATTTTTTCTTTGTGAATTATTGTTAGATAAAAATTTGTTTTTTAAAATTACTAAAAAGACTTGGGAGAAAATTGAAAGGAAATTGAAGACTGAAAAAATTTAAAAATGGAATTTTTAGGCCTTCAGTGCCGACGACGCTGTCATGGGCGTTGACGGCGCCCTCGACCCGAGAACAACCAAAACTCCTTAAATTTTGAGATTTTCACCGTAAACCATCATTTTTACCCTTTGAGTCACCTTCAACCTCTGATTTTTGCACCTAGGGCTCACATTTGCCCAGATTTAAGGCAATTTTGAGGCAAAGGAACTTCAAATTTTATCTTCTCTAGTTAAGAGCTACACTTTGAACTAAAAATTTTAATTTTCACCGAGATTTTATCTCACATTGTTAAGATCCAAAATTTTTGGAATTTTTTGAGAGATTTTGAGAAAATCATTTGGTGAAGAACTCTTAAATAGTGGATTTAAGTATAAAGCGTTTTACTTTGTGATTTTCAGAATTTTTGGAATTTATTCAATTTTTTTCAAATTTTCTCTAGATTTCCCATGACACCAAGAAAGAGCAAGGGAAAAAGAAAGGTATATTATGATGAACAAAAATTGGTTAGCTTTAGGGCTAGTGCTCGATTCAATAGTCTACTTGAGCATAAAAAAAAGTGATTTCGGATCGGGGTTTTAAAAATCTGGGAGGAGAAGTCGAGCGATTAATCATTGCTCAGTAGTGGGAAAATTTTTGTTATTTTACTTTCAGTGAGATTATTGGTGTAGCGATGGAATTCTATGCCAACTTTACTGAAGCTTCGGACAACTTTATTTTTGTCATGAAAAAAGGACGGAGTTTTCTCCAAGAAAAATTAATGAGTTTTATCAGTTGGAAGATGTTTATAGTTGCTAATATAAATCATTTTCTGCTACTAATGAGGCCTTAGATGAAGTTTTTTCTTTTCTTACTGATGGAAGAGGGACCTAAAAAGTTAAAAACGGTGTTAAGGTAAACTTTCCTCTTTCTATGCTTAATGTAGTATCTACGGCCTGACATTACTTTATTTCTGGAAGAATGATTCCGACAAATCATCAAAGTGAGGTGATCAAGGATAGAGCCATCTTGAACTTTTGTTTTCAACAGGTGATGAGGATAAATGTAGGCTTTATTATCTATATGAACACTAGATCTATTGCTTTGGGAGAGACCACTGGTTGTTTGGCACACCCTGCACTTATTTTCACGCTCTGTGAACAGGCAAAAGTTGATTTTAGACCTGTGAAAGAGAGGATTGAGCCTCTAAGACCTATTGGACCTGCCAATATAAAGGTATATGATTCTCGTGTTGATTGCAGATCTGAAAGTAAGGCTAGAGATATTCCTTCTACTACGAGGAGCCTTACTTCTAGTGACCCTACAAACCAAGAACTTTTAGACTAGATGATGATCCAGAAGGGAGATATCTTAAGACTGGATCATAGGTTGCAAAACATCGATGCCAGAAATGCTCACACTGATCATTTGATAGGACAAAAGTTTGAATATGATGCTGATTATGATGATGCGTTGTTGAGATACATAAAGGGTGATCATTCAATTCAGTTTCCTACTCACCCTATTTTTACTCCATATCAGTGGCAAATTTTGGATGTAGATAAAGAAGAAGATGATGATGATTGGTGATTTGATTTCTTTTACTGTATGTTTGATTGTACTTTATCATTGTGTTGCTTGTTTTTATTATACCGTTCAGGCTGTTTGTTAGATTGTGAGACTTTGTTTTATTGTTATGTTGTGTTGTGAACTTTAGTTTGTAAAATTGTTTTCATTTCTGAAATTCAGTTTAATTATGTTGTTAATTTCAGTATTTTGTTAAATGTATTGTAATTAACTCTTTCTCAATAGATTTTATATGTATTATGTGCAATTTAATGTTTTAAGTCTTGTAGCTTTTTATATTAGCACCGGCAGTATTTCAGAATTAAAGTTTCAAAATCAGAACCTTCAATAGGTATGTCTTTTTTTATGTATTTAATGTTTTCTTTCACCCTTTATATTTTAGTTCTTCATGCTAAATCTTTTAAAAATTTAACTGGGGGAGGGGGATGGGAAATTTCTTTTTAAAGAAATAAATCTAAATTTATTTGTCCTCACTTAACTATATTTTCAAAATTTTAAATTTAAAATGGCCTTTGGTATTAGGGGTTAACTTTAGATAACTATATTTATGTTTCTAAATATATAGTAAACTTAAGCAAAAATTTATAGTAATAAAGGTTATTTTTAAAGAGTAAGATATTTGGTATGAAAGAATAGGACTATGTTCTTCTATTATAAGTAGAAATTTGTGTTTTTGAAGCATTAAAAATCTTAGAGTTTCATGTAAAAAGAAATGAATTAAACTTTATGAAATCTTTATGCTAATATAAATTTGTTAAGTGAAGGAATGTAAAAGAATTTTTGATTTTAAGAAGAGGATAGTGAAGTCCAAAATATGTAAAGGCTATCCAGATATAGTAATCCTCATGTAAAGAAAAGAAAAGAAAAGAAAATTAATGTGGGGAGAAGCTTGAGAATATGCCTAATTAAAAATTGACTTCACTTGAATCAACTTAAGGAAGAAAACTTGACTACATTTTCTAAACTTTTATTTGAGTATTAGCTTATTTATTTATGAAGTTTTGTGAAGTTCTTTTTCATATGAATATTCTAAGTGACTTTAATATGGCAAATTGCAATTCTTCTTGAAAAGAATAGAGAATTAGAAATCTTAGACTTTATTACGGGATATTCTTATACCTTTAGTATTAACTGGAGTTGTTTTGAGTTTTTCTTAAGTTATGTTATTGTATTTAGTGGACTAAGATATAGAAATTTAAAAGTTAAATTCTTTACCATAAGTCATATTTTTATATAGTAGAGGAGTTACTTGAGGACAAGTAACTTGTAAGTTTGAGAGATTTTAATACACCAAAAAATATGCATTTTTAGACCCATATTTTATACTCATTTTTTGTGATATTGGACTTTAATAGAAGGTATTATTATGTTTTCTTGTAGGTTGTTGAATTTTAGAACTTGAAGCAAAAATAAAGCAAAAAGGAAGCAAAAAGGATGAACTTTGGAGCAAAAAGGAAGCAAAAATGATGAAATTTGGAGCAAAAAAGAAGAAGTTGAAAATTTGTTCAGCGCCGACGACGTCATTTGACAGAGAGCATGAATTAAATTGCAGAACACTGGCGATGACAATGCCAATGTTAGTTCAACCCCTGTTTCTAGAAGATTCAACGAATTTGGATGCTTTTTGAAGAGTTTTTGGAGGTACCTATTGGAGAATCAACTCTAGGCTTTATTTGGGGCCAAAATTGATCAGAAAAGTAACTCTTCCTGACATGTCATCAGCCTAATTCAACCTTTCATGCATCACACATTCTTCCATTCTTCATTCCACAACCATTTAGAGTCCATTGTTCTTATAATTTAGAGTTTTGTGGTGAGATTAAGTGTGAACTCTTCTCTAAGAGTGGTTGAGATGGAGAAAAGTGAGAGATTTCTTCTTCCTACATTTCGTATAAGAAGCTACAAGGGATTTTCTTTGAGAAAGAGTTTCAGATAAGTGTTGTTTGTTTATTAGTGTTGTATGAACTTTCTTTTATATATAAAATTTGAGTTTTGTTGTATCTTTCTCATGAAGTCTGAGTAGCTTTATCTTTCTCCCTACTCTGAGATATAGTGAAACAAAGAGATAATATAGATGTGCTAATATTAAAACATAAAATAATTTGTGATGATTTTTTAACTCTGAACTTAATTTAATTTTCGATCTGGCCATTTGAATTATTAAAATATGTTGTGAAACATATGATCTGGGAAATGGAGTATGAGTTCTACAACAGAGTGAAGATCACATTTAATTCCATGAAGGAGAATTTCATTCATGGAATTAAGTGCAAATAAATAGGGAAGTATACTTTGTTGGATGTAGAATTGGAGAATCTTTAGGGTGACAGACTAAAATCGCCAATTCGGTCTTAGTGTTTAAAAACTAAAGCAAGAGTTAGCCTTCAGGTGAAGGGAAGTGGGAGCTCTGGAATAGGAGCAAGTATCCTCCTAGCTTAGCCACAGATTTAGGGACTAAACCTAGGATTAACCAATGATTTCCTATAACACTGTATCATGGCAAAGAATTAAAATGCTTCTATTTGGCATAATACATATTAAAACCATTTATCTCATCTCATTTTACCAAAATCTCATTGCAGTGGGAAAGATGCTTTTTCACATATAAAATCTTCATCACATAAACATAGTTTAATAGTTTAGTAGTTACTGTTTAAATTTTATATTTCAATTTTGTTATTAGTTAAATAATTTAGTTCTGATAATATCTCAAAATTAGAAATTAGTGACAGTAATTTTGTTTTGACATTCTGTGAATTTCTAGTAAATTTATCATTTCAAATTTAAACTTTCCCCGTGGGAACGATATTTGGGGCTTAAATAGAAAGTCCTTTGTTACTTGATAACGATACTTATATTTGCGTAGAATCCCAAGATTAATTGCTTAAATTTCTAATTCATAGAATATTGCATCAATCTTTTGGCATCGTTGCATAGCGGAGTCAACTATGTAATTTTTACACAACTATATCATTTGGGATCACAACCCCATGTTTGTGAGATTCCCACATCATTTTCTTTTTCCTTACATGCTCTTACAATGATGTTATAGTTTAGAGGTAGGATGGGGTAGGCAAAACTCTTAAGTTCGAAAGCTCTCAATGGGTTTATGTTCAGGAAAATTTTAGGTTAGTGTTGGTTTTATTTATGGTTGACATGGAGTTGCTTGGAAATCATACAGATTCAAATATTTACTTTTTAAAATAATCAAATGAAACAATAAAAGTAATATACTATCTCAGAAGATAGAAATGTGAATTACTTAAACAAAGAAATTTTAGATATTTGTAAGATCTACAATTAAAACCAATATATTTTTTATTGTTCTAATTCAAAGACTATATAAGGTTTAAATTAATTAAGGGTTCAAAAATTTACTTAAGAAAACTCTCGATTAAGGCTGTAATTTTGCCTTTAAGAAATTTCTAAGTTTAGTTTCTATGATTGATTATTCAAAATATCAAAAGGGTAAGGCACAAAAGTAAAATGATTATTTGTGGAACCAAAAGAAGAAGAATAGGAGATGTCGAAGATACTAAGAAAATTAGAAATATCTCAAATATCCTATTATTTGACTTTACTAATTTTTAAAGATTTATTTAATATTTCAGTTAACATTTTATTAAAAATTTAAGACTTAGATCACATTAAACATGATATTTCGTTAAATATTTGTAATTAAATATTCCAATTTTCAAAGTTTCCAATTAATCACAAAAGCTTTAAGGGTTATTTTGTACTTTTTTTTAATTTTATCCAATTTTAAATGAAATTAGGTTGGTTTAACGTGCTACTTTTACCAATTTCTCTTGAAGTGTTTTAAATATTAAGTTGATCATTTGCTCCAAATTTTGCATTAGTTAGGGCTTCCAAGATTTTATATGGTTTGATTTTTCACACTTTTACATAATTACAAATTTACCTATAGAGTGATTTTAAGGCTTAATTGGAGATTTGATTTAACCATTTCATTTTACATGATTACTAGGTTATATCATTCAAATCACAAATTTTGATTTATTATTTTATTACAAGATGTGGAGGCAAAGTGTTAAAAGAGCAAATTTATAAATATAACCTTACTTTGATTTAAGTGACTTTTGGGACTACAAATGCTGGAAGCATGATTCTATTACATTGGTTCACTTTATTAAATATCTTTTTAATTCTCTAAGTGGTTTTATATTTTTTTATTTTTGTTTATTTGCAATGTTTAATTTTCACACTAATTATAGTTACATTAGAAATTAGAAATTTCTTTTTGATTGTTGGTCACTGATCCTGAGAAAATTATGTGGGTCCTCATAGTTAGAGAGCTTAATTATCCTAATTTTCACAAAATTTTGACTTAAATTTAATTTTAAATAGCTTTATGATGATATAATGGTTTTAATTAATCTCTAAATTAATTATAAGTGAAGATACTTCTATTTTATTTTTATTTTGTTTCTTATGTTTCATTAAGTTCATGGTATTTTATTTCATATTTTTCTGAAAATTATTTAATTAGTTATGAATTTTAGATGTTTCCCATATTTTTTTGGAGTTAATTAATTCATAATACCTTGACTTGTTTATACGCACATCACTAACTAATCCTTGATGGCTCCAAAGGCTTGCATGATGCTCTGTGGTTCATTGGCATTTTCACTCGGGCTGTTGAGTTGGCTCTGATCCGATGCTTCACTCTCTTTCACTCTTTCACTCTTCCATGTGTTTTAATCATTACAGTTCATTTTAAATAAAAGGAAATGGACAATATCTGCTTATCATCCCCAAAGGGAAAGATAATGTACACCATTTGTGATCAAGTGTGTTATCTAAAGGCCCCTGTGGGCAATTTTGAAATCCCTTTGATCCAAAAGGATCCCTAATTCATTGATTCAGCTCTATGCAGCTAGAATCTTAAGAAAGTAGATTTCATTCACAAATTACTAGAGTTGAGGGCCCTAATGGTGATAAAAGCTATAACATTGCTAAAAGGGTGAGACCTTGATTGAGTGAGTTTGGATTAGTCACGTTGAGTGTGCCCACCTCCTATAAGAGTCAATTTAAAGCGTGGTTGAGTTCCTCTTTTAATTTGACCAAAGGGTCCTGACTATTTACTCTAGAGATGGGTTGAAGTAATTGGTTATAGAGCTTTGGGAAGATTATGGAATGGTCAATATGGGATTTTGAAATCGAGAGTGTCCTGGTTTGGCTTGAAGAAATACATGGATAATTGGTTGTGGCTTGAGCATAAGATGGTGAGGGGAATGTTTAGGGGAATTTTTGCTATGGTTTGGAAGAAAATAGGCAGAGGTTCTCTTTTGGAGCTCTTGGGTTCAAGTTCCTTAATGTCCTTGGGGAATCTTAGACAACCTTGTGATGGCTTAATTTGGTCCTTTGGGATGATCCAAATGGTTGAGGAAAGTTTTGGTTGAGCTTTGTTCAATTCTCTTTGGTTTTGGGTAGGCATGGTTTTGATGGCATTTTCTTGGGTTTGCTTTTAACTCATGGGATTTTCGGATGAGTGGGTTCACTTTGGTACTCTTGGATGTACATGAGTGGGTTTGTTTTACATGGAGGGAGCTTTGTTTGGTCATGAACAATTTTGGACGTGGTCAAGGGGTTTTGAATTTTGGTCAATTAGATGGCTTGGGTTGGACTTGAATCATCATTGAATGAGAAGACTTGGATGTGATTTGACATGGGGAGTTGACTTGATGCTTATTTTTTTCTCACCTTAGATTACATGAGACTTAGATGGCTTGCATAGAGCTTGGAGTTGGCTCATCTTGTGTTTTGATTTAGCTTGGTTGGATTTGGATTTAGTGGACTTGGCATTTGCGATTGATTTAATTTAGTGGTAATATGGAAAGGCTTAGGTATTGGACCTTGGCATGAATTTGGTTTGATGGGTTGATTAATTTTAGTGATTATATTTTGTGTGAAATGTTAATCTTATTTTTTGGATTTTGGTAATTCAAATCAATATTTCATTATGATTTTCTTATGTTGATTCTATTAATTAATTTTAGGCTTTGGTTAATTTGATTTCTAAGGTTTTTAATGGATATAAGATTTTGAATTGACTTATTTTTTGTTGTGATAATTTGTATGTATTTTCTTATGTTTGTTTTAATTTTGATTTTAATTTGGGATTAATTATTTTTAATAAAATTTAATTATATTTGATTTTACTTTTACATTTGACTTTAGGTTGACTTTATGATTTTATCTAAATTTGAATTTCTTTCATTATGAATTTGCCTGATTTGATGATTTAAATTTGTGAGTTTAATTAATTTTTTTTATTGAAATTGGTTTGGGTTTGTTTCAATTTGAAAAATTAATGAGTTTAATGTGATTTCAATTTTGATTTTGGTTAATTTAAAGTCCTTATCAAGTTCAGAAGTAGTCGCCTATGTCGGTCAAGGGTCAAGCTATGTTAGGTCTGGTTAGGCAAGGTTAGGCTAGATTGGGTTAGGTTGTGTTCAGGCTAGGTTGTGTTCATGCTAAATTGTGTTTAGGTGAGGTTGGGTTTGTGCCAGGCTGGGTTCTGGCATGGTTAGGTTAGGTTTTGTAATGTTTGAGCTAGGTTGACTTTGGGCTAGTTTGGGTTCGGGCTAGGTTTGGTTATGGCTAGATTGGGTTTGAGCTAAACTAAGTCTGACATGAACATGAGCATAACCTTTTTATTTTATTTAATGGTTTTTTACAAAATAATAAAATACAATAATTTAAACTAAAAAAATTTAAAAGAAGGAAACATACTTGTTCAATAGTCGAAGAGGGAGGAAGAAGCAGACTACTATGTTGGAGAGGGAGCATGCCAAAGAAAGGGCACACAAATAAGAGAGGAGAAAGAAGCGAGAGTCATTAGGAGAAATGCATTTGTACTAA
This sequence comes from Phalaenopsis aphrodite, assembly GCA_003013225.1. Lineage (NCBI taxonomy): Eukaryota > Viridiplantae > Streptophyta > Magnoliopsida > Asparagales > Orchidaceae > Phalaenopsis > Phalaenopsis aphrodite. The sequence continues at coordinate 267,468 of NEWO01000625.1, forward strand.
GGAGAAAAGAGGCCTATTTATATGCTAAGGGGGGTCGGACTATTGGTGGGAATAGTTTGAAGTCTCTCAGATTGGTCCCTCGATCACTGTCGAAGGGAGCGAGAACAAGATCACTGTCGGATGGAGCGAGAGCAGTTGAAGGTCTTTCAGATTCCTAGTGGAGCTCTCAAAGATCGCTGACTGCAAAGCAAAGTGTCAATTGGCAAGAAATCAAGTCAGAAAGCGCTCGAATAGCCGGAGGCATGGTCACGTAGCAGGGCAACGTAGCTACATCGCCCACTTAGGTCTAGTGGTGTGGTCAGGCCGCCTTAAGGTGTGGTCATGTCGCCTAAGGCATTGTCATGCCTATGTCGCCGAATGCATCGTCATGCCTTTGAAGGTTTGTCAGGAGGGGGGTGTAGCTATCCCAAGGCGGAGGCACTGGTTAATCCCGTGGCTCTGGTGTGTGGCGATTATGACGCTAATGCAGTAGGGAAACCTAGGCGTGCTTTGATGACTGAAATTTAGGGGTTTTTGCCAAAATGACAATCCAAGTCCATCTAGAAGAGAAAAACTCAAGGAATCTGTTGGTGGAGTTGTTTTTAGTTAAAATGGCCTCCATGACAAGGAAATCGGGGTAGAAGAACAGGTCCTACCCCTCAAAAATTGAAAATTCTAATGAAAACTTCGATAAGCTTTAAATTGGTCAATTTTAATGCTTTCAACTCAATTTGATCATATTTAGAGTTTGAATTTTAATTGAACTCATTTTGAAAAAGAAATTGTGATTGTCATCTAAATTATTCTAATCATCTTCCAAATTATCATAAGCTAGATGAGCCGCAGAGCAGAGTTTGGCTTGGGTCTTGATGGACCAAGTTGAAAGATTTCAAAGAACTGAATGCATTCACGAAGTTTGTTTTGTAAAATGATATTTCAATGAAAAATTTTCATCCACGACGAATTCTCATGGATAAAAGCTTGCCTCACAAAATCTCACGTAAAAACAAGTTGTCCAATAGCTGTCGAAACGTATTTCATGCTACTCATACATTAATAATGAACCAAATGTATCTCATATCATATAGTTTCGACGGAAATCTAGTAAAACAGTAGGGTTAACAATCAGCTTCCTCAAAACAAATGCATATTAATTTTAGAAAATCTGCAATTATTTGAGTAAAATCTTTTGCATGGACTATGATTGGAATATTACTAATCTATAATAAAAGTATAAATATATCTTAAACCTCTGTAGAGATTAAGGGATATAAATATCTTTGGTTGATAATTACAAATAGAAAAGCTAAGCACACATTCGCCAATTGGTTTGGAAACATTCTTATTTGGAAACTATAAAAACTTTATTTTTAAAATTATAGCTTTTAAGAAGTTTGGTTGGATAAAACTTTGGTTTAGAAATCTTATTACCTAATTAGGATTTTACTCAATCCTGATGAAAATTATCTCTTATTTTGTCTCTATATTACGTGAAATAACATGTACACTTGCATGCACCATACTATCTGTGATTTTATGATTAAATTATTTCCCCTTTATTCTACTAGACTTATAAAAAGATTGGCTTGAATTTTTTTCTCATTCTATGTTTCCTTCTTTGCTTCATCTTACTCTTTCTTGTAAGTATATATCACCCATCACCAAGTAAACCAACCTCAGAACTTGGCAGGGCTGCAAACGAACCGATTTGAACTTGGTTTAACCAAGATGGTGCTCGTTTGAGCTCGGTTTTATTTATTAAAAGCTTGTTTCAACTCGGTTCGAGCTGACTTATTAAAGAGCTTATCAAGCTTGGGTGAGCTAGATTTGATTTCAGTTTGAGCTTGGTTCATATAAGAATCTCGAGCTTATTAATAAATAGTTGGTTCATCAAATAAATGAGCTATAATCAAGCCTTACTTGAATTTTATACGAATAACTTATTAGAAAAATAAATGAACCATATTATATAAAAGTTTGTTTGGCCTAAAATGTAAATGTTTAAATAATACTATACATGGACAAGTTTTAATCGAGTCTTAATTAAGCTTTTAACAATCTTGTTCGCAAGTCTTGCATGATATTGTTGATGAACATAAATTAATCAAACATTGTGTTCTAGCTTGATTATTTGATTACGTGTCTCCATGAAGTGCTCGAGTTTATTCGATAAACTAATCAAATAGTTATGAATAAACCTTTCTCAAGAATTTTTGTTATTTGCAACTTTAACGAGAGGAGAGTGAAATCGTTGAATTAACTTGTCCCTTAAATGGATGTCCCCTTTGAGCGCAAGTTGAGTCTAAAATTTAGACCAAGAGTCGTAGTGGACAGAAAATATCTAGAATTTCTTTTTTTTTTTATCCTATACGGATGATCTGGTTTGCAAGGACCATGATTGGAAATTTTTTAATCGTAAGAGAGATCTTCTAGAATTTTACATGTGAGGGGTTCTTTCTCGATTTCATCCTTAATTTAATATATTATTTAATAATAGTGTTAATTCATGAAAACCTTAGATGCATAATTCTTCAAACAATTGTTTCTTTTATAGGCTATGAGCAAGACAACTTAGTTTCCTCTTATCTCATATTAATCCATCCTTGTTTCTCCCAATAATATCATCCACGCATCAAACTACTTTCACAAATAATATTTTTTATAAACAATAAAACAGAATAAATAAATAACAATAAATATAACATAATAGCCCAAGGATTGGAGCTGTAAGAACCATGAGGGAGAGTGAAGGAGAGAGTACACAATGACTTATCCCTCTAGGCAAATTTTGGGCATTTCAGGGCTTTATAATTTAATTTATATAATGAAAGTAGAGGTTACAAGAGAGGGAAGGGGTGGATGGGGTGGGGAGAGTTCTCCCTATAAAGGATGGGTCCATAGAGAAGAGCAAAAAAACACTTTATATATGATATGATACCCCTATTTATAGGAGATAGACAGACAAAAGGTAAAATTATATGTTTTATTTCTACTTTAGATGATTTGTACATGTATTATGGTCTTTCTGCGTGCCTAGACTTTTTGCTTCATTGCTCTTTGGGTCGGTTGACTGAGCTAGTTTTGATCGACATTCGTTTTGACACCAGTGGACCTTCTTTTTGGGATACTGGTCAATTTTTTGTAAAGTAATCGGTCGGCTTGCTTTATTGTTAACCAATCAACTTGCTTTATTGTTTTCCAATCAACTTGCTTTATTGTTTTCCAATCAACTTGTTTTATTGTTTTCCAATAAAGCAATAAAGCAATCAGTCGGCTTGCTTCAACTAGCTCACTGTTAACCAATAAACAGTGAGCTAGTTTTGATCGACATTCGTTTTGACACCAGTGGACCTTCTCTTTGGTAACCAATCAACTTGCTTTATTGTTTTCCATTGTCGACCTTTGAAGGTTTATGGGGGAATTTTTGGGAGGGTTTTGGGTTTATAGTTGTGAGATTGTTGGGGGTGTCAAAACTTTGTTCAGTCGTTGACGAAGGTGCATGTTCTTTGTTGGCCTAGGTGGCCCTTTTGTCATGGGACTGACTTTCGGTCGGTTAGTCAGTTGTCCTTCAGTTTGTTGGCTATCAGTTAGTTAGGTGATGTTCAGCTTGTGTATATATAGATATATATATATATATATATATATATATATATATATATATATAATCTGGAGCATTAGCTTGTCTTAAGATTCCTACTAATACATTTTTTATGTACATTCTTAATGATTTTTTATCTCATATTAACCCATCATTATTTCACCCAACAATAACATCCACTCTCACACTAGTTTCACAAATAAAAAAAAATTAAAAAATAAAATAAAATAACAACAACAATAAATAACATTAAATACTAAAAAAATAATAACCATTATAAAAATAGTAAAATAAAAAATAAAAACGTCATAATATTAATATATAGTAATAATAATAATAACAACAAATAACAAATTTTAGGTTCCATAAAATAAAAAGAAAAAATCCCTACTATTCCCTCATAAATTTATTGTAATCTCCATATCCTTTTCTTGGCATTACAAACTAGCACCTAATACCTCTGTCTTTTCCCCCTACGCAAAAAAGAAATCTTTATATTAAACAAAGGAAAAAAAATGTCACGGGTTAACCTCCACCTAAGGAGCCCCCCAACTTAAACCTAATATATCTATATATATAGACTGCCAATACGCTAACAAAGAAACCAGCAGCCAATTATCTGTATACATAAGAGAATGGCTCCAAGTATCACAGTCGGCCACCACCATGAAGTCCGGCAACCCGACTGCATCCGTGCCGTCGTTGCTGAGCTCATCCTCACCTTTCTCTTCGTCTTTGCCGGTGTTGGATCTGCCATGGCCGCCGGTACATACCTTCAACCTTCTCTCTTAGGAAAAAAATATTCTGGGCAGAGACATGATAAATGAGGAATATGTGCAGGACGGTTATATTGAGGTAGTATTAGAGTTGTGTTGACCGTAATTCCCACTCAATGCCATCAATCTGCACATGCGGATACCGCACATAATATTCAATCTTAAGAAAAAAAAATATTGGGTGCCGATATGATTGTTGTGAATTGGTGTCATGATTGTAATAATGCTTCAATACAATCAATCCACACATTCGTACATCGCACGTAATATTTGCTTCTATTTATGATTCAAATAACATAACTTTAGAAGCTATTAACTTATTGTAGTGAAAGCGGTGGGAGGAGATGGAACAATAATGGGTCTGACGGCGGTGGCGGTGGCGCACGCGCTGGTGGTGGCGGTGATGATATCGGCAGGTCTACACATCTCCGGCGGTCACCTTAACCCGGCAGTGACGCTTGGCCTCGCAGTCGGCGGCCACATCACGCTATTCCGGTCACTTCTCTACATATTGGCCCAGTTGATCGGAGCTGCGCTTGCCTGCTTCCTCCTCAAGTTTCTCACCGGCGGCATGGTAATTAATTTGATTTCCTTTATTCTTTATTATTAGTGATGATGATGGTTAAAGCTGTTGATTAATCTACCATTAGCGGAGTTCATGGGTAATTAATTGTGGAGAGTTCCAGCACAAAGTGATCAATTATTTATTTATTTATTTATTTTTAGAATGAGAATTTTCTTTATTTCTTAATTTAAGAAGTTCTTCTAGTTAATGGAGGCTATTTGCAAATAAATGTACAAATAAAATCAATTATTACCCAATTTAGGGGTATTTACATAGATATCACAAAAATTTTTAATATTTATATATCTAATTTCTAAAATTTTGATTTTAGTATTTATAAATCTCAAATATTTCATAGCAAGTAAAAAATATCGGTATTATTAATTTATTAAAAAATAAAAGAACAGAAATATAAAAACAAAATTTGAATTTAAGAAATATAATATGTAAATTCATAAAAATTGATTGGTATTTATGTAAATCTTTCCTAATTTTAAAAAATATTTCAGCTAAGTCTGTAAAGTATATAATAAAATACTGAAAGGATATGATTTTAAATAGGGTTTCTTATTAAATTAATTTTAATTTAAATTTTTTATATGAGATCATTTAACAAGCGATATTATTTGAAACAAATGCTGTGCTAATTCAAACTTTGTTTGAAACATCATGCACAATAAAATAATTAGGAAGATTTACATACATACCACTCAATTCCTATGTAATTACATAACTAACACCTAAATTTCACTCTTTTTTATGGTAAATTGACCTTTACCTGAACGAAAAAATATGATCAATAGAACGTTTCCTTCGTTTGTGTTTACAGGAGGTGCCGATCCACATGCTTGCAGCCGGGATTGGTGCCCTCCAAGGACTGATTATGGAGATAGTTCTTACATTCTCTCTCTTATTCACGGTCTACGCAACTATTGTGGACCCTAAGAAGGCCATTCCCAATGGATTCGGCCCATTTCTTGTTGGGCTAGTTGTTGGTGCCAATATTTTAGCGGGTGGAGTTTTCTCAGGAGCATCGATGAACCCTGCCAGATCATTTGGCCCAGCATTGGCTGCTGGTGATTGGACTGACCATTGGGTTTATTGGGTTGGGCCACTTATTGGAGGTGGGCTTGCTGGGTTGATTTATGAATTCTTCTTCAAAAATGATACACATATTCCTCTCCCAAGAGAGGAGCCTTTTTAGAGCATCGTATGATTCATATGTATTTCTTGCTCATTATGAAAAAGTCATTTTATGTCGATTATGAGTATTTTTTCTTTGTTATTGACTGTTTGATTAATGTGATGACTATGTGCTTCTATTGGTCTAGGTTGAGATCTAGGATTAATAAATCTATAAGTAATTATGCAATATCTATTCTGGCATATGTTTTTATTTTCATCATCTAAGATCTGCAGGTGGTTAGCTTGTTTTAATGACAATATCATTGACATGGCATTTGCGAATGTCTTGAAAGAGGTCTCTGAATATGATAGTCATATCTCCTTTTGTATAAGTTGTCTAGCCCCAAGCTTTCTTGAATCCAAAGGGCAAAACAGTCTAGCAAAAGACTCTTTTAGGTGTCCTGAAAGAAGTGAATTCCCCACCTCATCTTCTGGTGTCATGCAAATTTGTTGGTTGTAGCCTATATCCATTCATGAGATTCCTTATGATTCATATTTTATATGCTTGCTCATTATCAAAGTTATTTTATGTCAATTTCTTTTGTTTTTGATTGTTTGATTAATGCGATGAAAATATGCTTATATTGGTCGAGACTGGGACCTAAGATTAGTAAATATATAAGAAATTATGCAATATCTATTCTGGTGTATGTTTTTTTTTCACTAATGATTCATGCAACTAAAATGAGCATTCGACAAACTACGCAGGGCTTAACTCAATAACTCTTTTAAGTTCTTTTGATTAATTAATCAAATAAATTTAAACATTTTTATAAATACATCAATATTTAATTGAACAATCTGATTAAATCATTGCTTGGCTCTTTAATTTCAAGAACACTATTGATTAAAGCTCATGAATGAGCATGTTAAGTAACTCAATAAGAAGCTTGACAAGTTGTATCAATTAAGGCTCACATAAAAACTGGCTAAAAAGCTTGATATATGTTTTGATTAATTAAAACCTTTTATTGGAATTTCTTATAACTAAGTATAATATTGATTAAATAAAAATAGTAATAATATAATTTAATTACCTTTAAATCAATTTTTTAGCTTCAATTTTAGAGACATGTGGCGAAACAAAAATTCTAAAACTTTTAATTTACACATTTCATAACCAAACATTATTATCATATGCTTATATAGCATTTAAATGTTTGTTAACACCTCGAAAATAACCTTTCATTTTGCTCAGTCACAGATCTATCTACACTAGCATGAAAGCAGCTCATAAACCCCTCACCATTATGAAAAGTGCTTTTTGACCTTATTTTTTTACCAATCTTTTTCCCCTCCACTTCATACTCCACTGAAATTCACTCAAGCTGGATCTTGACCTGAAACTTAAAACAACCCTAATCGGCAGGACTCCAAACTATCATTTTTTTCTCCCGAAGCTATTGTACGACACAAAATATCTCTAGAAACCTCCATGCTGTTTTTTGTTACATTTAAAGCCCATGTGATAGTTTCAATGATTGTTTGAAACAATTTTTACTTGAAATTCTTTAGTTTAAAGTTTTCATGCATGAACACTACCCAAAAACACTACAAATAATTATTTTTCTCCACCTGTCAATCTGATGATCCAAATTACTTTTTGTAAGTTGCATTATCTACAAAATGACATGTGAAGAGAATGCAAACCATGTTGATGGTCACTTGACACCATTTTTATGAAAAAATGTGCACTTAGAGTTTCCGTGCATGAAAAGTGGGCCCACATAAAAGTATTTCAAAAATTAATTTTTTTGGAAAATGAACATCACCATTGCATTCATCTCGTCGAGACCTTTTCAATGAGCTCTCCAGCAGTCAAATTCAACTTCGTTTGTGAATCTGTTGAGCTGATGATAATCTAGCAAGAGAAAACAAAAATTAGGAGAGATAGAAGATAATTTGGCCAAATCTCCATTGAGACAACTTCAAATTAAGTTTGAACTTTGACAAAAGTTGTTTGGAATAAAAAATACACTTTTTGGTCAAAATTATCCAATAAAATTTCTAGCTCTGAAACCTGCCTTTTTTGGCTTTCTTAGGGTTTGTGCCCACTTTAATCGACATTATCTTATCATAGAGCTTGATCTAGGCAAAACCACTCTCACCAATAAATTTCTCATGTTCTCCTCTATCAAATGAGCCCAAATTGACTGTTGACCATAATTGACCCCCGATAGGCTCAGAACCTGCCTAATTTAGCTCACCACTTCAAACAATCATAACTTGATCCACAGACTCTGAACTTTTGGATTCCTTGTTCCTTCGTCTTCAACATGATGTGAATGATTATTTTTTTCATACTTTCCATAAATGCCCCAACCGAAATATTCAACAACTCGCCTAAAATGGACCTCGTGAGCACTTTTGATCTCAACCCTCCATTTGGCTCCCCATCTAAGCCTCCTCCTTGTGACATGTCATCAATCCATGTCCCATCATCTTATTGGCTTCCTACCAAGTAGCCAAAACTAAAATCCCCTTCTCTTGATTGATTTCTTTTTTTTTCCCTTTAATTGAAGCAAAAAAAAAATCAATTTGAAATCCTTTAATCCTCTCCCCAAATCCCTCTCCCAATTAATCTTCTTACCTAATACTTCCCCCCCTTCCCCCCAAAACTCCCTTGGTAGTAACTTACGAGCCGCCCAATAGGTTTTTTGAAATCCCAAGGCCTCCTTTGAAAAAAAAAAATGAAAACCCTCATCCCTCTCTCTCTTGGGCTAGTATTTCCACACCTAGAAACCCTAACAGAAATCCTTCATCCCCTTCTCATCTTCCAAAGCCAAAGGCCAAAGGTAAGGAAAAGTAAGTATCATTCAAGCAAGGGACATCAATTTAAGAGACAATTCACCATCAAGCTAAGGTATCACATTCTGTTCACTTCAATTTTAAAATCTAACCAATTGATTTAAAAAGTTTATCGATATCTTCAATAATTCACCAAGTTTTCATCATGATTATCTCTAAACTGAAATCAAACATTGGGCTTTCAATTCCATTGTGTTTAATTGTGTGTGTATGATGTAATTACATGAATTCAACATGTTTCTTTAATTAAATTATAACTGAAAAATGCATAGAAATTTCAAATGGGTCTCTTTATGTGTAATGTTGAATTATGTTGGTTTGATATTGTTATGTGAAATCACCGTATTTTCATATCAAAATAAACCAAACTTAAACTCAAATGGCATGGGACCATGTGAATCTTCATCTTATCTTCTATTATATATACTTTATTGTAATTTAGAAAGTCATGCTTGCTCTCATGTTTCTCAAGTCAATCAAAATCTATAATGTTCAAACCATAGGATGTTTTGTCAAATGTTCTCTGTAAAGTATTTTTGATGTTTTTATGAATAATTAAGATTTTTTCTTATATTTTAGCCCTAGATTTATATGGCTTTTGTCCAATCACATAGTTATGTATGTTTAATTGCTAGTTTAATGCAAATTTAACACATTTATAGTTGATATAGCCAAAACTAAAAATATTTTAAAACGTAAACATGGGGTTTTGTATTGAACCATTTTATTTCATGTTTGTATTCTGTTGTTTAATCAAATTAGCAAGTAATTCTCCCCCATATTCCCTAATCTGAAACTTAAGTTCATTTTCTTGCATATTTTGTATGTTTATGATACATTTATATACTACTTACTAAGCTTTGTATTATGTGGATTAATTCATATTGTTTTGCTATTTAGGCATCATAGTTTGTATAATACATGATATATATATATATATATATATATATATATATATATATATATATATATATATGCATGTAAATAACTTTGCATATTCCTTCTCCCAAATTTAATAAAGCTAAAAATGAGAAAAAAAAACACAATCAATATTTTGTTATCAAAACCGAAATCCTCAATGAATTAACACTAAGTTAATTTCGTTAAAAAAACCTTATTCAAAATTAATTATATTTAATTAACAATACTCACTATCAAATACCATTTATCTTTCTTATAATATCCTACACAAAATTTGAATACCTAATTATCCTTTTAATTAAGCTAAATTATTTTAACTAAAACTTACTAATCATCTAATTAATTTAATTGATAAATTAATATATTAAATAATTAACTAATAAATTAATTAGCTCAACCGAAATCGAATTAATTAAGTAAAATCTTAATTTTCAAATTAATGACTTTGATTTGTAAATTAATACATTAACAAATAATTTAGTGAGTTAATTAATCAATTAATATTCTAATCAATTAAAAAAACAGCTTTAATTAATCAATTTATAGCTTAATGCAGTTAATAATAATTTAAATTAAATGTATAATAACTTAATGAACTAATGTATTGATTAAGTAATTAATAGTTTAATTAAATAACATCTAATTT
>NEWO01000625.1:297843-321311 GCA_003013225.1 Phalaenopsis aphrodite
TTTTATTAGCTCAAATACAAGAGCATTTCTCTCTATTCTCTTATGAGACGACAAATCTACTTCTCTCTTTTCTTTCTCTCCCCTGTTAACTTTGTAAGATCATACTTTGACATTCTCTCTAGAATCTATTATATCATAACCCACATCATAGTTCACAAAGATCATAAAACCAAATCAGTCTAAACTCTTGTGTTGGATACTCTTTTTTATCTTTGTTCTTTTTCTTTGATAAAATTTTTCCTTCTCATTAAGTAAGCTTTTAGTGCAATGAACCTACTCATTCATCACTCCTCATAAATCCATAACATTTTTATTCTAACTTGTCACCTTAGCTTTGTGATTTATATTCACTAACACCAAAGTAAAGATGAAATCCATGAAGTAAACACCATTAAGAAATTATAGAATTTTTATTCCCGTGGTACCCAAACAAAAAAATCTTATGAGTTTCATCATTAGGTAGTGATAAAAGATTTTAACGTTAAATTAACCTAGGGATAAAAGAATTTTATCAACAAGTAACCAAAAAAAGAGTTGTAGGACTTTTTATTATTGCTAAATCCTGAAGCAAGCAAGAAGAAATCGAATAAGTAACCATTTTCACTAAGTTATTAGATTTTTAGGTGATTGAAACCTTTAGAAATTCACTCAAATTATCATTATCGTTTATATTCTCGCATCATAACCTCAATTTAGTTGAATTAATCTCTTTTATGATTAACATCGTAACCTTAGTTGGATTTTATCCATCTCGTTTAATATCTATATCAAAATTAACATTGTGGTAATCTTCTCTATCAAGACTTGCATCAAATATAACTTAAATTATAGTAATCATGTTCAAAACCTCTGAGAAGCTTCATTATACCATAATCATCTCTTTCAAGACATTTTTTGACACATCAAATTCAATATAATAATTGAAACATTAGTTACTAATTATAACCTCACTTCTATCACAATGTTCTCTATTACACATAAAAATTTTGTTTGTATTATACCTATCGTAGCCTTATTAATTTTGACCAAATCAAATATTTTTTCCTCTTAAAAGGTTTTCTATATGAAAAATAATGTGCCATTTTTATTGTATATTCTCAACTATATTGATCAAAATTTACCCTTTTTCGATTGACTTAATATTGTGCATGCAACAATAATAAAATGGGTGAAAATATAATTACCATTTCTTAAAACATATTATTTGAAAAACAAGCAACAAAATGAGCCCCTCAATCATTTTGAATGAGAAAATATAATCATCACTGATGGAAAAATTTCGAAATAATTGTATGTTAATTTTAAAATCAACATTAATATAAAATAATATCCAACAAAAAGAAAATTTTATATTTTTTTAATATGGTTTCTAACTTGAGTAATGATACACCAAAAAAATGTGCAATTTTGTGTACATATTTTTTGCTTAAATTTGGAGATATTGCATTTTAAAGAAAATTATTTTCATGTTTTATTGCAGGTATATTGATTTTAGACATTTGGAGCAAAAATAAGCAAAAAAAAAAAAGAAATTTGGAGTAAAAAATGCAGTTTTTCATCATCCTAACGCCTGAGGCACCATTTTAGTGAAAAGAGGAGCCAGAATCCAAAGAACAATCCAGAACTCCAATAAACTGGTGCCAGAGGCTCCAAAGATGAATTAAGATGGATTGTGGTGGTTATTAACTAAGTTTGAGAGGTTCTAAAAGGCCCCAAGTAGTTCAAACGCCTCATGGAGTGGTTTAATACATCTGAACACTTTGGAAATGCTCTTGAATGAAGAGATATGTCTCTTAGATGAAGGGATTTGTCTCTTAATGTGAAGAGGTGTGCCTCTTTGGAAAAAGGAAGGAATTTTGAATTCTTTGAAGAGAAGGCTGGCGCCTCAATTAAAAGAGGAGCCTAGTGCCGCGTGAGAGAGAGAGAGTGTTGAGGAGTGTGTGGCGTGTGAAGTATGATGTTTTGGAGAGGATTTTCTTTTAGAGTTGTAAGAGGAGAGGGAAGGTAAGTCATTTCTTCTTCATTATATTTTTAAGAGAGAATTGAGTGTGATTGTAAAGAGAAAAAAAACTTAAAGGGAACTTCAAGGGATTTGCTTAAGAATAAGTGTGAGATAAGTTGTGTTCTTTCCTTTCTTTGTTTTGTAAACTTTTTTTTATATATCAAATCCAAGTTTTGTTGTATCCTTCTCATGCATTCTGAATAGTCTTTTTTATCCTTCTCCCTACAATGAGATATGGTTTTGTGAAGAATTAATTTTGTTATGTGAGGTTTTAAATGTCAATAAATTGTGATAATTCGAACTATGATCTTCATTTACTTTTTGATTTGGCCAGTTGAAATGTTAAAAATTGTTGAGAAACAAAAGATTCAAAAGGGCTATGCTTTCTACAACAAGGTAAGAGTCGCATTTAATTTCATGGGCGAGGATGTAGTCCATGTGGTTGAGTGTAAATAAATAGGAAAATATATTTTGATGAGCGTAAAATTAGAGATTTTATGGTGGCAGACTAAACTCCCCAATTTGGTCCAGTTGCGTGGAAATTAAAGCGAGATTGTTAGCCCTCCGTGGAGGGAGAAGTGGGAGCTCTGGAGTGGGAGCCAGTATCCTCTCAACCCAACCACGGATTTCGAGACCGAACTCTGGATTATTCAATGTTCTTTATGCACTCTCAGAGGGTATAAAATAGGATTACTCCTATTTGACACAATACAATTATATATATATAATTTTAAATGATTTTAATTAATTCACAATCCATAAACTCATTGTGAAAGATGTTTTCTTAAATTTGAACTCTTTATTACAAAACTTTGTTTAGTCTTAGTAAGTTTAATTTTGAAGTATAGAATATAGTTTAGTTAACTTAGTTCTTTTAACTGCATTTCATTTAGCATACATTAAATATACTTTAGATTTGTTTTTCTTACTTAAGTTTTTGTACTTTGAATATTGTGTTTTACATTATAACCATAAAAATTTCTAACTCCCTGTGGGATCGATACTTAGGACTTCATTAGAGTCATTTATTACTTGAGCGATGCGTATACTTATGTAATTGTTAAGGTTTGACAACATTAATGATTTTAAAATATAAAATTATTTATACTGAAGTGATTTTTATTGTGATTGATCTGCATATTTAGTAAATATGTTTTCATTGGTGTATTGTGGTATTGAAATATATTTACAACGCAAGCACAAAAACTCACCATCAAGTAACCCAAAGTGCCCCAAGTAGTTGGTGAGTTTTCCTAGTGTTGTGATAATAATTACTCCAAATTTCCACATTGTATCGACAATAGGTTGAAGTAAGAGCTATTAAACTTCATATTTTGGTTTCAATTTTGCTTATACGTTTTCCATGTTCATTGTATTTGGAATTTATTTATTTTTTAAAATAAAAATATTTCATATATCAGATGAACTGATCATTTGTGCAAATAAAACAAATAATCCAAGCCAAAGTCAAACATATTGATTTAATCAGGAGTTATTTTATTTTTTTGAAGTCACATCAACGATCAAGATAACGCGCATGCCCCATCCTCAACGGTTTATAATTTTCAATTTTGATCATGTTTCTTATGTGGGCGGCTGTTTTGTGTTAAATTATTGCAGTGATTATACGACCAAATGATAATAAGGTGGAGTTCAATAAAACAGTTAAAGGAAACCAGATATAACAATGGCTGTGCACTAATGAATATAAATTGCTGTTATTTTGGAAAAATTTATTCTTATGTAGCCTGTACGTAGAGCTACGTAAAAGCTTCAATTAAAATAAATCGTCAAATAAAATGTATTTCAGTGGGACTTATTATAAAAAATTATAAATTTATTAAATTAAATATTTTTTTTTTCCGTATAGAAAGTTTTCTCTTTATTTTAATATAAATGTAAACGGGTTGGTGCGAATTAAAGTCGGGTCTAATTTGAGTTTGAGCTCTGATTCAAGTTCAGTTCTATTTGTTCGAGTTTGTTTATGAGCTGCTCATTTTTTGTAAAAGAGAAAATAAATTTTAATTTATTTATTTGTTATAATATAATGAAAAAAGAAAGAGGTATCGGACTCTAATTAATTATAAATCATTAAATAAAAGGAAATAAGATATAATTTTTAAATATTTTTAATCATGTTTTGTTTATTTTTGTTTTTTATTTTTAGAAATTTAACAATTTTGTTATGATCTTTTTTAAACAAATAGCCTCAAAGAGCTAACAGAGCATATGATGCACCGCCTAGCTTCGGAAGCACATGCGAGAGACATTGGTGTAAAGATTTCAAAATCAATGGGTATTGAACCTTCTTATTTGTTAGTTATATTAATCTTCTTTGTATTCTTCCCATATTTTTACTTGTACCCCCAAAAAAAAATGTTTGTCTAAAATTAGTTTACTTTTCAAATTTATTACAATAATTTAGTTATTTATTAAAGAAAATTACACAGCTGGAAAATTATAAAAAATAGAAAATATTTCATGAATAGCCACATAGCACTAGCTACCCAGTGTCACAACATTGAATGAAAGATAAATTAGTGCAAAAATCTAAGTGCTCAGTGCTGCAGTGTTATATTTCGAGCATCACAACATCAGAGATAGATCGTCACAGTGTTGGTTTAATAGCGCCACAACACTGGCAATGATCAAATATGTTGGTGAAACCGAGAGCTTGGGCAACAATGCCAATTTTTCGCAGCAAAGCACTTGGAATCGAGTGCTGCAATGGTTGAGAAAAAAGGCCACAATATAACACCCAGAAGAATCAAGGCTTTGAGAAAAATGACTTCGCACTGCAGCGCTACTTTTGAGTACTGCAAGGTTATAAACTAGAATAGCCCCGCAATGCGACGACCCCGCCGATTAAATTTATAAGCTTTTTTCGAGTGAATTTGATAGATTTTGGATAGTTTTCAAAGAATTTAAACATGTGGGAAGATGTACTAGAGTATATGATGGGTTGAGTGCGACTTGGAGAGTGCAAGTGACCGAGTGTGTATGAAGAAGAAGATCCAAAAATAGAAGATTAAACAGAAGAATTTTAGAGAAGGGATTTGATACAAAAGACCGAACTTGGTTTATTCTTTCCTTACTTTACTACCTTTATGTAGTTTTTCTCATATTTTTTAATTTGTTTGTGATTTTATTCAAGAAGGTTTGACTATAAAGTTTTTTACTTCTGACATATTATAAAGCTTATGTATTTCCATGCATAATGTATTGATTTGGGAAAAAAAAAAGTTTTTTAAATTATTTTGGTTAATTTGATCTTCATTTTGCAATGATTAGTCCAATTATTTCTTAAAACCAAATATGATCTATAGGTATTAGGAAAGCTATAGTATAATATATGATAAATCAAATTATTCTACGAGTATACAGACACATCGTATTTAAAAATTTGAAAGATTTTGTGAAATTAACAAAATGCAATCATTTAAATTGATTATGATACAAAAATACTTAGTAAAGGCAAGTGATTTGGTTTCCTGTTTTACTGAAAAAGATAGTGAAACAATATTGCTCTCAATTAACAAAAACAATCATAGTTCATTGTCTCACCATATGCAAATCGAAGATTCAAAACATTATGATTCGTTAGAAAAATATAAAAAGATAAACGGTCTTTTACAATATTTTACTTCAAAATATTTTTTTCATAATTTTTTTTTTAATTTTTGGATAAAATTTAAATTTTAGAATTTTTATTTAAATTAACAAGGATTTTTAATCATTATGTGAATGATAGTTTGTTCATTAGAAAATTAATTGAAATGACTTGCATACTTCTGCATACCATAAATACGGGCTAACCATCTTCTTCAAAACCTTTGAGACATTTTCTTACACCATAATGTTCTCTCTCATTATACATGTTGCAACGCAAATGCAATATAATCATTGAAATATCAATACTCAATGTAACCTCACTAATGTGGCAAGTGTTTTCTTTTAAGAATTACATAACAATTTTAACATTATATTTATTGTAGCGTGTGCTATTAATTTGACCCAAATCCATAATTTTTTTTCCTCTCGGAGTGGTTTCCCGCATAAAAAGGCATGTCCCATCTTTATAGTATATTTGATTAGTTGTGTGGTACTTTTATAACAAAGAGATCAAAGTTTTCCCTCTTCTTTTTTTTTTTTGGCTCAACTTCATGCATGGAACATATCATCTTAGACCTTGTTAGGGACCAATTTTGTCCCTTGTTAGAGACCTTGTTAGGGACCAATTTTGTTTTTTCTATTTTAATTTTAATTTTTGTTTTGGAAAATATATTTATTTGTGTGTTTTCTTAAAAGCTTATTTTTTATTTATCAAAACAAAACAACTATACAAAACTTATTTTGTTTGAAATAAAAACATAAACAAAGCAAAATAAAAACATAAAAAGGCAACAAAAAAACAGAAGTGATCCCAAATAACTCCTTAAATCTAAGCTACAAAACTTGCCCCTAGCCAATTTAGGTAAGAAAGTAAATTCTTTGCTTTGAAAATTTTTTTCAAATATTTGTGGTATTTAAAACTAATACAAATACATAACATAATCTAACAAAATGTTAACCTCTAACTTTATTAACCAAATGAGCCTTAAGTGGTGGGGGAGGTTTCCTTATCTTATGATTATAATTCTTCCAAATTTCCATAGAATCCATGATAGCTTAAAGCAAGGCTTATTAAACTCCATATTTAGGTTTCATTTTTGTTCTAGGCATTTTCCATGGTCACCAATTTGATCATTTTTTTTATTTGATTGTAAAAGTATTTCACCTATCAGAAGTACAATTTTCTCTTAAAAAATAACTACAATACGAACTTTAATCGTAAAAAAAATTAAACTTCTTCGTGAGTTTCACTTATTTCGATCAAATGTTAATGATACAATTACACTTCGATAAATTTAGAATTTTTGTTATTTTCATGATTTTAATTTTTGCAGATGGAATTCATTAAAATTAGTTAATCCTTGCTAAAATAAAAATATAGGTCAATTGTTAATAAATTACAACAGAAACTAATCAATCAAAACTAAACTTTATGAATCAAACAAATGGTGTTTTTGTAATATATAGAACTAATTGGATCAAATAGAACAAATTGTACTGTAGATGACAAGTTCATCAAAAACAAAGTCAAATATATTGGTTTAATCAATAATTATTTTACTTTCTTGAGGTCACATCAAGACTTCGGTAATGCACATGCTCCATCCTTAACCATTAAAATATCACAGACTATGTAGATGAAAGTACTAGTAAAAAAAGAAGATTGATATTTGATATGAAATATTTTGTTGGGGGCAAATATTACAAGTAAAATTTAGGTATTAGATATGTAAATACATAAGAATTGGGTGGTATGCCACAACATTTGAAGGATACATATTTTATTAATAGTTGGGTAGAAAAGTAATTTTAAAGCTGCTGTTTTAAGATAAAAATGCATGCAAGCTGAGTTTGAGTTACCTCTAATTTGCGATTAGCTTGGTTAATTAATCGAGTTTGAGCTCAAATTCATGCTCAATTCTACAAAATGAGTATGCTCCTAAGCCATTAATTTATCATAAAAGAGAATGACTGAAAAAACAGCAAGAAATCACAGAATAATTTACGATGAATCATTTAATATAACGAAATAAGATATAAATTTTTAACATTTTTAATAATTATATAGTTATTATTTATTTTTATTTTTATTTTGTTTTTAAGAGATATTAATGATTTTTATATTAATATTTTTTAATGAATATGCTCAAGAGCTAAGGAATCGTATTGAGATTAATTCAAACATGGCTTGTGAGGTCATTAAGCCTACCTCACGAGCCATTTATTAAGAAGAATTGGAGCTAGTTGATGAGTTTGACTTGATTCTACTTCACCCCTTAATTTGCCATCAACTTGTCAGAAACAATTTTAATTAGAGAAGCTTATATTGAGATGGATGGAAAACCGTATAAATAGAATTATGTAACCCTAATTAAGGGCAACAAATGTTATTAGAGATGAATATTAATTAAATAAATATTTTCTTAAGAAAATAATCTACCTGTCATGCATCATGTATATACCGGGGAAGAGTACTTAGATAAGATAGCTATTTCGTCAAGATGAGGTTGCCTTACATGGTTCAAGGACTGAAGGGGCAAAAGCAAACAAAAATATGGCACTTCTACCCAAAAATCTTTACTTAAATTTTCATGTAAAATTACACTTCTTATATTATTAATATTTTCAAATTTGTACATATAAAACTATGTCAGCAGGAATCTCAAAGTAGATAAACGGTTCAAGAGGATGACACTGAGGACTGAACATAGTTGTTGATGTCTGGCATGAGGTGGATGTTGGCAAGGGAGGCAGCTTGCCCGAATGATCAGTGGAACGTGTCAGGAGATGTTCCGCAAGGCGGGGATCAGTCGACCTCAAGACAATCGACATGAGGCTTTCTTTCGGATTATATATCGATTGAGTTAAGGCTTACCAGACGATCGACAACTCTCATCAATCGAATCAGTTCCAGGTTGTATTTTATGAGAACATCTCTGTAATTACCAAAAAAGTTTCATTAAAAAGTTAATAATGCTAATATGTACTTTAGTAATGTTGTGACCTATGCTTATAAATAGGGGTTCATGATATGGATAAATGACACTATTTTTACAGTCACCTATTGTGCTCTCTCTCTCTCTCTCATCACTTCCTAGCAGAACGTTCTATTCAATGGGTGTGTTTCCCGCACACTTTTGGATTCAACATCCGTAAAGGTGTGGTGAGTGTGGAAACATGCGGTCAACAAGAAGAGGCGCCCAACAACATCAGTAGGGAGAGTTCTGTCAGAGGAATGTAAAAGAAGCAGCATGCACCCAATGTTTATGAAAGAATTCTTCCAACAAGGCCTACAAGATTTAAGAACTTAGATCACCAATAAGACATAAGGATAGTTCACAAAAGTACTTAGGGTTGTCATTATTCTAGCAGCAACCCCAGTTTCTAGAGAAGAGCCAGCACGACAAGGAACACTCAAACCCCATAATAGAAACCACCATCCTACAATGGAAGGAGGATGATCCAGTTGTAGGAAAAGCCAGACTGTCTATACCAAAACAATGCTGGATCTACTCCCGTGGAGGAGAGAAATTGATTAGTGTGGGTTGAGGTTCAAAGGCAGCAAAAAATTCCTTCTCCCTAAAGGTCTCCAGAGTTGAACCTTCAGAAAAAATTCAAGATGACCGTCTCAGAGCCGTATAAAGAACGATCAGATCCTAACAACTACCTCGTGTCATTCAAATCATCCATATGTCTGTTGAAACTTTTGATGCCCTCAAATGTAAGCTCTTCTTCATGACATTAAGATCAATCATATTAAGGTGGTTCAACTGATTGCCCATGGGAGTAATCTTCTATTTTATGGAGTTCACATGACTCTTTCTATACTAGTTTCCAGTGCTCTAAGACCTACAAAAAGTGCCTGATCCTTGTGGCAACTGAAGTAGGGAGCCAATGAGAGCTTGTGGTTTTTTATTACACACTTCCGGAGTGAAATGCTAGACGTTAAGAACTTGAAGCCCGACATGGACCAAGCTACACTGGCATAAGGATTGAGTTTAGAGAGGTTTCGTTTCGACCACGAACTTGTGGAGTCACAAAGCTTGGTCGAGCTGTTGGAAATTGTCAACAAATATATCATCGCCTATGAGAACACCCATGAGTTTGCCAAATAGATATACCAAAAGAGACCTCCAAAAGATAGCATAGCACATTCCAGATAAAGTACACGAAAATACAACTGCCCCCGCTAAGAGGGTCACTCTGAAAGACACTCCACCCAACATCATAAGGATCAGAGATGAAAAATCAAGCCCCAAAAACATTGATCGTCCTACCATCATAAACACCCCTTATATAATCTTAGGGTCCCATACAAAATCCCACTTAGGGTGTCCATGGAAAAAATAGTGGACGTCATATATGATAAGAAGTTCATCAGAAAAGCAACACTGAGGAGAGATGGAGCATTTCTTTGAGCTAGCAGAAAATATTGTAAGTACCACAAAGATCACATACACAACATGAATGAATGCAGACACATGTGAATCATGATTAAGGAACAAATAAAGAAGTGGAAGTTGAAATAATTTTTTGAACTTGGAGCCGCGACCCAACAGTAGGGCAAATTTCGCAAGAGGAACGGTTGACGGGCCAATCCACACCAACGCCATTTACATTACAGGGTATCTGACCACAATCTTTGGAGGAAGTAAACCACCCAAGAGGAAAAGCCGAAAGAAACAACAAATGGGGGAACTATACATTGCAACATTTGCCTTGAACTCCAAGGCCCATCCGCCTATTTATTTCATCGATGATGATCTTCCCCAAAGGTGAATCCATGTAATGTATCCATTGTAATAATGGTGACAATCAACAATTAACAATTAAGAAGTGTTCTCATTGATACAAGGAGTTCTGTGAATGTATTGTTCAAGCAAGTATTCAACAAACTGAGCCTCACTGCTGATCAGATGACTCGTCGGTCGATCTGTTGTATGGATTGTTAGAGGAAAGGAAGGAAGCCTTATGAGTGGTCGAGCACTCGGTAAATTATAGAGAAAATGAGAAACAATTTATTCTCATAGAAGATTTCCTCGTGGTGGATTCACCCTCGACATATAATGCTATATTTGACCGACTGCTCATGAACAATTTCTGAGTGATGGTCTTTACTTACCATGTTGCCATCAGTTTTTTTGAAGATGAAGAAATCATCATGGTCAGGGGTGACCTGGAGCAATACCGAGTTTGTTAAATGTGAGCCATCAATAATGTAGAGCATGATCCTCTAGACATCCAAAATGCAAGGGAAGGTGGCCTTGAGACTAATGAGATTAACCGTGAGGTTCTGGAAGTCAAGCTTTTGATGCAAGTCATAGGGAGTTGTTGATCCAAACACTTTGAGAAAAGCAAGTTGTTTTGAGGTTGATGACTGTCGAGATGTTGGGCATGTCAATCCATCGGCTCAACCCATGAAGCAAAAGATTAGAAGCTCGGTCATGATGTTGGTGAGACCTATCTGAGAGGAAGTACGAAAGCTGGAGGAGGTAGGGTACTTTCAAGAAATGTAATACCCCACCTGAACCCCGAATGTGGTGATGGTGCAGAAGGCCAATGAAAAATGGAGGATGTGTGTGGATTTCACTAACCTAAACTTTGCTTGCCCAAATGACTCTTACTCTCTACTATGGATCGATGCTCTGATTGATTCAACATTTGACTACTCAGTCATAAGTTTCCTCGATGGATTCTCTAGGTATCTGTTGACCTCACTTTATGTTGAGGTTTAGTTTTCCTCTTTAGTAGCCTAAGGTCAAGCCATAGGACTTTCCTGCTGACTATTCCTAGAAAACTAGGAAAGGAACCCTCACCATTAGAAATTCTACACTCCTCCTTGCTCAACTTGTAGCTCTACATATTGGTCCTAACCTCTAGCACTTAGTAGGTGAGCTCATTATGAGGGAGCTCAAGAAGAGTTCCCATAAGAATGTTGAACTTTAGCTAGGTATTTATGTAGAGTTAAGGCCACTCACTTGCACTCACCCTCGCATACAATTACTCACAACCCTAAACCCAAGAATATCATAGTTTTGTTCCCTTGATCTTTTAGGAGACTCATGTAGATGATCCCCTAGACCCACTCGCCCTAGGCTAGAGTTTAGCTAAGACCAGTACATAGAGGGCCCAAATGGGGATTCCATTAGTCATAGCTCATTTAGGGTGGTTCTACCTCAATTCTACTAAAAAAACCCAACTTGGCCTTTTGCCCCTAAACTCCCCCAAATTACCTAAATACCTTTTGGACCCTAAACTCTCCCAAAACCTCCAAAATCACTCCAAATGTCTCCAAAACCAATTTGGACTCTTCAATTGAACCCAATTTGACTAATTTGACAGTTTTGACCAAAACCCCCAACTTGCCTTCAAAGGCCCACTTTCCCTAAACTTACCTTAAATGTCTGTCAATTTGGTCCAAATTTCCCTCAATTTCAATTCTAAACTTAAATTCACCTTCCATATGATCAATATAAACAAAATACAAGCTCAAGCCGAATGTTGATCTAAGTCAAACCCTCAATTTTGGCCACATGACTTAATCTCACCAAATTGAACCATATAGCCTACTCAATTGGCATCAATTTGAATCCTAAACTATTTATAACATTACTACATATCAAAATTGACTTTAAATTTTCCTTGGTGAGGCCTTAATTTCATTTAATTTCAACTCAAGTCCAAAATCCCCAAATTTGATCCAAATTGGCCATGTCTCCAAATTTCACCAAATTGATTACCTTAGCCCCAAAATTGACACCCAATTCATGTTGAAAACTCTTCATGATGTTCCTATTGACCATTTTAAATAATCTATTTGGACTTATCCCAATCTAGACCTAAGTCTAACCCAAATGCACCAAAATTGGTCATGAGCCAAAATCCATCAAATTGAGCTTCCAAATCAACTCAAAATCACTCAATTCTTTTTCTAAACTCCTTGTGACAATCATATACACCATTTTAGCCAATTAAATGAGCTCAAAGTCATGGTTAGCCTAACCCAAACCCACTTTAAGCCAAATTGACCTACTTGGGCCCATGCACTAAAATTGGTATAGGCACTATAAAGCCACCAACTTTATGACTCCATTGCCACCAAACTCCTCCTAGGGACCAGGCTAAACAATGAAAAACCCACCAAATCATGTTATGGACCAATGAATCCCCAAATTAAGGGATTTTAACCCATTTTTGGACCCAACTTGCAAATCTCCTCCATCATTGCTTACCCTTGGGGGTAAATTATAATTAAGCCTCCCCATGGCTCATTTGACTTCATGGCCACCTCCCCTGGCCTTGTCGGCTGGCCTAGTGGTCAGAAAACACCAAAATCATGAGCCACCCGTAAAAAATTAAACCTAATTCAAACCTAGAGTCCACCTCATCCCATTTGAAATTTAGAGCTGCTCTGCCCTCCACCTAAGCATCATTTTGCACCCCTCAATTAGCCATGGCAACTACCTTAAGCCAATTTTATTTAAACCTCTCCTACATGGCCAATGGAGGAGAGCTGAAATTTTCTTAAGGAAACTCTGCCAAACTGGCCTTAGAGACTCCCTAAGACCTCCACAGTTCAAGCCAACCGTTTTCTCCCACTAAGCTCCACTATGGAAGCTCAATTTTGAACTTGAATTTTTGCCAAGAACTAGGATAGATCTCTCCACACCTCGATAGTGAACCAAACTTCAATTAAATGTGCTGTTCAAGCCAACCATTTTCCTCTACTGAGTTTCGCTGTGGAAGCTCAATTTTGAACTTGAATTTTTGCCAAAAACCAGGATAGATCTCTCCACACCTCGATAGTGAACCAAACTTCAATTAATTGTGCACACACCTTCTCCACAGTGAAAGAAGCTAATTCCCCACAAAAGCCCTCTCACAAACAACATCTAGTATAGACTTCAATCAACACCTGAAATTGAGCTTGGTCGAATTCATACCTAGACCGTTCACCAGGGCACAAGGCTTCATCTTGAGCTTCATTGGGACCAATCAAAGCTACCATAACCATCCAATTGAGGCCTCCTCTCTCAAACAAAGGTATTGAACTCCAACCCTGATCCAAGCCTATTTTCACTCTCAATATGTATTTACTGTATTTCATACCATATAATTCATATAGATAGATTCATCTTGAGTAGATTTGGTTGAGTCTAGAGGGAGATCTTAAGGTCTGAGTGTGGACGGTTCTCAGGTTAGCCTAATTGGGGACGATGACAGGGAGTCATCCGATCGCGCGTTTATCTTGTTAACGGACGAGATCTAGCTGGATGAACTCTCGGTGAACAGCGGGTCGCGTGGCATGCTAGGGTGGAAAGCACAACGAATGGGAGTGCACTGCGTCGATGGGGTGGCGCCGCACATTTAAATAGAAAAATAAGGATTTAAATAATTCAGAAAATGCTCCCTAACTTTAAAAATTCATATTTTGGTGTAGCAAAATCACAAAAATAAAATAAAAATACCATAGTGCTTAGTGAGTAGAGGAGAAGTTTCTGGAAATGGTTTGAAGTTTATTTGATGCATATTTTATTTTTAACTAATTAAATATTATTTTGAGTCTTTTAATTCTGCATGCATGTACATTTCACCATGGCTTGATATTTTGGCATGTTGTTGCCTCTGTCATGGGGAATATTCTCTGATTTTTCTAAAGTCAGAGAAGATCTCTAGACAGAGATCCATATTTTTCAAATTTATGTCTATTATTTGCATAAATTAATCATAATAATCTACATATTTCTTAGAAAAATCTAAGAAAATTTTGGAAATTTTCTATGACCAAAGAACTCTTTGAAAAATATTTCATAAGTTAAGTCATTAAGAATACACTTAACTCTCACTAAACCCTTAAACACAAAAAAAATTAATTTGGAAAATACAAACATCTAAATGACTTGTTTTTTAATCTCCACTCTAATTTGAAGTTCATAGAACTCTCTATAAAAATTTCAAAATAATTGGAGCTCAATTGATAACTCAAGTTGATTTCTTAAGTTAAATACCATTTTGACATTAAAATGATTTTTAATAATTAAAATTCATCTAAAAAAATTATAAAAATTGATTTTGGGAGTTCTCTATGATCAGGAGGATTTTCTAAAAATAAAATTGTAAATAAAATAAAAACTTCTTTTTCAAGTCTATTTTTAATATTTAAATAATTAAAAATGAATAAAATCACATAATTAATAAAATTCATGAAAATGTTCTAAATTGTTTCCTATGTATTCAAGAGCAATTGAAATATTATTTCTAATTTTTCCAAGTGAATATATTGAAATTTGAAGCTTAAAACAATTTTTAAAGGCTAAAAAATTGATTTTCACTTAAATAATTCCAATAATTCGAAGGAAAATAAAAAAAAGGAGAAATTTATTTCTCTAGGTTCCTTGGCCTTAGGGTGATTTAATAAAAATGCAAAACTTAATTTTCCACATTTAAAATATTTTGTAATTAATAAATACTCCAGAACTTGAAATAATTCTAATAACCAAAATTAAACTCAAAAAATTATGAAATTTGGTCCTAATGGTTCTTTGGTCTATGTCTACCTCACGTAAAAATTTCAAGGGATTAGGCTTTGACTTGGTCAAGTTATGGAATTTCCTTTGAAAAATCTTATTTTTGGTATAAAAATAAATATGCAAATTACATTTTAATTTTAAAAATCTCATTTTCTCCTTTGATGTCTTAATTAACCCATGAGAGAGGTGGAATAAAAAATTTAAAGTCATTTGAATTAAATTTGATAAATTATGAAGTGATAGATACATAGAGGCAGAAGTGTAATTTTTGAAATTTAGCCTTAATTAACATTTAGGCTTAACTCAATAAAGGGAAATGGGAAACCTTTGATCTTAATTAACTTATTTGGATGATTGGAACATAAGGGATGAATTAGTAGAAACCAATCTCACTTTTTTTCCTAATTAAAGGAGAAATGTGTAAATTTCTTAAATTGTTAAACTTTGGGAGTCTATTAAATTAAATGATCTTAGACTTAGGGGTATGCTTTCTGGAAGTTGATAACTCACTAATTTAACACCCCAATTTTGATGATCAAACGACACTAAAAAAAATTTGATAATAAATCATGAACACTTAAAATTCAATTTCATTAAAAAAATCATTATTAAGACATTCACCAAGGTCTTAAGGGCTTAGTAGTGACCTATGATAAATTCAATTTGGTTAAATGAAGATTAGAAAAGTGAATGCAACTAGAAATTGAACACTACCATTCCAAGTTAAAACTAAAATTGGGTAAGTGTCTTAATAACACTAACTTGCTCTTTTTAAGGGTCTTCACCTTCATAATTTTCAAACTGAGAGATAAATGATAATTACCCTACTCTTAGGGATAATTGAAACATCAATGTTCACTAAGCATTAGAGGTATTTACTGGATGAATTATTAAGCAACGTAATAACTTTAATTGATTTTGAGGCTTTTCACTAGGCGGTGAGAGGGAAGCATGGACCTGGTTCTTTCTCCAGATCTATTAGATACCTCGGGGATGTACTAAACTTAATATGTTTTGCTTAACAAAAATAATCCTTAATCAAACTAATAGGGACCCACCAAGATACGACCTAGGGCTAGATAGATTATCAAAATCTTATTTTTCCACTTTACATAAAATGCCCTTACATGCATTTTTGAGTTTCAGTTGGAGATGAAGGGAAGACCATCCAGGTACACTTTTATTGTGATTTATTTACCTGCTTTTTTAGTTTCCCGTACTTTACTTTTTAGTACGTTACTGTACTTACTCACCTAGATGTATAACCAAAATACAAAACTTGCATGCTAAATAACGATGTCACCCTGCATAAAAACCAAAACTGTTAGGATAACCGTAAAACCAAGACCAAAACTAAAATCAACCAAGATAAAATTCACCGCCACAACATTCAAAATATAAGAAAACTCAAAATTTAATCACAAGCATCACACAAAACAACAATTGCAACTAAATTAAGATGTCATTATCGAATGATCGGGAATCCCTCGGAGGAGGTAGCCTACGGTTGCTAACGAGGCTTCCCACGGTCTAAATGAAATTATGGAACTCATTAAGTTGAATTTAGTAAATTAATTTGGACTAAATGAATCTAATAGAAGATAGTGGTACTAGAACGAGGGAACCATAGGATCCTAACAGGTATGGCTCTAATCAACTTTAATATGCCTCGATAAAATTTAAAGAACTACAACCATAGGGTCACCTGATTTGACATCTTAACTTGACATCCTAGAAAACTTAAACTCATCATAGGAGGAGCTTGGAGCTAACATGGTGGGCAGCGTAGCCATCTTTAACAACAAGAGGAACTACAACAACATATCCTTCCTTAGAATTAAACAACCAAGCCATAGGATTTCGAGGTTGTTTGCCTAGTGCAACATAAATCCTCACCTCATCTTTAGGTATTTATAGAACTTTGTTGTACAATATAAGCCCTAACTCGTCTTAGGATTCCGAGGTTGTCGTGTGTCACGACTTAAACCCTTACATCTTCCAGGATATTTGTGTAATCGTTTCACACAAATGTAAGCCATAAATTAATATAATTGGCAGGATGAAACACCTAAATAATTTCTCCTTAAAACTGAAGTTAAATAATAGAATAGACAGGGAAGTCACTAAGTTTCTCCTCCAGATCTATGACCTCCCATAGTTCTCCCTCCTTTTGATTCTATAACAAATATTCCAAATTTGAGTCATTCTCATTTCACACCTCTACGCCTGATCTCATTAAAAATTCCTATCCTTTTGAACTCTTTGAAGATAACTATTCTTGATTTTTATCGAGATTTTTATTAGGTGACTTTGGTTATTTAAGATTTAATTAACTATAGGGGCTTGCCCTTATAGGAAGCTTGTCCAAACCCAACTTAATATAAACCCTATTTAATTCTTTGTATTAAATAGGGGAACTTATCGACAAATAAAACGGTTTCGCAGACCAAACAGATGTCATATATTTCTTAGGTTTATTTGATCGATCCTCATCCTTTAAGTCTTGTGTTTATCATTCAGGATAAATACAAGGTTTGAGGTATAGTGCTCTTTCATTTAAACTATGAAAAATATGGGATCAGTTTAATTTCATATTTTTCTAAACTATATATATATATATATATATATATATATATATATAAATATAAATATATATATATATATATAAATTAAAATGTCCTTCCGAAGCGGGCGACATGATTTCAATTCCGGTGACTGACAGCTTCCAAAGGGCAACTTTTCCAACCAACATGTTGCCTACAGTATCATCAGATCATGATGCACTTGCATGGGAAAGGCCTCTTTTATTTCTTATGAAGGAGTTTTCTTGTTACAATGTAATGCCCTTTGGGTTGAAAAATGCTAGGGCGACTTACCAATTCCTCATGGATGTACATTTTGCTAATGAAAAAGAAAGGAATATTGAAGTATATGTCGATGATGTAATAGCTAAGAGTCGATTGGCTGAACAACACATTTAGTACCTAAAAGAAACCTTTGTATCACTTAATAAGTTTAACATGAAACTAAACTTACTATAGTGCACCTTTGGAGTCCAAAAAAGAAAATTTTAGTAATATTTGTTAATTCTTGAAGACATAAAGGCTAATCGAGAAAAGATCCAAGCACACCTCAACATGTTCTCAACAAAAAACACCAAGGACACGTAGAAACTAACTGGTCAGATCACAGGTTTGCAAGTTCATCTCCAAGTCAGGTGATAAGTGCTCCTCATTTTTTAAAGTGCTCAGGAAAGCCAAATTCTTTGAAAGGACACTAGCCATATTTGCAATTTTAAGTATTTATTCCTACACGATCACTTATATCTTCACAAGAGAGGGGTAACTTTTATATCTTGATAATCATCAATCCAATTAAGTTAGGTAGGTTTTAACAATATAATTAATTGAAGTAGTGCAGGATTAGTTGATAGAACTTTGTCCTAATCGAACATCCTAACTAAGTCCTAAAAGTAATAGACTAAAACATCTCTTAAGAGATTCATTACTTCACTCTTTATGGGATCAACAATCCAAACTCAATAGAGCCCTATATTACTGCAAAGATATGTCTACTTGCGTGAGAAATCCTAGCATGTAAGAATACCTGATTTTAGGAACTCAATCAAGTTGTTAGGGAGCGGACCAAGTTTCTGGTGTCGTTATTAGGGACTTACATTATTGTGATAATCGTTGGGGTGAATCAACTTCCTACAAAAAAACTGCCCCTAATATACTAATATACATGTCTCACATCCTAGTAAACACAAGAAAAGTAGCACACAAAATGATGTCTAGCTAGAGCAGCCAAACTAGTAGATAACTATAACTGAAACATAAAAAATACAACATAACACATTAGTCCTAGCCTAACACATCATCTAACGTGTAGTGTCCTGGTCACATCACTAAGTGTGTGTAGGATGTAGATAAATGGCTGACACATATTTTGATGGATTCCCGTCAATTTAAGAAATCTAAGAGGTGCCACTAATTGATATTTTTGTATGAACAGAAGTTTTTAAAATTTTAACCTCATGTATGGTCTAAACTATATGCAGTAGTTTCAAATAGATTCTAAAAATTATAATGCATATGCAATAAAAGTATAATTTTCATATAATTTTAAAATAGGTTCTAAGAAAAGAAATGCTTAAGTGGCTCCAATTAGACCACTTGGAATCTTAGCACAACATACACGAGCTAGTCATGGTGCAATAGCTAGTATTGCACACCGAGGCATCCTCACAGGCAATACTCACTACTGCATTATGACTAGAAAAGGGTCACTTAGCTCTCAATTTTGGTATGTCGTCAAGATAATACAGAATGCAAATGTGGTTGCAAACTAATTCAGTGCATTGTGACCACTTCGTCGAGGCAGGAACAATCAAGAGGTATCAAATATTCACCGCAAGTATATGATAACATATGCTAGTGATGAATAGATCGACAGTGCAAAGATGTGCATGCATAGCACATCACACAAATGATATTTTGCTTGGATGCCTAGGGTATAAGACACCACTAGGGAGAATTACACCTTGTCATTATAGCAACCAAACACACTTACATATGATAGCCACATACAAGGTATGGTGCACCAAGCAACAAAATAAGCACATGCCTCAAGCAAAAGAATGTGCTCATGATAGTGTAGGGTGCAGTCACAAGGAGTAAGTGAAATGACTCATGTGCAAAGCTGGTTCAGAGGTTAAGGAGCATGACCCCAGGATAAGTGAGACTCATATACCTGAATGGGAACAAATTGTGTACTAGATGAGTTCAGAGAATAAGAAGCATGACCCCAACTTAGTGACACGATGTGAAACGCCTACGACATATCATAGTGGTGCCATAAGAAAGTGAAAGAGTATGATTCTCATTAGCGGAGAATCATACAATGGGTAGGCTTGGTGTGCAAGTCGTCCCCACGAAGGACACATGAGTGTTATAATGAGTGTGTAAGGACATAAGCTCAAAAGCAAACTGTAAGCATTGGACACATTAACATACAAAATGCTATGAAATAAAACATAAAAGAATGTAAAGTGTAAGTGCAAACATGAGTGAAGTGATGCATGGTGACATAAGAGAATGTTAATAAACATGCACAGAGTGTTATGCCCAAAGGGGCACAAATGCCCACTATGATCATGTGATGACACATGCTCATAAATACACAACAGGGTACAAATGTGAATGTGTTGATGTAAGTGATGTAGAAACCATGCACAAATGCAACATTCCAGTGGATCAATCAATACAATCAGACTGGGAGCCACCGATCGATCAAAACAATAAACATGGTTGATCGGTCCAATCAAGTCAGTGGCGGCCGATCAATTGAAGTGACAAAGATGGACTATCAATTTGATTGGGTCGGTTGTGACTAATTGATCGTTTTGATCGGCGTCAACCAAACCAATTGGGTCAATGGCGACCGATAGGTCGAACTGACAAAGAAGGTTGGTCGAGTTGATCGGGTCGGTAGCAACCAATCAGTCAAAGCAATGAAAAAAGGTCGATCAAGCTAATCAAGATGGTGGCTGCTAATTGGTCAATGCGATGAAGTGATAGCTGATACGACCAATAATGTGGTTGGCTGATGGAAGGAGCACACAAAAATAAGACATTTTTTATGCAATTTTAAAATTTATGTGATGCACTTAACATGGATGCCAAGACATATAAGCAAATGAGACCAAAATGACATTGACAATGAAACATACTCATCTTAACAATCTCATGGGATCTAGGTTAGCGATACTCTTCTTTGTCACTTCAACTGATTGGCCGCCACCGCTTGATTGGACCGCACTGTAGAAAAATTGGCTTAGAAATCCTGCCAATCTTGATAGACCTCTGGTTCTTCATATGGACTGTGCTGAGAATGACTCATGTATTAAAGTCTCTCGGATCTACTGATGATGCTCAGCATCCCAATAGAGGTCCTTACACAAAATAAATATGAAGCAATGTTTTTTATTATAAAAACAAAACATAAAATTATAATTTTAACTCAAAATCAAATAATTTTATCTCAAAATCCTTGAACTACACGTCTTGAACCTCATGGGATCTTCTTCCAATAAAAATATAGAACATCATACCTGCCCTTGATGATTTCCTTGAATATTTGGGCTAACTTTGTAGACAGATAAAAATTGAAGTACAAATATTAATAAATATTATAGAAGAAAACTAATACAAATTATTATAAGTTTAATGTACTAATGAATATTCTTCTAGCTCAATGTTTAGCATATCGAGGACTTTTTCGCTGAAGGGGGAGTGAATAGGAGAAGACTCAGAAGAGGGGCTTGGCTTGAAGGAGGTTAAAAGTGGTAGTGTGATAGAAAAGTCATGGGAAAAACGTGTACTCGGAGTAGGAGCACCATGGTGGTCATAGTGCTAGTCGCCTTGGAGCAAGAGTGTAAATTAGTCGAGCTTGAGTGAGCCCAGAATCAACTTATCTTTGAGTCATTAAAAAAATACCACTATTAATGTTTAACTAGTGTTTGAATCAGCATGTGAACACTCTATTCATGTTTGACTTTGTTAACTTTTTAGTTGTTTATGTCAGACTTGTGTTCGACTTAAATTAGACTTGGTAGCATAAAAAATTATTTTAAAAATTATTTTTTAAAATTAATTGAAACTCTTAAATTATCAGTAAAAGAATATATGCTTAAAAAATTTTTAAGAGGCAAAATATTATTATTCACTTAAACATTTAAGAGAAATAATACATTTACATCATCAAGTATTAATATCTTTTTTAAAAAAAATTATGTATCAATTTTTTGAAATATAGAGAAAATTACATATTTACAATCATAAATGAACAAGTATTACATAAAAAAAATATTACTTCATTAATGTTTATCATATTTACAAATTTTACATATTTACATCTCCAAACAGTTTATTATTAATTTACACAATATTTTACACATATACATCTCTAAATAAAAGAAAATATAAAAAATATAAAATTTTTCTTTTTCTCTTGTGCAATCTATAGTATCGATGAACTAAAAATCCTGCCCAACTATAGTCATGCCATATGCATATCTTATATTTCATTAGCAAAATGAAGTCTGCAACTATATAATCTTTCTCCAAAATTGAAAAAAATATTTAGTAAACTAAGCCAAATTGATACAGCAACCAAATTCCAAATAACATTCCGCAAAAAGAGCTTCAGCACCTTCAGAGCACGCCATCCAGAAAATCCATTAGAGATCCACTAAATTTAATAACAATTAATCATTCAAAATTTTAGAATTTTCTCACAAAATTATAAGTATTGTAAGCTAGAAGACTAATACTTAACACTTGCACAAAAGTAACTGGTGATAAAGTTCACTTTTTGTTAATAATGGAAAAGTCAATAAATGATAATGGCCTTCATGATAGTACCCAAGGATAAGTAAATGAGAGAGAAGAAACTAGTGCAGAACTTAATTTGGTTTCCCCTTGAAAATGTATGTAACACTACAAAAGACTACTATAATCAACTTGATTTCTAAGAGCTAAAATACTTTAAAAGATTCCACCATCCAAAAGTAAACAAAATAGTAGCAAAAGTTTTCATTGAGTTTCAGAAGAACCACCAACAATAGAGAATGGGAAGAGAGAAAAAGAGCTCAGAACTTATTGAAGCAAATCATGATGGTTCCTTTCTAAAGTAGAAAGATTTATTTCCTAGCTTGGTTGAATAATTATGCTTCTTTGGAATTCATTATAGCTAAAAAAATAGTATCAGATATCATTTAGACATAACAATTGGAATTCATTACGGGCCGAAGCCCCTTTTCTCCTTCCCTTTTTTTCGCTCTGATTTTTTTTTTTTTCTATTCATTTCGATTTCAGGAGCAGTAGGAAGCCGAAGCATCCATCATTCCCGTGCAGCATACAGTACACTCCGCTATGGTAACCCTAAACTCGTTTCTTCTATTTATTCAGCAAGTAGCATGTCCGCTTTCGGAACCGAACCAAGACTTCCCTTCATCCTCCCCCATACCTCCAATTTTGGTTGCAAGAAAACATTCTCCCATTTGAAAATTTCCAAAATCGAAGACCTGCTCCCATTCGCTTTCTCCCTTTCATTCAGTACTTTTTTTTTTGTCTCTGTTACTCATGTATTGGTCATACTGTATATACTCATTTATTGGTCATATTGTATGAAAATTTCCAAAGAAGGAAACATGGTTTTAGGGAGAAAGCGAATGGGAGCATTTCGATTGGCTCTGAATTTTTGTGTGAAATTTTGTATTCTTGAATCTGAGCGGTAGAAAACAGAGATACTTCTAATACAAG
>NEWO01000625.1:329971-352270 GCA_003013225.1 Phalaenopsis aphrodite
CCATCCAAATGGACCTCGGTAGCATCAAGGTCAAGAGAAGCCTCTAACACCATAAGTTTGCCACACAATCACCTAAATATAAATCTTATGCTTGGCTAGATGGGTTGAAGAAATGTGCGGACTTCTCTTTGGGACATGCAAGTATGATGTAGTGAGCAAACAACTCCTAATTTTGGGTCATGTTATTATGAATTGGGAGATAATCATGCAATTCAATACTATTTTAAATCCGGCCTAGAGGCCATGCAAGAAAGTAAGAATAGGCTTTAAAAAAGTTGAGATATTTTAAAATTAACTTTTAATTAATATCAGTCTTGAGTTGAATTTTAGCAGGAAAAGTTGTAATTGTAGGTCCTTAGAGAGCATAAATTATATTTTTTGCATGATTACTAGAGAATCCACAATCAAAGAAAGAGGAAATATCAAGCACGCTGTAGGGAAGTAAAGAAAAGGCAAATATAAAAAATAACAAGGCAGGTGCCGTGAGGTCAACAATATATCTCAGAAAAGCAAAAAGATGAACATGTACCCATATATATACCTAGTCTTAATGTTATACATCAATGGGAAATCAGGATTAAGGTGCGAGACACGAGTCTACAACTTTTGGTCCTCGTCATGTGGTTTTGCATGACAGGCATCTCAGAATCCGTGCTCACACTTTATTTCTGGTACAGACTCAAGCCTAGAGATTCTAAAAAATACAAAATAAAATTTTAAAAAGATGACTCGACCTGCAAAATAACAGGGTTAATATAAGTTATAAGCATGCAACGTAGTAAACCATGCCCTGTGGGAGGAGAGCTAAGCAAGCACCTAAAGAAAATGTGTTTGTTTAGCTTTTTAATGGTCCTCCCTGTTAGACATTACTCCTTGTAAGAAGGATGCCCTCATATATGCTAGTGCGTAAGTCTCAAACTTTATTAAACACACAAAACAGTAAGCAAAGAATGTCTAGCTAGGTCACAAACCATTAGAGAACATCAACTAGGACATCAAAAAGACTACCAAGCACCCTCGCCCTAGCCTAACAAACCATCTAAGCGCAAGGTCTCCTAGAAACATCATCTAAGTATTTGTGCAAGTGTAGGTAAAAAACACGTCGATCTTGATTCATTAACTCACATTGTTCTTTAAGATTTTTTCATGAGCAATAATCGCTAACACGTTATGGTCAACAATAGTTCGCTCAACAAATGAGTACAATTCATCATCAAGACAATTGAGGAATACACATGCAAATGCAAAGTGATCTGGTGCATTGTGATTGTTATATCAAAATAGAAGAGATCATGAGATAGCAAATATTCATCACAGGTATATGGTGACATTATTAGTGACGAATACATTGATACTGCAAAGTTGCAAATGCTCAATCACAAACACAGGAAAACTCACACTCCATGCAAAAGATTGTGCTCATGGCAGTGCAGGCAGTTGCCATGGAGTTAGAGTAATATGACTCGTATGACAAACGAGTTCATAGGCTAAGGAGCGTGACTCAGGCAAGGTGAGAATCATATACCCAAAAGAAAACAGATTGTACATTAGGTGGATTTAGGCGTTAAGAATTGCAACCCATGCCAAGAGACACAAACAACGTGCACCGAATAGGTTAAGAGGCTAAGGAGTGTAACTTATGCCAGGTAACATGAGGAGGGCACAAAGTGTATAGATAAGTTTAGGGGCTATGAAGAATGACCCATGCTAGGTAACATGTGCAGGTGTAGAGACACTATGCACTAGATGGGTTCAGAGGCTAAGCAGCGTATCCCATACAAAGTGGCACAATGCAGCATACCTACGACATTCCATAATGGTGCCATAGGAATTAGGGTAGCATAATTCTCCTTAGGGAGTTTTTTGCATCATGACGTGTGTGTAGTGTGAGTGAAAAATCAGGCTCAAGTGTAGACTTCAAACATCCGCATATAAACATACATGATGCTATGCAGGGAAACAAGCAAGAGTGAAAAATGTCGGTATAGACACCTGTGATGTGATGCAAAGTGGCATAAGGATGACAAAAAACAGATGTATGGAGTAATGTGCCCATAAGAGGTGCAAATAATCGTTATGAGTTTGTGAGGACACATGCTCACACGTGCATGATAGAGTTAGAGTGCAAATTTTCTAATGTATGCAATGTGAAGAAAACATGCACAAATGCAATATAATAGATGAGGCTGGCTGCTTGATCAATCAAACTTAAGGCAGTTGATTCAATCAGGTTGGTCAACAAAAGGGGTAGATCAATCGATCAAAGTTGTGGTAGTTGATTGGTCAAGTCGATGGTAATGGTTGATTGATATGATCAGAATAGTGGTGGTTGATTGATTGAATTGACCGAAGTGGTTGATCGATACAATTGGGCTGACAACAATTGATCGATCAAGTCAATAGGGATGGCTAATCGAACCTACATGGGTGGTTTATCGACGATGGATGGCCATTTGATACCATCAGGATGGCGAGAGTCGATGGATACAATCGGGCTGGTGGCGGGGTAATTTAGTGTGTAAATTTTACAAATATTTTTTAATATTACAAAATTACACACGACAGATATATAATAAATATGTAATATAATCCCAACAAAAATATTTTTTTATGAAAATAGTTTATCTTTTAAATCTCTTTTAAAACTGTCAAATCCCTGTTTAAATCAATGCAAGTATACATATCGCTCAAGCAATAAAGCGCTCTAATGGAGTCCTAGATATCGATCCCATATAGAAGTTGGAAAATCCATTAATTAAGCTTTTGAAATTATTTTATAATTTAAAAATACAAAAAATAGAAGTAAAGTACAAAGTTTGAATATTAACTACTAAGGTGAATGCTATATAAAATGTAAATGTAAGATTACAAAAGTTAAACTAAACTAAATACTAAACTTTCAAAAGTAAAATTACGAAAATTAAACAAAGTTTTTGTTGTGATGGAAAATTCAAATTTAGGAAAGCATCCTTCCCCTTAACAATGAGTATATGGAGTGTAAAGAAATTGAAATCAATTGAAAATATATAAAAACTGTTTTGTACCAAATATGAGCAATCCTATTCTTTACCTTGTTCTGAGTGTTATAAAAAATATTGACTAATCCAGAAATTGGTCTTTGATTATGTGGTTAGGCTGGAAGGATACAGACTACCACTCAAGAGTTCTCACCACTCCCTCACCTGAGAGCTAACAATCTCGCATCAGCTTCCAATCAACTAAAACAAATTGGCGATTTTAATCTGGCACATTAAAATCTCTAATTCTGCATCCAACATAGTATATTTCCCTATTTATCTGCACCAAATCCCATGGATGACATACTTTTCCATGAAATCAAATGTGGTTCTCCCTATGTTGTAGAAATCATATCCCTTCTCAGAACATGTCTCTTAACAAATTGTAACATTTCAATTGGCCAGATTAAAAAGAAAATGAAGGTCGGAGTTCAAATAATCACAAATTGTTAACATTTAGAACCTTAGAAAACAAAATCAATTCTTCACAAAACCATATCTCAAAGTAGGGAGAAGAATAAAGAAGACTACTTAGAATTTATGGAAAGATACGACAAAACACAGATTTCATATATAAAAACAAGTTAAAAAAAAGAAATAAAATGACAACTTATCTCACTATCCTTCCCAAGAAAATCCCTAGAAGTTCTCTCCAAGCCTTTCTCTCTTTCCAATCACTTCCAATTCCCTCTTAGAAGTGTAATGAAGAAGAAATCTCTCACATTCCCTCTCCTCTCACAATCCTAGAAGAAATTTTCCTCTTCTCTCTCTCTCTCTCTCTCTCACTTTCTTGTCTCCTCTTAAAAGTCTCTCTCAACACTTTGAAGTCTTCTTTTTTTATTTTGGACTGCCTCCTCTTGAAAAAAATTCAAAATTCCCTGCAAAAGTTAACTCTTTTGAATTCAAAAGATGTGTCATTTGATCAAAGAGACATATTCCTTCATAACATAACTTTCTAAAATGTCTAGATGCTTTGAATCACTCCAAGAGGTGTGTAAGACAAGTGTCCTTTTGAAATTCATGCAAAATTCATCTCGAACTGCCTTAATTTTCAAAAATTCGTCTCTGGTGCATCATGCGTTGATCTGGCGCATCATGCGCCAGAATCTCAAAATTGGCTGTTTTGGCTTCAAATTTCATCCTTGTTGTCATTTTTGCTCCAAATACCTAAAAATGATATACCTGCAACAAAAGCATGAAAATACCCTTCTATAAAGTACAATATCACTAAAAATAAGCATAAAATATGTACTTAAAATAATATAATATTTTGGTGTATCAGTGGCCGATCGATCAAATCAAAAGGAGAAGACTGATCGAGCTGGTGTGGGTGGCCTATCAAACAATGTGATGGGAGATGGTCGATCGAGCCAGTGTGGGTAGCCAATAAACGAAGAATGGTCAATCGATACTATCAAGCCGGCGATGATTGATCAATCAAGTTCGGAGATGATCGATTGAGTCAGCGTGGGCAGTCGATCAACGAAGGATGGTCGATCGATACAATTGGGCTGGTTGCACCCAATTGATTGAGTTGACAGGAAATGGCCGATCAATCTGGAATAGGTGGCCAATTGACAAAGGATGAACGATTGATACGATCGGGCTGGTGGTGGCTAATTCATCAAGTCAATCAGAGATGGTCGATCGAGCCGGCGTGGGTGGCTGATCGATGATACATAAAAAGAGTGGACATTTTAATGCATAGTTCAAAATCATGCGATGTAATGCAATGCATTAATATGAATACATCCAACATGATGATCCGATCGTGCTCAATGAGAAATTAGACTCATTTGAGCTATCTCACTGGGATTTATGGTGGTGATGAAGTCTTAGCTATCAGTTTGTTACACAACGTAACTAATCGAGATACCTCTAATCATCCCGCACGAGGTGGAGAAAATTTTCCATGGGAAAAAAATCTTCACAAAAATGAATATCTTTTTGTGGAACTCACAATCATAGCCTAGGAAATTAGAATCAAAAGGAGTTTTCTCATTTTCTAGAACAAAATGGCCTTAACCTATTCATCAAGAGTTGAGGCCACCGAACAACGACAAGATTATTGTTACCCTACTCACATATGTAGGGACCTTAAGCTTTGGAGGGGCTTTCAAAAGTTAGCAAGGGAGATGAATAGTTCTTAACCTATGGGGCTCCCTCCAACAAAATATCTATCCTATCTTCTTTAACACGAGGCCTAGAGGTTCACTAAAAAGAAAGAACAAAGGTTAGAAATTTTCTCACTAATGCGGTAGTTGAAGATAGGTTCTCTGGGCTTGTCCATTCTTCTTTTCTTTGAGGATGACGAAGATGACACCAATCTCCTTCTTCAAAGTAGTGAAGAAGCTCCTCTTGTTGGAGAGAATGAAGAGGTCACCGATGTTTTCTTTCCCAAAGTTAGGAAGAAGCTCAACTCACGAAAAGTTGCGTGAGAAGAAGAAACTAGTGGGGGTGAAGAATAACATGAAGAAGAAGATAAATCAGGTGAAAGAACTGGCCTCTCTAGATTCTTCTCTCTAAGGAAGACAAGAATCTACCTCAAAAGCTCCTTGGATGCTCTCAGCTCTTTTCAGATGTCTCTAACTCTAGAGTTCGTGAAATGGCTAGAGATCCCTTCGACTATTCTACTCAAGAGAACAGATGTGTTGAGCTCCATGAAAGAATTGACCACTTGCCTCATGGAGAAAGAGCAAGGTTTGCTATCTATGCCATTTTTGAATTAAGAACCAAGCAAAAAGGCTTATCCAGTGCTGTGATGGAGGTTTATCCAGTGCTGTGATGGAGGTTTATCCAGTTGATTTCAAGTGAAGTGCTTGATTTATGGCATTTTCATACCCAATGCTAAAGCATCTACGGTGGTGCTCGAATGGAGTGCTCTCAAGTTGCCAAAAACTTCTCATAGCAAGTTGGGCTCTCAGACCCTCAACATGAGCACTCAAGTGCCCAAGGAGCAAAGCATGCAATCAAATCCCATATCTAGAGAGATAGGCAAAAAAACATCCATTTTTGGAGCTTGAGCACCCATAAATCACTTTAGCTCTTCCTTGAGAGGCGCCAAACTGAGGTTCGAGCACTCATGCGCACATTTTGGGCATGTAAGTGTCCAAGCCCCTCAAAAGGGGCTTGCCTCTTTGCATTTGCTTCTTGCATGTGCGCAACTTCATGCAAATGATTTTTTATTGATCCATGGACTACGAGAAACTGTGTACAAATGAAAATAGGTTCTTCAATATTGATATGAAAGCTGAGGATGTGTCACATTAATCAGATACCACTAGCTAAGGCCTTAATACTGCTGTAATGGTCTAAACCCAATATTTGAGCTTGAGCACCCTTTAAGAAGATTTATGGATTCATCAGCTATAAGAAACTAT
Organism: Phalaenopsis aphrodite; assembly: GCA_003013225.1. Taxonomy (NCBI): domain Eukaryota; kingdom Viridiplantae; phylum Streptophyta; class Magnoliopsida; order Asparagales; family Orchidaceae; genus Phalaenopsis; species Phalaenopsis aphrodite. The sequence goes on from NEWO01000625.1 coordinate 336,369, forward strand.
TTATCATCAAAATATGGCCTCGTAACTTAAAAATTATCATTCCAAAAGTTTCAAATCGAGGATCTTAATGCCAAAGGGCGGTCTAGACCTCCTCATGGGTGAGCCGGTCTGAACCTCATTTTTCTTAAAACAGACACGAGGAAGCTTTGTCTTTCCTAACCATGGGAGGCTCAGAGTAGATATAGCATGTTCTCTCAGGCATTAGAATGGTCATTGAGCTAGCCTTATATCAGGAATCAATGCCACCCAACGGTAGCCACTTTTGAGCATGACCATAACAGGATGAACCCTTTAGTCTAGTGCAAAATGTACCTGTTGAAGGTTCTACAGACTCCTTGACTGACAAGATGCTACATAATACCACAATCTCATCTCTTACAAATCAGAGTAATGTTCATTGTGTTGCATAAAAAAACATATGCCAATAAATGACCCCCAACAAGTGCGTTGTGCAGCTAAGGTGCATTGCATTTATTGACAAAAGACCATTTTTGTTCAAACTAAGATTTAATTGGATTGCCAGGGTATCCTAGTTGAGTACACATAGTCAGAGGAGCTGGCTAAGAAGCCAAGATGGGTTGGAATGATACAGGTTAATTAATTAAGGACCATATTTGAACATACCTGCTATATTGGGTAGAAATGCTAAGAGGCATACATTGTCCCTAAGTAGTTGGCAACTCAAGTAGATCGAGTAAGTGTCAAGAGACTTATGTCTACTTGATAGCTAATCATAGTGATTAATTTAGGAAGGAAAGTGTCGAGACTTAAATCTACCCTGCGAACTAATCAAGGCGTGAGGCCTAAGGAGTGGAGCTTGAGTAAACTAGAAAGAAAAGATTAGAGACTTATATTCAGTCCCAAAGCTAGGGTGACTAGCTTGAGGCAAACCACTAAGGGACTCATATATGTGGAAATTGATGCACCTATACAATATAGTGTTTTTAGACACATTTTTATTTCTATTAATGGAAGGTATTTGTGTGTTTTTCTTTCGGGTACAAGTAAAAAGGTGAAAAATGCTAAAAGGAGTTAAAAACGATCAAATTTGGAGCAAAGAGGTGAAATTTGTGCCAAAGTGTTTTGGCGCCTAAGTGCCAGATCCGGCACTTATGTGTTGGTTAAACAAAGAAGGTTGCACCTAAGTGCTAGAGACCTTGCGGTTAAGTGTCAAAGACCTCACGCTTAAGTGCTAGAGGCAGTTATTTGGTGGTTTTCTTCATTTGGCCTAATTGTGAAGAGGAATTTGAGGCGCCTATTGAATTAAGAGGGTGGTTACAACAACCAAGGACGAAAATACAAGTTAAAGACTCGTGAAAGGAGGCATCTTTTGGAGAAATTCATTGAATGTGGACACATTTTGAAGAGATATCAAGACACCTTTTGGAGATTTATAAAAGAAGGAAGTTTCTACATTTGAAAGTGTGCTTGAAGAGGGAAAGGGATTGAAAGTTATGAAAAGTGTTTTTGTTTTTTGTTTTTTATTTATTTTGAGAGTATTGTAAAAGAGAAGAGATTCAAAGGAACTTCAAGAATTTAGTGGAGGACTTGAGATAAGTTTTTATCTTTTGTTTTAGACTACTTTTGATTTTAATTGAGCCTTGTTGTTGGTTTGACAATGATTTCTACTTTTAAGCTAAAGTGTGGTTTTGTTTTCTCCATGGATTTTGTGTAGTTTTATTTATCTTTCTTCTTAAAATGATAAGTAATTAAGTATTGGATGGAAGTTGTGGAGAGTATTGATCTTTAATGTTGGAAGAAGTTGTGATGATTTAAATCCATGAACTTCATTTATTTCTTAATTTGACTTATCTATATGTTAAACTTTTGTGAGAACATGTAAGAACCGTGCTAGTATTGTCTTAGTTAACAATTGGAAAGAATCACTTGAGGTTATATGAATGAGAATGTAATTCATATGATTTAGTGCAAATAAATAAAGAAATAATCATTGAAGGGTGTAGAGTTAGAGGACTTTAAAGTGACAGGTTAAAGCCCCCAACTTGGCTTATTGTTTTAGGTTCTGATATGAGATGTTAGCCCCCAGGTGGAGGGAATCAAGGGAATTGCAGAGTGAGAGCTGATATTTTCCCTGCCAAGGCGGTCTTCAGAATTATTCAAACTTTAATTTAGCCAATGTTCTTTATAGCATCTATAGTAAGGGTAAAGAATAAAATTGCTTCTATTTAACACAACACAATTAACATACTTCCAAAACAAAATTCCTATACTTATTATTGATTCAAAATAAGGAGAAAGATATTTATCAAATTTAGTACTTTTTTTACATAAACTCAAGTTATCTTTTTAAATTGTTACTGTTCTGTCAAAATATCAAAAATACCAAAAAGATTTAAATTTTAATACTGCGAAACTATTTGTAGTTTAAGTAATTATATTTTTAGAATAGAAAGTTTGCTAATTAAAAGTGCATATTATGTATTCTTCCACTGGGTTTGATAATCAGGTCTTAATCAAAAAGTTCTATATTACTTAATAACGATATGTATACTTGCGTAGTATCCTGTTGACCTCACTTTTGATTGAGGTTTAGTTTTCCTCTTTAGTAGCTTAAGGTCTAGCCATAGGATTTTCTTGTTGACTATTCCTAGAAAACTAGAAAATGAACCCTCATAATTAGAAATCCTACACTCCTCCTTGCTCAACTTGAAGCTCTACATATTGGTCCTAACCTTTATCACTTAATAGGTGAGGTCATTATGAGGGAGCTCAAGGAGAGTTCCCATAGGACTGTTGGACTTTAGGGTTGACCCTAAGTGTTTTTCTAGAGCTAAGACACTCACTTGCACTTACCCTCACCCATAATTACTCACAACCCTAAACCTAAGAATTTCCTATTTTTGGTCCCTTGATCTTTTGGGAGACTCATGTAGATGGTCCCCTAAACTTACTAGCCTCAGGCTAAGGTTTAGATAAGACCAGTACATGAAGGACCCAAATGGGGATTCCATTGGTCCATACCTCATTTATGGTGGTTAGCTCCCCAATTTTACCCAAAATACCCAACTTGGTCTTTTGCCCCTAAACTCCCCAAAATTACCTAATACCCTTGGGCCCTAAATTTGGACAAAATTCTCAAAGTCACCCAAAATACCCAAAGTTGTTCAAAAATCATTTTAAACCATTTGAAAATACCTAAATTACCCAAAACTACCAAAAAATTCTGAATTTACCAAAATACCCCCAAAATTGCCAAAATTACAAAAATGCCCTTGGCACCCCAAGCTCTCTCAAAACTTCCAAAATCACTCCAAATGTCTCCAAAACCAATTTGGACCCTTCAAGTGAACCCAATTTGACCAATTTGATAATTTTGATAAAAACCCCGAAATTGTCTTTAAAGGCCCAATTTCCCTAAATTTACCTCAAATGCCCATCAATTTGGTCCCAATTTCCCCCAATTTCAATCCTAAACTCAAATTTACCCTTCATATGACCAATTTAAACCACATCCAAGCTTGATTGACCCATGCTTTGAGCCCAATTTTGATCTAAGTCAAGCCCCCAATTTTGGTTCTATGGCCTAATCCCACCAAATTGAACCACATGGCCTACTTAATTGGCCTCAATTTGAATCCTAAAATCTTCATCACATTCTTACACATCAATATTAACCTTCAATTGGCCTTTGTGAGGCATCAACTCCATTTAATTTCAACTCAAGTCAAAATCCCCAAATTTGCCCTAAATTGGTTGTCCTAAAATTTCTCCAAATTGATTACTTTAGCCCCAAACTTGGCGCCCAATTCATGTTGAAAACTCTTTATGATGTTCCTATTGACCATTTTAAACAATCAATTTGGACTTAGGCCAAGCGTAGCCCAATCTAGACCTAAGTCTAACCCAAATGCACCAAAATTGGCCATGAGCCAAAATCCATCAAATTGAGCTTCCAAATCAACTCAAAATCGCTCAATTATTTTTCTAAAATCTTGTGACAATCATCTACACCATTTTAGCCAATTAAATGAGCTCAAGGTCATGGCTAGACTAACCCAAACCCACTTTAAGCTAGGTTGACCCACTTGGACCCATGCACTAAAATTGGCCTAGCCACCTTAAAGCCACCAACTTTATAACTCCACAGCTACAAAACTCCTCCTAGGGACCAGGCTAAACCATGCAAAACCCACCAGAGCATGCTATGGAACAATGGATCCCCAAATTAAGGGATTTTAACCCATTTTTGGACCCAACTTGCAAAATTTCCTCCATCATTGCTTACCCTTGGGGGTAAATTATAATTAAGCCTCCCCCTAGCTTTTCTGACTTACTTACCACCTCCCCTGGCCTTGCCGGCTGGCCTAGTGGCTAGAAAACACCAAAACCATGAGCCACCCCCAAAAATTTAAACCCAATTCGAACCTTGAGGCCACCTCATCCCATTTGAAATTTAGAGCTTCTCCGCCTTTCACCTAAACATTATTTTGCACCCCTCCATTGGCCATGGCAGCCACCGTAAGCCAATTTTTTTTAAACCTCGCCTCCATGGCCAATGGGAGAGCTAAAATTTTCTTAAGAAAACTCTGCCAAACTGCCCTCAGAGACTCCCTAAGACCTCAGTTCAAGCCAACCATTTTCCTCCACTGAGCCCCACTATGGAAGCTCGAATTTTTGCCAAAAACCATGGCAAATCTCTCCACACCTCCACAGTGAACCAAACATCAATTAATTGTGCAAAAACCTTCCCCAAAGTGAAAGAAGTTGATTCCCCACAAAAGCCCCCTCTCAAACAACCTCTAGTATAGACTTCAATCAACACCTGAAATCGAGCTTGGTCGATTTCATACCTAGACCATTCACCAGGGCTCAATACTTCATCTTAAGGTTCATTTGGACCAATCAAAGCTACCACAACCATCTGATTGAGGCCTCCCCTCTCAGACAAAGGTATTGAACTCCAACCCTAATTCGAGCCTATTTTCACTCTCAATAAGTATTTACTGTATTTCATACAATATAATTTGTATAGATAGGTTTGTCTTGAGTAGATGAAGCTCTAAGAACAAACCCCATTAGATTTGATTGAGTCTAGAGGGAGATCTTAAGGTTTGAGTGTGGACGGTTCTCTAGTTAGCCTATTTGGGGACGATGAAGGGGAGTCGTCCGACCGCATGTTTATCTCATCAACGGACGAGATCTAGCCAAATGATCTCCTGATACGTGAACCACGGGCCGTGTGGCATGTCAGAGTGGAAAGTGCAATGAATGGGAGCGCGCCGCGTCGCTGTTCGGAGCTGCCTAAAATGAGGTGGCGTCGCGCATTTAAATAGAAAAATAAGGATTTAAATAATTCAAAAAATGCTCCCTAACTTTAAAAATTTATTTCTTTGTGTAGAAAAATCACAAAAATAAAATAAAAATACCCTAGTGCTCTGTAATGAGAGGGATTTTCTAAAAATAAAATTGTAAATAAAATAAAAACTTCATTTTTAAGCCTATTTTAATATTTAAATAATTCAAAAATTAATAAAAATCACAAAATTAATAAAATATTTGGAAATGTTCTAAATTGTTTCCTAAGCACTTAAGAGAAATTAGAATAATTTCCTAATTTTCCAAGTGAAGATATTGAATTTTAAAGCTTAAAATAATTTTTAAAGGCTAAAAAATGGATTTTCACTTAAATTAATCTAATAATTCAAAGAAAAATAAAAAAAAAATGTGAAATTTGTTTCTCTAGGTTCCTTGCCTTAGGGAGATTTAATAAAAATGCAAAACTTAATTTTCCACATTTAAAATATTTTGTAATTAATAAATACTCCAGAAATTAAAATAATTCTAACAATTAAAATAAAGCTAAGAAAATCTTGAAATTTGGTTCCCATGGTTCTCTAGTCCAAATCTACCTCCAGTAAAAATTTCAAGTGATTGGGCTTTGTCTTGGTCAAGTTATAGAATTTCCTTTGAAAAATCCTTTTTTTGCATAAAAAATAAATATGTAAATTAAATTTAAATTTGAAATATCACATTTTCTCCGCTGATGTCTTAATTGACCCATGAGTGAGGTGGGATAAAAATTCCAATATCATTTGAATTAAATTTGATAAATTATGAAGTGATAGAGCTTTAGGAGCAAAAGTGTAATTTTGTAAATTTAGTCTTAATTAAAATTTAGGCTTAATTCAAGAAAGGGAAATGGGCAATCTTTGATCCTAATTAGCATATTTGGATGATTGAAACATAAGGGATTAATTGGTAGAAACAATCTCATTTTTTCTTAATTAAAGGATAAATTTGTAACTTCCCAAGCTATTAAAATTTGGAAGTCTACCAAATCAAATGATCCTAGACTTAGGGGGTATGGTTTTGGGTGTTAATAACTCATTAATTTAATACCACCATTTTGATGTTCAAATAACATTCAAATTTTTTGATGATGGATTATTATCACTTAAATTTTACCTCTTTCAAAATGATTAAGACATCCACCTACGTCTTAAGGGCTTAGTAGTGACTTAAGCTAAATCAAATTTGACTAAATGAAGATTAGAAAACTAAATAAAAATTGACCATAGAAGCACTACAAGCCCAAGTTAAAACCAAAATTGGCCAAGTGTCTTAATAACAATAAATTGCCCCTTTTAAGGATTTTCACCCACATAATTCTCAAATTAAATTACAAGTGTGAATTACCCTACTCTTAGAGATAATTGAAACATCAATGTTCATTGAGCATTAGAGATATTTACAGGATGAATTATTAAGCAACGTAATAAGTTTAAATGAGCTCGAGACTTTTCACCAGGCAATGAGAGGTGAGCATGGACCTGCTGCTTTTTCCAGACCTGTTGGATACCTCGGAGGTCTACTAAACTTAATATGTTTTGCTTAACAAAAATCATCCTTAATCAAACAAATAGGGACCCACCAAGATATAATTTAGGATTTGGTAGATCACCATAACCTTATTTTTCTCACCTCTTTTAAAATGCTCTTACATGCATTTTGAGTTTCAGGTAGTGGAATGAGAAGACTCGTTAGAAACTCTTTTACATTTTACAGTAACGTTTTTTTCTATACTTTCCACACTGTACTTTTATGCTTATAAAACTTGCATTCTAAACAACGGTGTCACCCTACATGAAAACCAAAACTGCTAAGATAGCCGTAAACTAAAACTAAAGTTAACCAAGATAAAATTCACCTCCATAACATTCAAAATAAAAAAAACAACTCAAAATTTAATCACAAACATCACAAAACAACAATTGCAACTCAATTAAGACATCTCTATCGGATGATCGGGAATCCCTCAGAGGAGGTAACCTATGGTTGCTAACAAGATTTCCTACGGTCTAAATGAAAGTATCAAACTCATTAAGTTGAGTTTAGTAAATTCATTTGGACTAAGTGAATCCGATAGAAAATAGTTGTGCCGGAACGAGGGAACAGTAGGATCATAACCGGCATCGCTTTAATCAACTTCAACATGCCCCATAATATTTAAAAAACTACAACCATAGGGAAATTTGATTTGACATCATAACTTGACACCCTAGAAAACTTAAACTCGTCATGGCAAGGAGCTTAGAGCTAGCATGGTGAGCAGCACAACCATCTTCAACAACAAAACATGTCTTCCCAAGCTAAACCAATTTCCTTTCTTAAAATTAAACAACCAAGCCATAGGATTTCAAGGTTGTCTGCCTAGTGCAACATAAATCCTCAACTCATCTTTAGGCTTTTGTACAGCTCTGCTGTACAATCTAAGCCCTAACTCATCTTAGGATTCTGAGGTTGTCGTCCGTCACGACCTAAACCCCTCACATATTCCAGGCTATTTGTGTGATCGTTTCACACAAATGGAAGCCCTAATAAATAAAATTTGCATGATGAAACACTTAAATATTTCTCTTCTAAATTGAAGCCAAATGATAGGATAGACTGGGAAGCACCGGGGTTCTCCTCCGGATATATGACAACCTCTAGTTCTTTCTTCTTTGGACTCTACAACAAAATGTTTCAAATTTGAGCCAATCCCTTTTCACACCTCTTTGTCTGATTTCGTTGAAAAGTCCTATCCTTTGACCTCTTTGAAGATAATATTCCTGATTTTTATCGAGAGTTTTCTTAGGTGACTTCGGTCATTTAAGATGTAATTAACTATAAGGGCTTGCCCTTATAGGAAGCTTGTCTGAACCCAACTTAATATAAACTCTATTTAATTCTTCATATTATATAGGGGAAATTGTTGGCAAATAAAATGCTTTCGCAGACTAAATGAATGTAATATATTTCTTAGTTTATTTGATCGAGCCTCATACTCTAGCTTGCTTTATCCTTTAGGATAAATACAAGGTTTGAGGTTTGGTGCTCGTTCATTTAAACATGGGGTCAATTTGATTTCATATTTTTATACACTTAAATCTATATGTAAATTAAACGTCCGTCTGGGGCGGGCGATGAGATTTCAATTCCGGTGACCGACAGCTTATAACAGGCAACTCCTTCAACTCAAAATAGTGCCGACAGCTTCTGGCGACTCCGCTGGGGACAAGTTTTTCTCTTTATTTAAATCAGGAAATATTACTTCACACATCGGTAATGTGTCCATGTCCCCTTTGGACTAAATTATCCTTCTTCCGTTGGCATGCTTTACCCATTTCTGTCTTGGAAAAGTACGGTCAACTCTTTTGAACTTCAGGACCATCTGTTCAATCACCTTTAAACAGAGAGGTATAGGAGGCCATTAAGGACTTTTAATCTTCATGTGGGGTCAAACCCCCAATAGGTATGTTGGTGGACTAGTTCCACCTGGGCATTGTGTGTTGTTAATTCGGTCCCGCATTGGGTCCTAAACACCTCACATCTCCCTTTCGAGTTTGATTTGCTATTTTGCAAATTAAATCAAATTTGTGTCGTGAAAATTTCCATATATAAATTAAATGTTTCTACTTCTAAAAACTACTTTCATTAAAAATTTTAAAACTCCCATCAAAATTAAATAAAGACATACCCGATCTACAAATCGACCTCTGTTAATTTTTAGGGTTCGCACTTACGAGGTACATACCAAATAGAAAACCCCAGAGCTTTCTGTTTTAAAGCTACTGCAATGGTGTGCCCAATGCTAACTTTTTTTTTGCGACCTGCCGACGAGCCGAAACGCCTGCAATGTTGCTCTTACCATGAAATTTGGTACCGGATTTGAAGATCTTGAGCTCATCCTCGGGAAAGCCCGGTTCGTCATAATGAAAGTCGCCGCTCCAAAAGTTCAGGAGCCATCTATTGAATTCAACCTAAATTGTCTTCAAGACTTTCCTTCTTATAAGAAGGCCAAGACTATTGTTGCCGCCATGGCAACTACCAAGCCTGTTGTTCCTGCTGTCGCTAAGGGAAAAGAAGTGATGATCATTAAAGATCCGACTGAGGGATTGGCTGTCTTGCCATCAGTATTTGAAATTGGAACAAGTTCAAAGACTACACCGCTAACTTGAACTCAAAGGAAAAACCACAACAGGAGATTTCAGAGGGCTGCTAAAGCGCAGACTCTTAAAGAGATACCTGATAAGGAAGATCCTCACCAGGATGAGTCGGAATTACTAGAAACCTATCAACTCCTATGAGGAAGTTGATTCCATCTTTTAATGGATACTAATGGGTAAGAGAGTATCCAGAAGATCGCTGCTGCGTTACCGCCACTTCATGGAAATGGTGAGAAGAGAAAGAAGTCCACTCATATCACCCAAGTCAGCGCAGTTTTCAAGAGGCTAGCTGCCAAGGAAGGTTGCTCAGTTAGTGAACTACTTAAACGAGAGGGACATGCAATATCCCCTGGCATGAAGAAAGAGATCTTAAGGGACATCAAATCTGCCAGATGATCTCAGAAGTCAACTGAAGCTTTGCATGCTCGCATTCCTATCTGGTTTTGCTTAGGGAGCAGAGTTGATACCACCATAGTTACCACCGATTATGCCATCACCAGAACTGTAGGTCATCGACCAGTTAAGTCACATTTGGGTCCAAGAATTCTATCGATCACACATTACAAGAATATTTTTAAAGTTCTAAGGAAAAAGATGAGGAAATTATCCAGTACTGTAGTCGGCCTGCACCATGGGGAGTATACCTCTCTTCAAACTACCGATGTTTCTATTGAGACACTTCGTCTCAAGACATCACCGTCAAAGAAAAAGGTGTGGGTACCCAAGGCCACTATACTGATATAATCCAGTAAGGCTGTAGGGCAGAATCATGGAATGAAGCCAGAGTCCGAAGCATCTGGCATTGTCGCAATAATTGCCAGTGAAATGGAAGAACAAGAGGAGGAGGTCCAACAGGGTCCTCCAGATCTTAAAGCAATTCAAGAATCAATAATTGAAGAAAAAGTTGAAAGGCTCAGAGTTGAGATTTTAGAGTTTGCTCGGGAACATGGAGTCTCCATTGATGATGATGAAGATTTTGACTATAATGATTACCTCAAAGAAGATTTCATGGATATCTATGTTATCAAAACCAGAGTCGCTACATCTGCACGCGCGGCTCAACCTCTCGTCGAAGGGAACGCCGTAGATGAGTTGCGTAGGGCTATCCTCTTAAGGGATGAGCAAGTCAGCCAACTGGAGAAAAGGATAGAAGAGATGGCCGCAGCCATGACCACCACAATTCAAGAACAATCTCAACCCCCACAGTTAGCCTCTCCAAAAGTCAACCAACTAGAAATTATACATATTACAAATGAAAGAAGAGAAGTGGCCTCAACAAATAGGAATGAGAAACCAAAGAAGGATTCCCCATCAAGCTCCATGCCAAAGAAGGAATTTAAGCAAATGATTGAACAAGTTCGGAAGGCCTTAACCCAATCTAACGGTGGTGCATTGATTTTAAAGGGTAGACTCTATCCAGAGGAATTCAATGTCGTACTCTTCCCCAAGGGTTTTGTGGCCCAAAACTTTAAGAAATTTGATGTGCTGGAAATCCCAAACAACACATAGTACGTTTTCGAGCAAGTTGTGGCAACACAAGAAGTAACGAAGCTTTACTCTTCCAACAGTTTGTCAGCAGCCTGTCAGGGATTGCTTTCAATTGGTATGATGATTTGCCCAATGGATCAGTTAAGACTTTTGCCGAGTTGGAACAATTATTTGTGAAGAGATTTGCTGGAGCAAAAAAACTGTTTCTATAAGAGAGCTCATGAATGAAAAGCAAAAGCCCAATGAGACTTTGGTGGATTACATCTTGAGGTGGAGAAACCTTAGCATGAAGTGTGAACCTCAGCTACAGGAACATCACACAATTGTGATCTTGCTCAAAAGCATTCATGGGCTAGTAGCTTTCATGCTCAAGGGACTCACCATCAAATCCTTCGAGAAGCTACTCAGTAAAGCCAACACTCTTCAAGAGGAAATCAAACATAAGGATTCTTATGAGAAATCCAAGGCAACCAGAGTATTTGAAAATAAGTCAGGAACAGTAGCGACTGTCGATAAAGGGAAACAATCAATGAAGATATATGCACAAAATTCTCGTCAATCTTCATCATAACATGCTCAGAAATAGAATAGTCAGTCCAACCAGCGACCGCCTCAAGAAGGATCACCATGAAAAGGGAATAAAAAAATATCTTTGGCAGAACGACATAAAATGGTGTATTCTTTCAAAGATGAAGCTGTATCCAAGATGTTCAGAAGTCTGATGAAGAAGCCTGAATTTAGACTACCACATCCAAAGAAACCTTAAGAAGTCGATAAGAAAGATCAACCAAATTATTGCCCATACCCAGGTTGCTTGGGCACACTATAGAAGAATGTTTTATATTTAAGGATTGGCTCAAAAAGAACCTTAAAGAAGGGAATATAACGATCTCGAATGAATATTTAAAAGAACCTCAAAAAGGTTCTATAAATGTGATTTTGGCCGAGCCAATCTCTCCGATCAATCCATATACTAGAGAAGATGGATAGAGTATGGCTTAGGATGAGCTCAAAAGGGTCCTAAACCAAATATAAAATTCATCGAAACAATCTTCTGCATATACCAAAAAATATGGATGGAATGAAGTTTGGAGCAAATCATCCAAGAAGATATTGAACCAAATCCATAACACATCAAAACAAGCCTCCGTTCAGAGTCTTAAGCCTGCCAGGTCTGAGATGAAGATTTCACCAGAAGATCCATCGTCGTCAAGGAAAAAGAAGAAGAATTATACCACAACAAAGATTAATAGCACGGGGGGTAGGATAGGGGCTACCTCTACTAGATTGGTTGTCTCGGATTGAGGGAAGAAAATCCTCGAACCCCTGACTTTGTATGATTATCTTTTTGCCCCTCTGGGGTCTTATGGATATAATGATCATGATTTCGGCTACATTTTAACTATTTCTGGTGATAACGTAACTAATTTTAACCAATCTAGCCTCAATCTCAATTCCCGAAATGATCCTCAAATCGTACTTGAGTCCGATGAACTCGTTAACAAGACCAAAGAAGACATTGACAATACTGCTTACGATAGCACCGGGAGTGAAGAACCAATTCTCGAGCACCACGGTGCACCGCTTGCCATTAACTTAGGCTCTGTTTGGCGCAGCTGTGGATTATTTATAATCTGCTGATAAGCAGATTATTCTGATAATCTGCAGATTATCAGAATAATCTAGCTTGTTGTTTGGGGTAGCTTATTCAGACTAACTTATTGGTAGTTAAATGACATTCCTGCCCCTGTCTAATAAAACTGTTTGGGGCAGCTTATTCAGAACAGTTTATTGGTAAAAAAGAAACATATAGTGCAGAAACATGCGATAATGACATGAATGTTCTAAAAGATACCATACAGTTCTCACTCACACCCTAACGAGTACTAGGAGAACTAAGAAAAGTACAAATACAAGTACAACAACAAGGAGAAATATTACAATATTTAACTTCAGACTCTGGCTACATCGGTCCTCAACTGCACTGTCAGTCTGAGAAAACATCAAATTCACATGATTGCTGGCATGACTACTGGAAGTGTAATATGTGGGACTATCAGCCCACCGGAAGAAACTGCAAAGAGCTGAAACACCTCTGGCACAACCCTTGAGCTGTCTCCCAAAGCTATACTCCTTACGTGACGTTAGCAACGGAGATGATAGTCCACAATAACACAAAATCCCTCTCTGTACCTGATATCTTGGAAGTCATGTTTGTATAACTACGAAAATAACAAAAGAATCAATGCCAGTTTAAGATATTTTAAAAATAACCAAAATTAAATGCATATGAATATAAACTTATAATCTTATTAAAGAAAAACTTGGTAGATCAACAACCACAAATAGTATCTGTGATAGACTCCCTTAAAGCAATCATATCAGCCAAACCTTCACCTTCCTGATCTCCAAATTCATTAGAGTCTACATCATCCTCAAGTAATGAATTCCCACCCACAACTCCAGGAGTTTGCTCGAAGACATTCAATTCATCATTGTCATCCATAATAAAGTCTGTATCTGATTGTGAGGAATGTCTTCAGATAAAGTTATGTAGTGCCATTATTGCAACCACAATATGCACCTGCTTTTGGAAAGGATACGCCGGCATATCACGAAGGATGACCCATTTCTTCTTCCAAACCCTAAATGTTCTTTCAATTACCCCGCATAAAGATGAGTGACGTTTATTAAACATTTCCTTTCTACCATGGATGGTGTCACTTGCTCTCTCAAAATCAGGAAGATGATATCTTGTGTCAGGATAGGGCTTCAGGTATCCCCTTTGCATAGAATACACGACATCAAACATATAATATTTTCCCAATACAAAAAAAACTGTTAATTAAAAAGATTACATGCTTAGATAAACAAATTGCAAAGCAAAACTAACCTGATGGGGGGGTGAGGGAAACACTACGATCTATTCCTAGTGGCAAATGAGAAAATCAGACTGTCATGTGTACTCCCTTCCCAGCCCGCCACTACATAAGTAAAACACATGTTGAAGTCGCATACATCCATGACATTCTGAGTTGTTGAACCACTCCGACCGATGTATGCAACCTTCTTGTGGTTGGGTAGTTGGGCATCAATGTGGGTGTCATCAACTGCACCAATACAATTCTGTTTAATTGTTTGTTAGAGAGTAATAATATTATGAATCGTACGACAAGTAATAAAATAAAACCACTCATAGTTACATAGAAATATGACATGTATCGAGGATCGCTGACAATTCGTTCTGGAGTGGTAGCAAATGATGGATCCTCCGGTTTAATTATTTTAGCTGCTAAGCTAACAAGAGCCTGTATGCCTTTAGAAAAGTAATGACTTATTATTTCAGAAGAATGCTGAAATATTTCCATAGCTCCTCTAATTGATTTATTTTATGACAGAATGTACAGTGTTATAGCCAACACCTCCCTACACGTCGTTCTAGAAGAACTCTGGAGGCCGTGATTTAGGCTTAACTCGTGCAAAAGATCCATAAAAATTGGTGTTGTCATTCTGAAAATATTTCTAAACCTTATTGGATGGCCATAAAGCATTTCACTAACCCATTTGTCTCCAACAAAGCTGGATGTCATGCAGGAAATGCGAGCAGTGCTACTCCGGTAATAATCCAACAACAATATCGCAATGGCTGTAGCAAATGCCATTCTCCTACGACGCACACATTGTGGATCCATCCTAAATGATATAAGATGTAAACATAATTATTGCATAATAATATATTGCTACAAAACTACCAAATATTAATTATTCAAATTCAGAACATATAATACGCAACTTATAAATATAACATCAATCACTAACAGCTACATATGTAGAAGATACAAACATATTAAAAAAAGATAACATGATTAGAAGTTCCAAACATTTAAAAAAAAATTGACATAAGTAAAAGTTCATATTACTGCAACAAATACATATACAATACAAAAAAAATCATTCCTCGATCAAAACCCGCAAATATTCGACACGCAATTCAGGCTCTAGCGCCATGAATATTTTCGTTCGATTTGAATCCTCAAGTTTTTTCGCACACTGTGCGTGAAATCGTTTATCACCCACAACTTCAGGAATAGTGCCCAAAAGCCTGAGACACTCTAATATGTTAGAATCATATATTGATGGAGTAGCAAAAGCTTCAATTAAATGATCAAAGGAGGTGTTCACAGAATGTTCCTTCTCTTTATTTTTCTTAGCAATCCTTGGCCTCTTAAAAATTGTACTAGACTCCCCCATATCCCTCTGGTTAATGATATGCACTTGTTCATCGGGTGTCAATGGCTCAGGTGTGATCTCATCTGGTATCCCTGTAAAACCTCTTTCAGTAGGGTTGAATGAATGCTTTCCCGTTGCGACAACCCATTTAAACATTATGTCCAGTTTCTCTTAAAATTCTGGCTCTATTTCACACTATTTGTACTTCTTCGCTGCCGGTACCGCCTATGATACAACATTTAGAGGGGATATTTAGAAAATTATAATTAGAGAAAACAATTTGTGAAGCTAACAATTAATGGATTATATAGATATTTACCTATAATTTTTCAGCCCACCATTCAATTGGAGCATCAATTGTCCTTTTAATCGGATCCCAACCTAGGCCGGTAGATCCACGTTTCAACTCCTTCCATATATTTCGTTCCTTCTTCAACTGGTCCCATTTGTTTTTAAATTTAATCCGGTTGTAATCCCTGCTAGTTAATTTTTTGAATCTCTTAGCAATGTTTTGCCACCCTTCCTATTTAAAATACGTTGTTGGTCTGTTCCCCAGTTCTATTTCTTTAATACACAAATCGCAAAAAATATTTGTAACGTCTTTATCCCACATTGCGGGCGAGCCCCCTTCAACCACTTTAGACATGATTCAACAGCAGTGTCATGTAACTATTCTGAATAAAAATATATTAAGAATAGCTTATTGCTAAAAATGAATCAACATCCATACATGTC
>NEWO01000626.1:42902-53119 GCA_003013225.1 Phalaenopsis aphrodite
GTGGTGCTTAGGTGGAGGGCAGAGGAGCTTCATAGTTTGATTTGAATGAGTTGGCCTCTAGGTTTGATTTGGGTGAGGTGCCATGGGAGTGGCTCTCGATTTTGGGCTTTTCCGGCCACTAGGCTGGCCGGCCGGCCAACAGGAGGTGGCTAGGAGCTCAGGGAACCCAGAGGAATCTATCACAGCAATTTAATGCAAATGTGCTTGGATTTGACAAAGATATCTTAAGCATGTGCATTTTTGGAAATAAGATCCATTAATTTGAGGGACCTTTGGTCCATGGCTTGATTTAGGTGATTTCATGGTGTTTTGACAAGTCACTAAGTCCAACTAATGGCTGTGGCGGAGTTAATTTGGTGGCTTTAGGGAGGTTACGTCACATTTAGTGTATGGGTCCAAGTGGGTGCAAATGACCAAAACTTTGGTTTAGGCTAGGTTAGTCATGTCAATTGGCTCAATTTATTGTTTCATTTGGTGTATATGATCATAAGGAACAACTTTAGTGAAGGATGGAAGTGGTTTTGAGTCCAATTGAAGGGCCAATTTGAAGGAATTTTGAACTTTAATCAATTTGGTCATGTTGGGCTAGGTTTGGGCCTAGCTTGGGTTAGCCTTGGAATAAGTCCAAATTGTTTGTTGTAAATGGTCAATACGGACCTCATGAAGAGTTTTCAACATGAATTGGATGCCAATTTGGAGGTTAAGGCAATCAATTGGGTGAAATTTGGGGACTTAGCCAATTTGGGGCTAAATTTGGGAATTTTGGATTTAGGCCAAAATCAAATAGATTTGAGGCTTCACAAAGTCCAATTGATGGTTGTTTTTGATGTATAGGAATGTTGTAAAGATTTTTCAACATTAATTGAGGCCAATTGACTAGGCTATGAGTTCAATTTGGTAAGATTAGGTCATATGGTCAAAATTGGGGTTTCGACCCAAATCAGAATTGTGTTCAAATCATGGACCAATTGAGCTTGGATTTGATTTAGTTTGGTTATATCAAAAGTGAATTTGAGTTTAAGATTTGAATTGGGGTCAATTTAGACCAAATTGATGGACATTTTAGTTAGATTTGGGGAAATTTGGGTATTTAAAGGGCAATTTGGGGATTTTGGATAAAGATGTTTAAATTGGCCAAATTGGGTTATGTGGTAGTTAAAAGAAATGAAATTGGGAATATTTGAGATTTATTGGGCATTTCTGGGAATTTTTGAAATTTTTGGGATTTTAAGCCCAAGAGGGGTATTTTGGTAATTAGGGGGTGTTTTAGGGGTAAAAGGCCAAGATTGGTATTTTGGTAGATTTGAGGTACCAATCATCACCAATAAGCCATGGACCAATGGAAACCCTATTTTGGGTCCTCTATGTAGTGGTTCTAGCCAGACCATAGCCCTAGGGCTAGTAAGTTTAGGGGACCATCTACATGAGTATCCTAAAAGATCAAGGGATTTAGGCTAGAAATTTGAGTTCAGGATTGTGAGTGATTATTCGTGTAGAGAATGTCTTAGCTCCAGACCAACACCCAGGGTCAACCCTAAGGTCCAGCAATCCTCAGGGTGACTCATCTTGAGTTTCCCCCATAGTGACCCCACCTACTAAGAGTTTAGAGGTTATGACCAATATGTGGAACTTTAAGTTGAGTGAAGAAGGGTTTGGAATTTCTAGTGGTGAGGGTTTTATGTCTAGTTTTCTAGGAATAGCCAACAATAAAAGTCTTATGGCTAGACCCTAGGCTACTAAAGATGAAAAATTAAACCTCAACCAAAATTGAGGTCAATAATATGGTTAGGGCCATTTAAGGTAATTAAAGTTTATCATTATGGAACTATTGTAATTAAAGATCCTAACACTAGAAAGATATTTAAAGTTAATGGACATTGTTTGAAACACTATTATGAAGGGCACATACCTCAGTTTAAAAAAGTTTTAATGTTAAGTTAACCTAACTAAACAAATAGTATGTTATGCTAACGATGTTAAATCAAGCGCTTTTTTGGAGTTAACCCATACTTATATGTCTATGTATTACTATTTAGTTTTTTAAGTGTCTTATATATCAATAGATAATAATCCTACACAAATGCATTTATTATAATATAAGTTAAATATTATTACTGGAAGAAAACTTGGAATTTAATTGAACAAAAAATAAAAACCGCAAAAATTTGGCCACTTACACCGACGACACCAAAGAAAGTAGATCTCAGCTCCAGCAGCGCCCATCTGGAGCTCTGGCGGCGCCGATAATTGTTGGATAGTTTCTATGACTTTTGACAAACTTTGGCGGGATTTTGATCCATAATAATCATCGGGAGGTGTTTTTAAAGTCCTTAAGACTTCCTAGGACGCCTAGAAACTTTCTATTTTCATATTCCATGGCTTCCATTTTCAAAAATACTTCAAGGTACAGAGCTTTCAATAGAAGAAATTTTATTAATTTCAACGCGCAGAGATTATAAAATAAAGTTATTGCAAAGAAGAGAATTATCAAGGAAAGAGGATTTGTTAATCATGGGATGATCAATCCAAGTGCTCCAGTTGACAAAATCATTCTGCAAAGGCGATGGGAAGTTCTTTGTTACACTACCACTGCAGTTGTTTTACCAGTAGTGAAAGAATTCTATGCAAATTTACATGGAATTGCCGAATGAGTTGTCTTCATACGAGGTAAGGCTGTACCATTTACTCCTGTGAGGATTAATGAATTGTATATGATATAAAATGTTCAAATCTGTTATTGTGCAAATTTCATTCCTACATGAGATTTGATGCAAGATATTTATAATTTTCTGACGGATGAAAGTGATATGTGGGAAGTATGAGATGAAGAATATATTAGTTTTCTTGCTTCATCACTTAATCCAATTTCAAAGCAATGACATTTCTTTATTTGAGCAAAATTACTCCATACTATGAAGATCTGTAGAGTCACCAAGGTGAGTGATATTTTAAACCACTGTATTCAAATGGAAAAACCTATTGATATAGGTTCAATTATATTTAAATCTATGATGGGAATCATTATGAATGGGTCAATTTATGGACTTGGGCGTCCTTTTATGATTTTTCTAATTTTGCAGTCAATCCCAAGTGCAATATGAAAGTTGGAAAAGAGTTTTACTACCATGAGAGCCCATGATCCCAATTGATGATCAGTATGTTGGAAATGGAAATGAAGCACTAAATGTTATTATAGATCATTCTTCACATGCTTCATCTCCATTAATGCCACCAACAGTTGGAAGTTTTCTTTTTTTTATTTGAATATTAACTTAAATATTAATAATTTTTTATGAACTTCTTTTTCGTATGAATTTCCTAAGTGACTTTAATATAACAAATTGCAATTTTTCTTGAAAAGAATAGAGGATCAGGAACCTTAGACTTAATTACTAAATATCCTTACACCTTTAGTATTAACTAGAGATGTTTTGAATTTTTCTTAAGTTAAACTATTATATTTAGAGAATTAAAATATGGAAGTCTAAAATTTAAATTTTTAACCATAAGTAATACTTTTATGTAGTAGAGAAGTAACTTGAGAACAAGTAACATGTAAGTTTGGGGGATTTTGATACACTGAAAATGTATGCATTTTTAGACTCATATTTTTTACCTATTTTTTGTGATATTTCACATTAATAGATAGGATTTTGATATTATCTTGCAGTTTGTTGATTTTTAGGGCTTAATGTAAAAAATGAAGCAAAAAAGAAGAAATTTGGAGTGAAAATGACGTTTTTTAGGAAATACTCAGCGCCGGCAGCACCAAGGTCAGCGTCGATGGCGCAAAACAACCAAATCCTGGAGGATTTTTACTAAGCGTTGATGGCGCCACACTAGCGTCGACAGCGCTAAAGGCGGTTTAGACCCCATTTCTAAAAGGTTCGATGTATTTGAAAAATTTTTTAAGAGTTTTTGGAGTCACCTCTTGGAGAACCGACCTTGAGCTTTATTTGGGGCCAAATTTCATCAGAAAAGGGGCTGCTCTTTGTTCATTTTTTGCACTACAACATTCCACCACGCTAGATTTTCATAATCCATCTTCATTCCACCACATATTGGAGTCAATTAGTAATTTTGCTTTCATAGTTTAGAGTTTTTATGGTGTGATTTAGTGTGAAACTTTCTGTAAGAGTGTTGGAGAAGGAGAAAAGTGAGAGAGTTCTTCTTCCTACATTTCTAAGGAAAGGAAACAAAAGATTTGCTTTAAGAAAGAGTTCTAGATAAGTTTGTTTGTTTATTTATTGTCGTATGAACTTTCTTTTATATATGAAATTTAAGTTTTGTTGTATCTTTCTTATGAAGTTTGAGTAGTTTCCTTTATCCTTACCCCTACTCTGAGATGTGGAGAAATGAAGAGATAATATGAATGTTCCATAAATAAAATATAAAATAAATTGTGATGATTTTTTAACTTCAAATTTAATTTACTTTTCAATCTGGCCAATTGATTTGTTAAAATATGTTGTGAAACATATGATCTTGGAAATGGAGTATGTGTTCTATAACAGAGTGAGGATCATATTTGATTTCATGAAGGAGAAACTCATTCATGAAATTAAGTGAAAATAAATTGAGAAATATTCTTTGTTGGGTATAGAATTGGAGAATCTTTAAGGTGACAGAATAAAATCCCTAATTTATTCTTAGTGTTTAAAAACTAAAGAGAGAGTTAGCCTTCAGGTGAAGGGAAGTTGGAGCTCTGGAGTGGGAGCCGATATCCTCCTAGCTAGCCACGGATTTAGAGACTAAACCTAAAATTAACCTATGATTTTTTATACACTATATCAGGGTAAAGAATTAAAATTGCTCCAATTCGGCACAATACATATTATAAACATTTATCTTATCTCATTTCACTAGAATTTTATTGCATTGGGAAGAATGCTTTTTCAGATAAGAAATCTTCATTACATAAACATAGTTAGTAGATTAGTAGCTATTATTAAAAATTTGCATTTCATTTTTGCTAAGAGTTAAGTAATTTAATTTGGTTAACATATCAACATTCAGAATTAGTGACAGTGATTTTGTTTGATTTTCGGTAAATTTCTTGGTAAAATTTATCATTGGTAATTTACACCTTCCCTGTGGGATCGATATTTGGGGTTTTTAGAAAGTCTATTATCACATGATAATAATACGTCTACTTGCATAAAATCTCATTATTAATTACCTATAATTATAATATTTTACACAACGTACTTTTCTTACAAGGATCAACTTTTTGGTGTTGTAGTGGTGTCAACTTTATAAATCCTTACATATAAAAAATCGGGATCATGTGCCATTATTTAATCAGGTTAATTAACATCAAAATTTCTTTAAATTGGGGCATGTTTCTTTCATAATAATATTTCAATCGATGCTCCTTAACTTTAAATATCTTTGCAATTTTGGGATCTTTATTAACAACAGTTCCATAATAATAGACTTTAAATACTTTAAATGGTCCTAACGATCCAGATTTCAGTTTTCCTGGAAATAATCTCAATCTTGTATTATATAATAAAACTTCTTGTCCAAGTTTAATTTCCTTTTTAATAGATTTTCGATTATGCCATATTTTCATTTTATCTTTATAGATTTTTGCATTATCATATGCTTCATTTTTAATCTCTTCAAGTTCATTGAGTTGCAATAATTTTTTTCTCACCAGTAACTTTTAGATTAAAATTAAATTCCTTAAGAGCTCAAAATATTTTAAGCTCTAATTCTACCGGTAAGTGGCACGTATTTCAAAAAATAAGTCTATATGTGAAAATTCTAATAGGAGTCTTATAAGTATGTATGCCCATAATGTAATATCTAATCTAGCAGACCAATCCAATTTATAAAGATTTATAACTTTCTCTAATATTCATTTTTATTCACGATTTGATATGTCTGCTAGACCGTTGGTTTGAGGATGATAAGAAGTAGAGAATCTATGCATAATATCATATTTTCTTAATCATTTTCTTGATTCTCTTATTCCTAAAATGGGACCATCTATCTATAATAATTACTCTCAACATTCAATATCTTGTAAAATTATTTTTATTTAAAAATTTAAAAACACGCCGAGCATCACATTTAGGTACAACAACAACATTAATCCATTTGGACATATAATCAATAGTAAGTAATATATATATTTTTCCAAATGAAGGCATAAATTGTCCCATAAAATCTAATCCCCACACATCAAAAGTTTCAACTTCCAATGTGTAATTTAGAGGCATTTGATTTCTTCTATAAATATTTCCTACTCGCTGACATCAATTGCATGTTTTAATATATTCATTAACATCTCTAAAAAGAGTTGGCCAATAAAATACATTTTGCAAAATTTTATATGCAATGCTTTTTTCCCAAAATGTCCTCCAAATTCAAAATCATGACATCTTTTAATTATTTGTTGAGTTTCTTCTTATGGCACACACCTCCTAATAATTAGATTTTTACATTGTTTATCTATATATGGGTCATCCCAAAAATATAATTTTGAATCATATTTAAATTTCTTTAATTATGGATTCTTAATATTTTGTGGTAGAATATCTCTTATAATATAATTTACTATATCGGCACGCGAGGGTATATAATTATTCATTAAGAAAATTTTCTAAAATTTCATTTGCAAAATTAGTTAATATTTCTTTTTCTAGTCTAGACAAATGATCAGCTATTTGAATGTCATTCCCCTTTCTGTCAACTATAATAAAAAGAAACTCTTGCAATAGAAGTATCCATATAATTAATCTTAGTTTAGCATCCTTCTTTTGCATCAAGTATTTAATAGCAAAATGATCTGTACGCACTATACATTTGGTTCCAATCAAAAAGGTCTAAATTTATCAAAGGCATAGCAATAACTAATAACTCTCTTTTAGTAGTAATGTAATTACTTTGAGCATCATTTAAAGTTTTAATAACATAATATATTACTTTAAAAATTTTGTTGTGTCTTTGTCCTAACGCAACTTCAATAGCATAATCACTAGCATCACACATTATTTCAAATTGTTTCCCCCAATCAAGTGGAGCTATTATAGGTGCAGTGATTAATTTTCTTTCAATAATTCAAATACTTTTATGCATTCCTCATTAAAATCAATTTTTTTTATCTTTTTCTAAAAGTTGGCAAAATGTTTTAGTTATTTTTAGAAAAAAATTAATGTAATGCTTGTAGAAACCAGTATGTCCTTGAAAACTTCTTACCCCTCTGACAGTAGTAGGAGGTGATAACTTTTCAATAACTTAAATTTTTATAGGATCTACTTCCATGCCATTTTCAAAAATTTTATGCCCAAGTACAATTGCTCCTGCAACCATAAATTGTTATTTTTTCCAATTTAGTACAAGGTTGTTTTTTTCACATAATTCAAGAACTTTTTATAAATTTCTTTAACATAATTCGAATGAAGTATATAGAGAAATCAACCATAAATACTTCCTTTCCATGTTCAATCAAATTACTAAAAATTTACATCATACGTCTTTGAAATGTCACAGGTGCATTACATAATCCAAAAGACATTCTACGAAAAGCAAATGTTCCATTAGGGTAAGTAAATGTTGTCTTCTCTTGATCCTTAGAAGCAATCAAAATTTGACGATACCCGGTATATCCATCTAAAAAGCAGTACTATTTGTTTCTAGCCGATCTATCCAACTTTTGGTCTAGAAAGGGTAAAGGAAGGTGATCTTTTCTGGTGGCCACGTTTAATTTTCTATAGTATGTACAAATTCGCCAACCAGTAACTTATCTTATTATAATTAATTAATTTTCCTCTATTACTTCAATGATCACTCCTCCTTTCTGTGGAACATAGTGAATTGGACTCATCCAAATACTGTCTTAAATAGGATATATAATTCTAGCATCTAACCATTTTAAGATTTCTTTTTTAACAAATTCTTTCATTATTGGGTTTAATCTCCTGTGAGGACCAGCTTTAGGTTCGTATTGTTCATTTAATATAATTCTGTGCATACAAATTGAAGGACTAATTCCTTTAATTTCTGCTAAAGTCCATCCAAAAACCTTTTTATATCTTTTCAACATTTCTATTAATTTTTTTTCAAGAAATTCAGCTCATTTAAAAGATACAATAACATGCAATGTGGATAAATCTCCTAAAAACACATATTTTAAAAGGAGAGGTAATACCTTCAATTCAAGTTCAGGTGGTTTAATACTTGAAGGAATAACAAATTTATTGTCATTTTCCAACAAATCTAAAGTTTCAAATTTGTCTAGAATATAATCTAAATTCTCTTCTTTTATTTCATTCTCATTCTCACAAAATTCTTCTAGCCTTAATTTTTCTTCAAACACTTTCTTAAATTGCTCATTACTCAGATAATCAGTAACTTCCGTCCTAAAACTTTTGTTATATTTTTCTATTGCAGGATATTTCATGACTTTTGTAATATTAAATGTTACTTCTTGATCATTAACTCTCATTATTAGTTCTCCTTTTAACACATCTATCATAGCTCTCCGTGTTGCAAGAAATGGTCTCTCTAAAAGAATAGGAATCTTTTTATCTTCTACCATATCTAATACTATCAAGTCTAAGGGAAAAATAAATTTATCCACTTTTACTAATGCATCTTCTATAACTCCTTTAGAATAAGTTATTGATCGATTAACTAACTGAAAAGTTATAATAGTAGGGGAAATCTCTCCCAAATATAAACATTTAAAAATTGATAGATGCATAAGATTGATACTCACTCCTAAATAACATAAGGCTTTTCCAAAAAAAATTTCACCAATTGCACAAGGTATAGTAAAACTACCAGGATCTTTTAAGTTTTCAGGAAGCTTTTTTTGATTAATAGTGCTGCACTATTCACTTAGTGTAACAGTCTCATGATCTAAAAACTTCCTTTTCTTGTTTAGTATATATTTCATAAATTTCACATAACTTAGCATTTGTTCCAAAGCCTCAATGAAAGGAAAGTTTATCGTTAACTTTTTAAGGATTTCCAAAAATTCTGTAAATTGTTTGTCTTTATTCTTCTGCTTCAATCGTTGAGGAAATAAAGTCAGTGGTTTATCTAAAGAAACTTGTATTGGTTCATTTTTATTGTGGTCACTATCAATCTCTTTCTTCTCCTCATCAACTTCAGTTTTTCTTTGGATTCTTATTTCAACTTCTTTTCCACTTCGTAATTGAATAACTTTAATTTGCTCCTTATTTTGATCTTTTGGATTAACTTCCACAGTACTCGGAAGATTTCGAGAAGGTCTGTTATTAAGTGCAGTAGCAATATGTCTTAATTGATTTTCAATATTTCTAATAGCAGCCCCTTAATTTTGTATTTTATTTCCCATATTCAACATTACTTCTTCCTTTACAAACTTCTTTTCGTTAACTTGTGGGTTAGGGTTAGAGTTAAATCCAAGAGGATAATAAGGTCTATAATTAGGATTTCCTTAGTTGTTTAAATTTCCTGAGGGGTTCACCGAATTGTTATAGTTATTCCAACTAAAATTAGGGTGATTTTTCCATCCACGTTTGTAATAATTAGAATAAGGATTTTTATTTCGATTATTTATAGCATTCAAAGTTTCATAAGATGATTGATTATCAATTATCAGCCCAAGTGAATTTTCCTCTAATATTGGTGGCATTGAAGAATAGTTCATTCCAATTTGATCAATCTTTTTTAATATAACAACAATTTGAAATGCTAAAACAGACATTACATCAGAGTCATGAGTACTAGCTACTCTCTTAGGATTTACCCATTCAGATGGCCATTGAAAATTATTAGTAGTCATTTCTTCTATTAAAGAGTATATTTCATTAAAAAGCTTTGACATTAGCGATCCTCCTGCAGCAGCATCTATAATAGATCTAAGTGATCCTACTAATCCATTGAAAATAGTTTGAATTATTAACCAACTGGTAAAGCATGGTATGGACATTTTCTAAGGAGATCCTTAAATCATTCTCTGGCTTCAATTATCGATTCCCCTTCAAACTGACAAAAACATGTAATATCGTTTCCAAGCTTAGCGGTTTTCGAGAGTAGAAAATATTTAGATAAATTTTTTTTTGATAGTTCTCCCCAAGTTCTGATAGATCCATGTGCTAATGAATTTAACCAAGCTTTAGTTTTATCCCTTAATGAAAAAGGAAAAAAGTTTAAGTCTAACAACATCATTAGACACTCCTTTATTATTAAAAGTAGCACATATTTCAAGAAAACTAACA
>NEWO01000626.1:64511-98604 GCA_003013225.1 Phalaenopsis aphrodite
CAACACACTCTACTGTTGGATTATCAGGACTTCTATTTTAATGCCACACTTTCATAATGTTTTTAATTTACCCAACAGGAATTGTATACAGGTTTCAAGATACATACATCATGTTGAGGGTGGCGGCTGAGGCTCTACTAGGGTTTGCGCTCTGATGGCTTCTTTCTGGTGGCGCAGCTCTATTTGGTGGGGGCTATGGGTGTTTTTCTCTAAAGGTCGTTTACTTTTCTAACTGAAGGAGGAAAGTAGGAGGAGTTCTCTCTTGGTTTGTTCAGAGGTTACTATTCTCAAGCCAGTGGGTTACTGTTCCATTGGTTTTGGAGTTGGTGCCTTACTTCTTTTTCACCAGAGGGGTGAACCAACTCCCAAATTCTTACTTCAGGTTTTGGTTCTTCATTTTGGTAGTCAATATGGAGGTGTGCCCCATTAATGCTGAAGTCAATGCCCAATGAACTCAAGCCACTTATGTTGGGGTTGTTGGAAAAGGGCAGGATTTACCCAAATCTTTTGAACTTTTAGTTTTCTCTCAAGCACTTCATGATGTTGCAGCTGGTAAAGGGTCTTGTCCCTATGTTACTCTTCTTTGTGTAAAGGAAGGAGAACTGCTATCCTTTTCACTCCAGGGAGATTGAATCCCTCAATGACACTATTAAATTTACTTTAATTGGTGAATTTCAGTTTGGACACCCAAAGATGGACCTTGTTAGAAAGTTCTTTGAAGAAATGCAACTCACTGGTGCTTGGCAGCTTAGGCTGATGGATGGAAGACATCTTTTAATTAAATTATCTAATGAGGAATATTATGCTCTAATTTTTACAAAACAATCACTTCTGATAGCTGAAACTCCCATGAAATTGATGGAGTGAACACCTGGTTTTGATCTAAGCAAGGAGCCCCCAATTATTCCCATATGGTTCAAATTGCCCAAACTCCTTATACAGTATTACCACCAAAATGTGTTGTTCAACATTGGAAGTACACTTGGATGTCCATTGAAGGTTGATGCTCCAACGTCTAACTTGGCCAGGCTAGCAGGGGTTAGGGTTTTTGTGGAAAGAGACATAACGCTGTCAGATGTGAAGAGAGTTTAGATTGGCACGCAAGGTGAAGGATTTTGGCAATGCATTGTGGTGGAACAAAGACTTCTTTATTGGCCTCATTGTAGAATGTTTGGGCATAATTTGGAAAAGTGTTACAGGCTTCATCCACCTCCTAAGAAGGCTGCTGGCCCTCCAAAGGATGCTACAACTCATGGTGGGATTGTTTCTTTACTAGATAAAGAGCAAAGAAAGAATTTAGGAGATACAAGTATCACTTTTACTATGAAAATCGTGAATTTTATGAGGTTTGGGGAATTTCAGGTCGAGGGCGCTGTCGGCGCCTCTGACCAAAAATTCACTTTCTAATTTTCACAATTTCAACTTTCTTTCAATTCACTCCAAAGTCTATTTAGTCTTTTTGAAAACTAAATTTCATCTTAAAATAAATCTCAAACAAGCATTTTTACAAAAAAAAAAAAAACCAAACTAAGTTTTATATATGAAAATATTTATTTTACAAATACATTTTTCTAGTCACACTTTCACATACATTAAGCAAACTAAATTATAATTCATTGTCAAAATTAGGCCACAACACTAGAATGCTAAAACAAAATTAAACACACAATAAAAGTTAATAGAGTTCTAAAGCAAAGTAAAGTAAAATAAATCCACACAATCACATTCCAAACATAATCACTTTAAAATAGTAGAGATTATGTTTTAGCAATCTTGCTTCAATTGTTCTACTTCAACTTTAGTACTTTCTCCTCCTCTAATATCTCTTAAAGACTGGTAATGGACATACAAATTGTAGAAGGGTCAGTACAGGAATTGATCAATCAAATTTTCATCGATCCATCCATTTTTCTTGAACATCTGCACCAATCTTGCTTCAATTGTTCCAGTATGATCAAAGTTCTCCCGCATCCTCCAATCTAGATGAACAAAATGGTAGTTAAGATTTCTTATTGCATTCATAATACTCTGAAGTGCTCTTTCTATTTTTAACATTTTCTTCTCCAAAGCTATTAAACTTCCAACTGTCTATAGCATTAATTGTGTTGAAGCATGTGATGAATAATCCAAGATAATATCCAATGCTTCATTTCCATTCCCAATACAATTGTCATCAATAGGAATCATGGGCTCCCAATATAATAATACTTTCTCCCAAATTTCATATGGAAGTTGAGATTAACTGCAAACCAAGAAAATTGTAGAAGGATGCCCCAACCCATATATAGGCCCTTTCATAATAATACCAGTAGTAGATTTGAAAAAAATTGATCCCACATAAATAGGTTTTTTCCATTTGAATGCAATTGTTTAAAATGGCACTTTCTCTTGTAACTCTACTAATCTTCATGGTAGGGAGTAATTTATAGTTATGAAGAAATGCCATTTTTTTTAGATTGGATTAAGCAGTGAAATGGAGAAACTAACGTATCCCTCATCTCTGATTTCTCAATTATCATTTTCATTCATCAGAAAGTTTTATACATCTTGCATCATATCTCTCATTGCGTTAAAATTTGTATAATGACAAATTGGAATGTTTTCTATCATGTACATATCATTAATTTGAGCCGAGTAAATGGTATAGCCTTACCTCAAATGAAGACAACTCCTTGGGTAATTCCATGTAAATTAGCATAGAATTCCTTCACCACTGGGACAAAATCTGCAGAGATAGTGTAGTATACAAATTCCTAACGTCTCTGTACAAATATTTTCTTAATCTGTGAACTTTGATTACTTAATCCATGATTGACAAAGCCTCTCTCCTTGATAAGTCCCTTTTTAGTAATGACTTTGTTGTACAATCTATGTGCGTCAAAACTGATATACTTTCTTCTACTGAAAACACCATACATGGAAGTATTTCTGCAATTGGAAGCCATCGATTTCAAAATTTGGAAGTTTCTGGTCATCCTAGGCAGTTTTTAAACCTTTAAAAACACCTCTGGGTGGGTATTTAGGAGCGTGATCCCGCCAAAGTCTACTAAATTCATCCTGAATGCGCGAAACTGCTCGGGATGCCGTCGGCCCTCTCGATGGCACTGTTAGTGCCATGGCCTGTGTAGATGGGCGTCGTCGGCGCTCCTTCTAACGTCGTCAGTGCTAGAGGCCAAAATTGCATCTCATACTTTTTTTTTCAATTCAATCCCAAATTTTCCTCAAATACCAATATTTGTCTTAATTTATGATATATAAAATAGTGTAGGATTAAAAATATTATTATTTCCAAAAAACAATTATTAAATAAAATAGTAATATAAAGATATATATAGATTTATATATGGGTTTCCTCCCACAAAGCGCTTGGTTTAACGTCGTCAGCCCGACGTATTATAGTTTAATCAGGATGACTTAACATTAAAATTTCCCAAAATTATTGCATGTGTACTTCATAAAAATGTTTCAATTGATTTAAAGGATAGTGTAGTATACATCAATTCAATTAAAAGGATTTACAGCTTTTTTCTAAAATTTATTTTATTTCACGATTTGATATCTCTACTAGACCCTTGGTTTGAGGGTGATAAGCAGTAGAGACTCTATGCATAATATCATATTTTTAAATCAATTTCTCGATTATCTTATTCTTATAATGGGATTCTCCATTTGTAATAATTACTCTCGACATTCCATATGTTGTAAAAATATTTTTATTTAAAAATTTAGAAACACTCTGAGAATAACATTTTGGTAGAACAACAGCTTTAATCCATTTGAACATATAATCAACATTAAGTAATATATATAAATTTCCAAATGAAGACATAAATGGTCCCATAAAATCTAATCCCCACACATAAAAAATTTCAACTTCCAATGTGTAATTTAGATGCATTTCATTTCTTCTAGAATATATTTCCTACTTGCTGACATCGATTGCATGATTTAATATATTCATTAACATCTCTAAAAATAGTAGGCCAATAAAATCCAGCTTGTAAAATTTTATATGCAGTTCTATTTGTTCCAAAATGCCCTTCAAATTCAGAATCATGACATCTTTCAATTATATGTTGAGTTTCTTCATAAAGTGCACACCTCCTAATAATTAGATCTTTACACTATTTATATAAATATGGGTCATCCCATAAATAGTATTTTGAATTATATAGAAATTTCTTTAATTGTTGATTCTTAATGTCAAGTTGTAGAATATCACTTTTGACATACCACGGTATATTCATTTCATCAATATTATATAATTGTTCGTTATGGAAATTTTTTTAAATTTCATTTGCAAAACTAGTTAATATTTCTTTTTATAATCTAGACAAATGATCACCTATTTGATTATCATTTCGCTTTCTATCAACTACAATAAAATTGAACTCTTGCAATAGATGTATCTATCTAATTAACCTTGGTTTAACTTCCTTTTTTTTGCATCAAGTATTTGATAGCAGAATGATCTGAATGCACTATACATTTGATTCCAATTAGTAAGGTCTAAATTTATCAAAGGCATAGACAATAATTAGTAACTCTCTTTCAATTGTAGTGTAATTAATTTGAGTATCTTTTAGAGTAATATAATGTTGGGATTTTATGCAATTATACGTATCGTTATCAAGTAATATAAGACTTTCTATTTAACCGCCAAATATGGATCCCACAAGGAAGGTTTAAATTTGAAATGATAAATTAACTAAGAAATTCACAGAAATAAAACAAAATTTCTGTCACTAATTTTGAATGTTTGAGATACTATCAGAACTAAATTATTAACTACTACCAAAATTAAAATGAAAACTTTATAACAGTAACTACTAAACTACGTTTATGTGATGAAGTTTCCTAATATGAAAAAGCATCTTTCCCACTACAATGAGTTTTTAGTAAAATGAGATGAGATAATTGGTTTAAATTATGTATTATGACAAATAGGAGAAATTTTAATTCTCTAGTTTGATTCAGTGTTATAGAAAATCATTGGCTAATCTCAGGTTTAGTCTCTAAATCTGTGGCTAGGCTAGGAGGATAATGGCTCTCACTCTAGAGTTCGCACGTCCCTTTCCCTGAAGGTTAACTCTCGCTTTAGTTCTTAACACTAAGATTGAATTGGGGATTTTAGTCTATCACCCTAAAAATCTCCAATTCTACACCCAACAATGTATATTTCCCTATTTATTTGCACTTAATTCCATGAACGAAATACTCCTTCATGAAATTAAATGTGATTCTCACTCTGTTGTAGAACTAATACTCCATTTCCCGGATCATATGTTTCACAACATATTTTAACAATTCAATTGACCAGATCAAAAAACTAAATTGAGAACGAAGTTGAAAAACCATCACAATTTATTTTATTTTTTAACATTGGCACATCCAAATTATCTCTTCATATCGCCATATCTCAGAGTAGGGAGGAAGATAAATGAAACTACTCAGACTTCATGAGAAAGATATAACAAAACACAAATTTCATATATAAGAGAAAGTTTATACAATAATAAACAACAAACAATAGATATCTGAAACTCCTTCGCAATGCAAATCCCTCATAGCCTCTCTTAGGAAATGTAGGAAGAAGAAATCTCTCACTTTTCTCCCTCTCCAACACTCTAAGAGAATAATTAACACTTAAACTCACCCTAAAAGCTCAAAACTATAAGGAAAATAAATAACTAATGGACTCTAAGTGGTTGTAGCAAATGTAGAATAGTGTGGAAGAGAGTGGAAAGTGGGTCAAGGGTGCGAAGGGGCATGAAGGGGGTCTTTTCTGATCAATTTTGCCTCAACATAGAGCCTAATGTCAGATTTCCAATAGGTGCATCCAAAAACTCTTCAAAAAACATCCAAACTCATCGAATCTTCTAAAAATAGGGTCTGCACGGACACTAGCGCCGTTGGCGCCAGCAGCCTTTTAATTAATCTATGCTCTCTGTTAAGTGGCACCGTCGGTACCCAGTCTGGCGCCATCAGTGATGAACATTTCTTCTAAAGCTCCATTTTGACTCCAAATTCCATCCTTTTTGCTCCAAGTCCTAAAAATCAATAACCTGCAAAAAAATATAAAAAACACCTTCTTTTAAAGTGCAATATCACCAAAAATTAATATAAAAAATGGGTCTAAAAATGGATATTTTTTGGTGTACCAGATCGCAACGCCAAAGTTATTAGCAACTTGTTAAAATTGAACGACACTCTCCTTAGTGCACTCACTTTTCTATGTTCATCTAGCAAACCACATCTTGCTTTCGATTGAATCCTCAACGCAGAGAATCTCAAAATGCACCACACACTATTTTACGTACTACCAACAAAGATATTGAGCACCATGATATCCCATCTGCTGCTGAAAATGTGGGGTATTTTGTTGATAATCTTGTTATTAATACAACTACTACTAACTTGCACACTTTAGGTGTTGAAGCCTTACAGAATAACACTGACGTTATCCTTCGATAATTGCAACTCAATGAGGGTATTATTTTTCCTGAAGATTGTAATGAGCACAATGCTAATGTGGCTTCTGAGGAGCCTGTGGAAACAACATTACTAGCGGTTCACAATATTACTAAAAATGGGAATTTAATTCGCCCTCCTATAGTTTGGGCTTATTCTGATATTACTGATATTAATACTTCTTTATCTAATGTTGCTCTAACTTTAAAAAATGAGTGGCAGGTGCAAAAGAATTTAAAAAAAGACTAAACGTAATAATGAGCTATCTAGAGTTGATGCTAGTAATATTATTCAAGAAGGAAATTATCACGTTGATGGGGAATAGTTTGTTAAGTCTTCTTGATGTTTAATATTATAGTTTGGAATATTAGGGGAGTGGCAGAACCTAACTCCCTTAATAAAGTTAAAAATCTTTGTAGGGTTCATAAATTTCTCATTTTTGCTATTTTGGAACCTTTGGTTCATGTCAATAAAAGTAAAATTTTAAATAAATTCAAATTTTATCATTCCCAATGCAATGCCAACAACAAATTTTGTGTTTTTGTTGGAAATGCACTGTCACTCTTTCCATTATTGAGGTTGATGCACAATATATTCTTACTCAAATAAGTTATGAAAACTTTCAAGGGTGGGGCACTTTTGTTTACTCTAGCTCTCATTTGCTTGAAAAACAACTGCTTTGGCAAAAAAAATGAGTTTATGGGCAGCATTATTGATGAGAATTGGTTTGTTGGAGGTGACTTTAATATGATCATGAAGCTTATAGAATGAAAAGGAGGTGGTAGATTTGAGCTTTCTCGAATTAACAGGTTCTCTAATTCTATTTCTAATGCAGGAATTTATGACTTGGGATATTTTCTTGATCTCGTTATACTTGAAGGAGAGGTTTTCTCTATCAGAGATTGGATCGATTTTTGACTAATTTTACTTTTATAAGTCACTTTCCTATTGTGAAGGTTCAACATTTGAGCTATGCTACCTCAGATTATAATCCTATATTTTTCACTTTAGCTTTCACTGTTAAACCGACCATATCTCATTTTAGTTTTCTTAATGTTTGAACATTTCATGATACTTATTTAACTTTGTGAATCAAGGTTGGAAATTTGAAGGAGTTCGGACTCCTTGATTTGTTCTGTGGCAACTGCATAAGAAGATGGCCGCTCATTTCATTAAATGGAATTATGAGATCTTTGGTAATATTAATAAAAAAGTGCATAATGCTCAAAATATTGTTGATTTCCTAGAAGTTCAATCTACTGTTTGTCCTCATTTGATGAATGTTATTGCTCAGGCTAACATTGCTTTAATGGATGCTATTGCTTTTGAGGAAAATCTGCTTCAACAGAAGACTAATGATACTTCCTTTGCTACAAGGGATAGAAATACTACATATTTTCATGCTACACTTAAGTACAGAAGAAACATTAATAGTATTTTGAAAATTAAACAAGGGGATGGGAGTATTTTAACTTTCATGGATGAGATTGGTCATAGTGCTGTTAACTATTTTACTGGACTTTTTAAAACCTCCACCCATACAATGCTTGTTGACTCTACACACTTTGTGGATGAATATAATTACATTAACAATTTTCATTTAACTTATCCTCCGTATGAACAAGAATTCCTGAATGATTTCAAATCTATTTGCCATAACAAAGCTCCTGGCCCTGATGGTTTTTCTTCTGCTTTCTACATTCATTCTTGGGAGGTTATAAAGAAGGATGTTACCCTTGCCAAACAAAGCTTCTTCCATGGTGATAATCCTGGTAAATATGTCACCTCTACTTTAAATGTGCTCATTTCAAAAGGTAATGATAAGATTTTTTAGGACAATTTTTGTCCTCTATCCCTCACTACTGTGATATCTAAAGTTATGAGTAAAATTATAGTAAACAAATTGCAACCTCACCTCTCTCATGTCATTGCTGCTTAGCAGTTTACTTTCATTAAAGGTAGGGATATTATTGATAAAATCCTTTTAGCACAGGAGATGATTGAATATTTGGACAAGAAGTGTAGGGGGGAAACATGGTCCTTAGATTGGACATTAAAAAAGTTTTTGATATTATTAGCTGGGACTTTATTATGAATATTTAGCAGGCTAAAGGCTTCCAATAGTATTTCTGCTCTCTCATTAAGAGGTGGATTTCTAATAACATCTATAGTGTGATGGTTAATGGTAAAGCCTAGGGTTTCTCTTTAGCTAACAGGGGCATTAAACACGGAGATCTCCTCTCTTACAAAATTTTTATTATTGCATTTGATTATCTGTCTAGGCTCATTAATAAGCTGCAATGAGCATTCTTATATTCAATTCTCTCATAAATCTAAAATTGTGGTGAGTCACCTCGCTTATGCTGATGATGTTATATTGTTTATATGATGTTTAACTTGGCTAAGAGCTCCATTTATTTTGGCAAAGGTGCCTTCTCTAACACTCATGCTTGGGCTTCTAATTTTACTGGTTGTAAGATTTCTAAGCGACTTAATAAGTATCTTGGGGTCAACACTCTTAAAGGTAGAACTACGCAAACTCAGATGGATGATGTGATTGATAAAGTAACACTCAAGATCAATGACTGGAAAAATACTTTTCTTTCTAATGGGGGTAGGCTCACTTTGTTGAGAAGTGTCCTATGTACACTTCCACTCTATTCTATGCAAGTTCTTAGACCTAAGAAAAACACCCAAAAGAATCTTGAAACAATATTCAACAAATTTCCTTGGGAGGGCTCAAGATCTTCTGTGAGTTGGATTAATTGACAGTATAATTGTAAGCCTTTTTGTTTTGGTGAGCTTGGGTTTAAAACTCAGCAAAAAATTATTTATATTAACATGTGTAAAATTTGGTCCAAATTTCATTTGGGAGATTCATTATGGACTAAGTTTTTGTTTCATAAGTATTGTAAAAATTTACATCCTTCTATGTTCAATTGGAGAGTGGGGGACTCTAAGCTTTGGAAGGTCATTTTCTCCACATGTGATGTTACCTCTCATTTTATTTTTTGGGACATTGGTGATGGTGGTATTTAATTCCGAATTGATGAATGGGGTACTTCTTTGTATTCTACTTTACCAACCTCGGGTTATGATTCTAATCTGCTTGTCTCTGATTGCTGAATGCTGAATTCTTTAGTAGGTGAATTGGCTCCTGCCATTGCCTCCATCCCTATTCGTGCACAAGATAAGGATGTTCCTCTCTGGAAACATCAAACTAGAACCTTTGTTACTAAGATGCTCTACTCGAAACTGCACTATTTTACTCCTTGGAAATGACATGTTTACACTTGGCATAAAGATATTTCTCCTTCCATATCCTTTTTCCTTTGGAGATATTTTCATAGTCTACTACCTCTTGATGATATTCTTAAACTGATAGGGTTGAAACTTGCCTTCTTATTGTTATAACTGCAAAAAGGATGTTGAACCAATTAACCACTTATTTTTTATTGCCCCTTTGCTAAAGAGGTTTGACAACGTTTTGGATACTACTTTGGTATTATTTGTCCCTTAAATTTGACACTTGAATCTATCTTGGGATTTGAAAGGATTTTGATCCTTCCTTCAAAAAGCTCTTTTATTTCCCTGTAATTACCGTATGGTTCATCTGGATGGCTAGGAATAATCATAAATATGAAACTCCATGTCACACTCCCTCCACAATATCTATTTTTAAAGTGACTTAATTCCACAAGGCTTGGAAGTTAACTATTGGTTAGGCTTCCTCTTCTACTATCGGTAGGGGTAGGAAACCCATTTTGATCAAATGAGCACCACCCCTTATGGATGGTTTAAAGTTAATATTGATGGGAGTTATTCTACATCCTATACAGATATGAGAGGGTTTATTCTTGATGATTGTGGTAAATGCATTGCTTTTTTTGACTCCCCCTATATTGCCAATTCTTCTCTCGAGGCAGTGACCAACACAGTGCTTGCTACACTTCAAATAGTTGCCACTCTCAATTAAAATGTAATTGTGCTAGAAATTGATTCTTAAACATTTTTTAACATGCTAACGACTAAGCTCAAATCTTCTTGGTATATTATTTCATTTATGAGAAGGATTTGGCATTATATTATGATGCAACATCTTAATATTTTGTACTCTTTTACTTATAGAGAGGGGAACATCTCTGCGGATTGGTTGGCTAAATGGAGAGGGCATAGTGCTATTGTTGGGGATAATCCCCCCCATTCTTGCAGAATCTAATTCAAAGTGATTTATTTGATGCCCCATATGTTAGATTTAAATATGCTTCCCCTTCCATTGCCTTTGGTCTATGTTTTTGGCTTAAAGTGGCAAGTTTTGGTTTTTCTGGACTGCAGTTTCTCTTTGTTTTCTTGGATGGATGCTGGAAGGTTGTTTTGGTCCACACTGTGTTACCTGGATAGTGGTCTTAACTTTTTTTTGCTGAATCTCTTATTTTGCCAGGATATTAGGGGAGTTGAAAAGGCAATCCTTTTCTTAGTGTTACTTATGTTTCCTCATTACTTGATTTTTGGTTTTCTGCTTTGTGATTAATGTGGTAGAGATTGGTTAGTTGAATTGGTGGTTTTCTTTGCCTTTTGGAAGGATGATGGATGCTTGTGTTGGTCGAGGCTGTGTTTGCTGGATACTGGGCTAAATTTTGTTTTGCTTAGCTTGGATTTCTTTTTTGGGCAGTTATTAGTGATGCTACAGTCACTTATATTTCTAAAGCTCTTAGTTGTTACTTCTTTGGGCTTTCTTTTCTGTTATAGGCCTTTATTACCTGGATTTTCCCTCTATTGGTAAGATATTTTGGCACACTTTGTGTATGCTAGACACCGTTAAGTTTTTTTCTTTCTTTGGATGGGTTTTTTATGCTAGTAATACTACTATTGGTGCTACTGGTGCACAAATATCTTGGACCTACATGATTTAATTGTGGATTGCTGGAATTTTGACAAAATTACCTTTCTACTTCTACTACTTCTTTGAGTATTGGGAGATTAATCTTGAGATGCTTCAGCTGATTTATATATTGCTGACTTATACTCATTGTTTTCTTTACTTCTTTTGCTTTTATTGGTTTATTGAGTTATGCATGTTGCAACCTCATATTGTATTAGCCGAGAAACACTTAGTTGTTTGCAGGTTTGGACCTTTTTTTTTACTGATTTCACTAGATAAAGGAGCCACAAAACTGATTTTTCTATCCTCCACTACAGTTGAAAATGGTTTTTGAGTACATGTAATTTTTTGGTAAACTTTTTCTTTTGGTATATTTTTATTAAATTTACATGTTATTTTGATTTTTTTATGCTTAGGGTTGTAATGTGGATAGTGGAACCCCTAGGATCATGATGTATATTATTTTGCTTTTAGATGGGGATCCACTATCCCTCCATTATTTTGTAATCTTTTTTGTTATTAACGCATAAGAACCACGAGTTGCTCTTTTAATTATATATATATATATATATATATATATATATATAATTTCGGAAAATTAGTATTTTAAATTTTGAAAATACAAGACTGAACTGATCTAATATCCTCAATAGTTTAAATAAATGAGCCTAATACAACAAGCAATGCATCTATCCCGAGAACTAGACACACTACTTAGTGGTGATGCTCGATTAAATAAACTAAAGAATTTATAACATCCATTCAAGCCTACGAAAAATCATTTTTTATGTTGATGGACAAGTTCCCCTATTTAACACAAAAAATTAAATAAGGTTTATATTAAGCTGTGCTATTAAAAGTTTCCAATAATGGCAAGCCCTTATATTAAAATACATCTTAGATAACTGAAGCCACCTCACAAAACTCTCGATAAAAAATCTTACGGTATTTTTTATATGAATTCCAATGGATAGGAATTTCATAAGATCGAACAAAGAGGTGTGAAAGGGGAATGACTCAAATTTGGACCATTTATTATGAAATCCAAAGGAAGAAGAACTAGAGGATTTCATGGATCCTGAGAATAACCTTAATGAATTCCCAAGCTATCCTATGGTTTGGCTTTAGTTTTAAAAAAGCGAGGATTTAGGTCGTGTTGAATGAAAACCTTGGACTCATAAAAAAAGTTAGGGCTTAAATTATAAAGTAGAGCCACACAAATGCCTAAAGAAAAGTTCACGATTGATGTCGTACTATTCGGACAACCATGAAATCATATGGCTTGTTGTTTAAATTAAGGAAAGATGTGTTGTTGTAGATTCTCATGTTTTATAGAAAGGCTTCCCACAAAGCTAGCTCTAAGCTCCTCAGCGAAGTACCAGTCCTAAAGTGTAACATTTAAAAGTTTAAATTACAAGTTTAAGTTCAATCAATGGAATTAAAGTTGATTAGAGCGACACCGGTTAAGATCTCATGGTTCACTCATTCCAGTATTACTATTTTCATTTGAATCTACTTAGCTTAAAAAATTTGTTACGCTTATTTAAACCAGAGAGGTCTTGTTAACAATTGTAGGTTACCTCCTCCGAGGGACTCTTGTAAATTCATAAGGATGTTTTATGTTTAGTGACATTTCAAAGCATTTTGGTTACCTTCAAAACAATTTGTTTTAGATTTTTGAGAATGGTTTGGGTCTTTGCATTTAAGGGAAGGTGCACAACCAAGCAGTTAAAATATTTTGCAGCAAAATTAAATTGCAGAGATTAAAATGGCGAAAATTAAATAACACTATTAAAAGCGTACCAGTCATCTTCTCGGCATTACCGCTGGAGGTTAGGTTTTGTAATATGTATATAATTTTACAGAATTTAAATAAATTGCAAGAGTAGATGAAGGTGTTGTTTCCTAACTCTCAAACTATGAATAATTGAATTTTGAAAAGATCTTAGTTAATGATTTTATTAAAAAATATAGCAATTTCAATTTGTCCTCAGAAATATTCAAGAGATTCTAAAGTGTTCGGGGAATGAACCTGAACCACTTAAAAGATCTCTTGAAACATTTCAAGTTCATTTTTAAATTATCATATAGTTTCATTAATAATCCAAGGTCAAATTAAATTTACCTCATTACTCGGTGAACTTTGACATTTTAATCATCCCAAATGCAGGGTACACGGTTGATCAATTGATATTTTACTTAAGAGTTATCTAGTTGAATGCCCCTGAGGCAAGTTTAAGTCATTAAATACTTCATACCAACCACAAAATTTAGGCTCTTAGTGTTTAGAAGTTTTTATCATGAATCATGTTACCCTTCTAATTCCCATCAAGTAAGTTTACATATATAGCTTAGATCACCATCCAGCCTTAAACAATCTCAATAGGAGAATTGGCAATTATGAAAATTTTAGTTTATGTGATACATATCCCAATTGAAATATCATATAATCATTAATTGTGGGTTTAAAATAAGCAAACTATCATCCTCTTAGCATAAGCTCATCACTTCATAACCATCTGATTTTGATTAACTTCCAAACCTTGATAATTTAGAAAATTATAATTTTACTCTTTTCATGGAAAAGTGGGAAACCGATTTCTTCCTTTTCACACATTATGTTTCAATCATCCAAATGAATTCATTAGGATCAAAATTACCCATTTTTCCGTTGAGTTAATTCTAAATTTTGATTAATGCACAAGAATTTAAAAAGACCACTTTGTCATTGGGGCTCTCCACTTCATAACTCATTAGAGATAAATCAAATGAATTTGAAAATTTTAGATTACCCCATCCATAGGGCAATTAAAACATGAGAGAAAAAAAAAAGTGGTTTTCAAACTTTTATTTAATTTAATAATTTTTTTAACCTAGAAAATCGGTTTTTTATTATAAATTTATTTAATTAATCAAAATAATTTTTTTTGCTTATGAGAAAAATATTAGAGGTTCACCTTCGTTGGAGAAACATTTATACAAAATTCCATGAATTTTGAAATTAAATTTTAACTTAATTTTATAATTATTTATTTATTTCTTTGGGATTTAATTAAATGGAAAATATTTTTTAGTTACCAAAATTTTTTTTTATAATTTTATTAAATCTCTTTGAGTCCCGAGACCTCAGGGAAATAAATTTTATATTTTTTATTTCTAATTTATTTATTAAAATTATTTTAATGAGAAAATAAGGAAAATATATTTTAGGCCTTTAAAAAATTATTATTAAATTAGAGAAATTAGCAAAAATATTTTAATGAAGCCTAAATGATCAAGAAACCATTAGACATATTTTAGAACATTTTTGTTTTTCTAAAAAAATTAATTATTTTTATTTATTTTTAATTAAAAATATAGTTAAAAAATGAAGCATTTTATCAAATAGAATTTTTATTTTTCCTAAGTACCCATTATCACAAGTAACTCAGAAGCACACTTTTCATAATTTTCTAAAGTGTATTGAAATTAATATATTATTTTTGTATAAAAATACAATTTTTCTCATAAAATCAACTTCCCAAATGTAATCAAACAATTTTCAAATTTTAATAGAGATTCAACATGATAAAAATTATAAATATTTAATCAACTATAGAAATATAAAAAAATTATTCAAACCATCATGACATTTCCTAAGCTTCTCTGACCACATAAAACTTTCTAAAATTTATCCCTTAATTTTCCAAGTGGTATTTTAATTTATATTATTAATTTAAGCCATAATGGTCATTCAAGCTTGAAAATTAGGGTTACAAACGTAGAGATTCTCTTTAATCTTGAAAAAATAAAGAGACACCTCCTCTATCATGAGAAATAGACCTTCAAAATATCAAGCCATTGCTAGCAATATTTATTCAAAATAAATTAAAATACCACAAAAAATATTTAATTAATTAAAAATTAGAGAGAAAATTTTTTTTTTATTTTTCGTTTACATTATTCTCCTCTATTCACTGAGCAAGAGGGTATTTTTATTTTACTTTATGATATTTCTATGCAAAGTAATGAATTTTCAAAGGATCTCGTATTTATTTAATTCAGAAAAAGGCCTATTTTTCTACATATGCATGCGGCACCAGGCCATCCTTGTCCCCTATGAAGTTTTCACGCGGTGCTCCACCATTTGACGTTGTCAGACACCTCAAACACTTGTTAGCCCGTGATTTTGTTCCATCCATATGCCTGGCATAATCTAGAGCATCCATTCATTACACGCAAAAATGAAGGGCATCCATTCAACGTCTCCAATCTACCTAACCTAAGAGCCGTTCAACTTCAAACCTTAAGATCTCTCTCGATACTCAACCAAATCACATGGGCTTTTTTTCTAAATCTTCATCTACTAAAAACAAACACATCTATATGGTAACAATTATATGAAATACAGTCTATATGCTTTGAGAATCAAATTAAGCTCGGTTTAGAGTGAGAGCTTAATAACTTTGTCTTAGAAGTGAATCCTCAATCAGATGGTTAAAGAAGCTTCAAATGAGTCCAACAAACCATAAGATGAGCTCCTAGGTTATGGTGAATTACCTAGGTATGATTTCAACCAAAGTTGATTTTAGGTGCTGGTATAGAGCTGGTTAGAGGCTCACTGTGATGGGGCTTTTATGGATGGTGTGTGCACAATTAATTTTAATTTGGTGTATGTCCTAATTTTCCCTAAATTTTGAACTCAAAATTGAGCTCTCACAAAGGAATCCAGAGGGGGAAAATGGTGGGCTTAATCTTAGGAGTTTTTAGAGAGTATCTGGAAACAAATGGGTAAAGTTTCCCCAAGGAAATTGGTTTGTTCTTGTTTTGGTTATGGAGGTGGTGGGGGATTGAGCTTAGGAATGGATGGCTGGCTGGGTCAAATTGGTCAAATTGAGCTCAATGGAGTGGTTCAAGTTGATTTTGGGGACATTTGGAAAGATTTTGAAGATTTTGGGACTATTTGGGACACCAAGAGATTTTGGTAATTTTGGCCAATTCTACGGTTTCAAGGGTAATTTGGTAAATTTGGTAGATTTGGGGGCAAAAGGCTAAGTTAGATATTTTGTTAAAATTAGCGAGTCAATCACCCTACTTGAGCCATGGAAAAATACAATCCTCTACTTTGGGTCTTACATGAACTGATCTTAGCTTAACCCTAGCCTAGGGCTAGTGGATCTAAGGGACCGTCTACATGAGTCTCCCAAAGGGTTAAGGGATCAAATTTTAATTTGTTTGGGCTTATGGGAACTCCCCTTGAGCCCCTCTCCCCCCCATATTGTAATGTGCAAGTGTGTGTGTGAAACTGACCAATTCCACACCAACAGAGGGGTAACCCTAAAGCCAAGAAGTCTTTTGGGAACTACCCTTGAGCTCCCCCATATTGGCCCCACCTATTAAGTGCTAGAGGTTAGGACCAAAATGTTGAACTTCAAGTTGCGCAAAGAAGAGTTCAAAGTTTGTAATGGTGAGGTTTCCTTTTCTAGTCCTCTAGGTATAGAGAATAGGAATGTCCTATGGCTAGAACTTAGACCAGTAAAGATGGAAAACTAAAACTCAACCAAAAGTGAGGTAAAAAAAATGGACCTCTAAAAAGTGTGGTGTGTTGGGAAAGCAAACGAAAATTTTAGTGTTGACTGAAGAGATCAACAAAAAAAACACAGACGTTTAAGTCAACATAACGAAAACAAAATGTAGAATTGAGTGACAGTTGTTTCCACTAGGGAATTAGCAAGTGAATTTTCAATCGAAACTGAAGAATCAAAACTCTCATTTTTTATTAGAAGGTGGACTTCGAACTATCAAACTTCAAGTGTTTTGGAGAATGGGAATAATAATTTAGGATCTAACCCCAAAATGGGAATTAAAATTCCGGTATCAATCCTGGAATGAGAATGGGATGTCACACTCGAATCTAGGTATTCTTATAATTGATCTCAAAAGATGAGAATAGAATTTTATAGCCCATTTAAGGTGGTCTTATACCTATCTCAAAGAAATTGGATAGAGAATTTAATGTCACACTCCTTTTAAGGTGGCCTTAAAACAAATCTCAAAAGATGA
The DNA here is from genome assembly GCA_003013225.1 of Phalaenopsis aphrodite. Classification (NCBI taxonomy): domain Eukaryota; kingdom Viridiplantae; phylum Streptophyta; class Magnoliopsida; order Asparagales; family Orchidaceae; genus Phalaenopsis; species Phalaenopsis aphrodite. The sequence goes on from NEWO01000626.1 coordinate 81,907, forward strand.
GAATAAGATGTCATACCCCATTTAAGGTGGTCTAATACTTATCTTAAAGAAAATAGGTAGAGAATCAGATGCCATACTCCATTTAAGGTAGCCTTAAAACTGATCTCAAAAGGTTAGAACAGAATGACATACCCCATTTAAGGTGGTCTTATACCTATCTCGAGGAAATTAGGTAGAGTATCAGATGCCATACTCCATTTAAGGTGGCCTTAAAACTGTTCTCAAAGGATGAGAGTAGAATGTCATAACAAATTTAAGTTAGTCTTATACCTATCTCAAAGAAATTGGGTAGAGAATCGGATGTCATATTCCATTTAAGGTGGTCTTAAAACTGATCTCAAAGGATGATAATAGGATCTCATACCCCATTTAAGGTGGTCATAAAACCAATCTCAAAAGGTGAGAATATGATTTCATACCATGTTTAAGGTGGGCCTATACCTATCTCGAAGAAAATTGGGTAGAGAATCAGATGTCATACTCCATTTAAGGTGGCCTTAAAACCAATCTCAAAAGGTGAGAATAGAAGTCATACCCCATTTAATGTGGTCTTATACCTATCTCGAAGAAAATTGGGTAGAGAAATGGATGACATGCTCCATTAAGGCTGTCTTAAAATCTATCTTAACATATGAGAAAAGGATGTCATGCCCCATTTAAGGGGGTCATATACCTCTCTTGAAGAAAATTGGGTAGATAATCAGATGCCAAACTCCATTTAAGGTGGCCTTAAAATCGATCTCAAAAGGTGAGAATAGGATGTCATACCCCATTTAAGGTGGACTTATGCCTAACTCAAAGAAATTGGGCTGAGAATTTGATGTCATATACCATTTAAGGTGGCCTTAAAACCGATCTCAAAAGGTGAGAATAGGATGTCATACCCTGATTAAGGTGGTTTTGTACCTATCTCAAAGAAATTGGGTACATAATCAAATGTCACTCTATTTAAGGTGGTCTTAAAATTGATCTTAAAAGGTGAGAATAGGTTGTCATACCCCATTTAAGGTGGTATTAAGATTGGCTAGAGAATCTAATGCCATACTCCATTGAAGGTGGCCTTAAAATGATCTCAAAAGGTGAGAATAGTGTAGAGAGTTTATGGTGTTGAGATCATAGATATTGGGAATGTGAAGATTTATAGTGGTGAGGAAAAAAAATTCTATGATCTTTTGAGGAGTGTAAAACTCCATGAAGGTTGTGACAAATTGGTGCAGGGAAGGAAATTCTTGCTTCGAAAATGAAGAGTGAGAAACCTCAAACTCGAGAGAAAAAAAACTATCATTTTCTATTCTTTTTGTATTTATCACATTTAATTATGAAATTATATTTTTCAAAATTTAATTTTTGTTTTATGATTTATTTTTCAAAGATTTTATTTAAATTTATTATCATAATTTTTTTATATTGTTCTTTATTCATTAAAATTTATTGTCAACATATGGTTCTGTAGTTTTTAATCAATCACACAAAGGGAAATTCAACAAATTCTTCAAAAATTGGAAGAAATTTCATTAATTTTATTCAAATTTAGGTTATAAACTGAATGCATGTTGAAGCTTGAAAAGATAACACGTTGAATACATCTTAAAACACATATCATATCTGCTACTTCGACGCAGTACAAAGGTGACAACTGACTATCTATTTTTTCTATTTGTATTTCTCTCTCATGGAGTGAGATGATGATCAAGCTGACCTACTAAGTCATACTCTAAGACATAAATTCTTTTTCACATCCACTTAGAGGTACAACCGTCTCATAGCTTGTACGGGCACAACTCTTCCAATTCTGGGTCTGAACGGAATCCATGTGGTGTTTTACTATCATTCATTCTTCCCAATGTCATAAAAACTCTACGGTGTCGTACTTTTAGGATGCAGTGCTTTGCTAGATTTACTCCATTTCCCTTTATAGTTAGTACTAAACCCACAAGCAGCTGAATCTCGACGGTTCCTCTGAATTCTCCAAAACTGACCATATCAATTTATTTCCCAAATAGAATGTTACTTTGGCTGATGAAGGGCACCATGCAGAAGGGCTTTACAAAATCATGGTGATTGATATGCAGAGGAGTATAGTTTCCTTCATCATAAATGTTGATTATGCAGCTATTTGGGATGCAATCTGCCAGTTCTATGTTTAGGTAACAATTTTTTTAATAGTTCTTTTTATCTTAGAAGGCAGAGCATCCACCTTGTTGCATCTTAAGATACCTGGGGGGTTCACTATCCTATATTCGACAAAGTTGTAGCAGCAAAAAAGCTGAATGTTTATCCTGCCTTTCTCACACCTCCATTTTTGCAGCTCTGAGTAGGTCTTTTTAATTAATAGAAGGGCTCGAGCTCTGTCTCTCAAGTCAAATGCACAATCAAGAATTCTTCTTTCATTATTTTTGAAGAAAACTTCTGTATTGAGATCTAGGCTTTCCAAGATGTTGACAAGTTTCCCTTGAATTTCGTCATAAAATTCAAATTCTATTTTATTAACCTTGTTCATTCTTTCTAATTCTACCATAGGAATCCTTTGTGATCGTCGGGGCTGCTCCCTCATTTCAATGTCTGCAAGAAACCATGTTTGACTTGGCTCTATATGTAGTGGAATATATGATACAACATCTAAGTGCGCAGCTTCCTGACACCGTATCAGTAGCTATATATTCTTCAAAGGTACAATAGTGCTCCAAACGGAGGACATTGAATTTCGGGCACTCCACAAATGCTCTTGCTGTCTATGCTGTATTGGAATTTCAATGTTGCATCTGAAATTGCTTGCATGGGTCATAGATTTTCTTCATAACAGGTAAACTTGTAGAAGTCTCCCTCATGCCTGTGTCATAGATTTTCCCCTCAAGAATTAGGGTAAGTGTCAATTTTGCACCTTTTTTACTTTTTTTCTCCTAATGTAAGAAAGCTCTATGCTTTCGATGACTGACATTATGGCATTATGTTATTCTGAGTGGGGCATCTGACACTCTTTCTTCATCAGCATTGATTAAATTCTTCGTCGATGCAGTTACCATGGACTATAGATTATTGGTTCCTTCCATTGGATCTTATTATCTCGCTGCTTTCTTCCTCTTTAATGAGGAGTCTTCTTTGGTGCCAACCCTTAGAAGTGATGGTAATCCTTCTTTCTCCCAGAGACTGACTATGTTCATCAGGGGACCCTCGTAGTCCACATTCACCTGATCGAAGTCCAAGTCAAAGTCTACGATGCTTCTCTGAGCTACCCTTTCCTCATTCAGTGTGAGATTCAGACCGTCTTTAAAAGTCAAAATCGGCTTTCTGCAAAAGACAAAAAAAATACCAGTGCATTGAAATTCAAAATGACAAGAACAAGTTATTAAACAAGTTTTAAATTTAGACAAGTGCAAGTATTTTATTATTTAATTTAATTTATTGATATTTCAAAATTAAAAAAATGAAGAAAATTAACATAGACAAATAAAAATTTTTTACATTATTGAGATTAATTTTATTACAAAACTTTGGACTCGGTCACAGATGCTGGCGAACTAAATAACTGTAAAACAAGCAACATTTTCAAAAAGTTCATTTCAAGCAATGTCATTTTGTGTAGTATATCTTCAAATAGCGGCCATTAACCGAAAACATAGGTCTTTTGCCTCAGAAATCCACCAGCTGGTACAATCCTCCTGAATAGACAAATGGTCCATCGCAAGTTGGTTCAAATTCTCCACTTATCTTGCGATGTATAAGAATAGGTCATTTAAGAATAAGTACAAGGTCACCAAATTTGAACGTCCTCAGGTGAACCAATTTTTCATGAGCCTGCACAATCCTTGCTTGGTAGAGTTCCCAATTCTGTTGTGTTTCTAGCTTTTTCACTCGAGACTTTCCAATTCTTCAAGCCTGATTTTTACATTTTCTTCTATTGTGATCTGATTAGCGAGGGCGACTATGAGAGATGGTGTCTGGACTTCTAGTGGCAGTACGACCTCAGACCTGCATACAATTACATACGGTGGTATGCATTGAGTGGGAGTTCTGAACGTTGTCCTGTAGGCTAAAAAAGCTTATAACAGTTTAACATGCCATTCTCTTTTATTCCGATCCAACTTCTTCTATAAAAATTTCACGAGCGTCTTATTGAGGGACACGACCAGTCCGTTTGCTCTGAGATAGTAGATTGTAGAATATCTTCAGTCTACCCCATGTCATTTAATGAATTCTTTGATCTTTGTGCTCTTGAAGGTCATCCCATTATCAGAAATCACTCTGCGACAATTTGACTCTTGATAAATTGGAGAACATGTTGTGTTATAACCTCTAGTAATGTCACTGTTTTTGCCCACTTGGAGAAGTAATCCATTGATGCAAGAAAAAATCTATGCCCCTTAAAGGATGGAAGGTTTATTGGACCTATTATGTCTGTGACGTAACACTCCAATGGCCACGATGCAATACTCAATAGCAACACATTCAGGGTTTGGTGCAAGACCATCTCATGCACTTGACAAAGGTGACACCTTCTAGCGGTGTCCATATAATTGAATATCATTGTTGGCCAATAATATCTACATTTTTGAATCTTCATTTTCTTTCTTGGCCCTAATTGGTGAGCTCCACACAATCCAACATGTACTTCTTTAATGATATTCTATGTTTTGACTCTACTTAGGCATCGTAGCCACATCTGATCGAACGATCTTCTATAGAGGACATCACCCACTAGAGCACATGACATAGCTCTTCTCGTGATGTGATATGCCTCAGACTTGTCTTCTGGCAGCTTTCTAGTTTGCAAATATTAAATTAATGGCTTGCGCCAATCTTCATTAATGTTAATAACTGCAATCATTATCTCCTCTTCTTTTCCGAGCTTGTGTAGATTGTCGAGGTTGATCTGAGATAGAACCTGACGTCCTCATACTATAATTTGAATGGAATCCTCTGGTAGACACGCCAGTTCCTTAGCAAGTTTTACTAAAGCATCGGCATGAGCATTATCTCCTTGAGGAATCCAGTATAAAGTAACATTAAGGATCTGTTCCAGCAACTTCATTATGTACCGATAGTAATCTACTAGCCTTGGCTTCAAAATTTTATATTTTTCGGCAACTTGTTGAATGACGAGTTATGAGTTGCCAAAAATGGCAATATTTGTTAAATTAATTTAGATTATCAATTCTGACCCGTAATCAGTGCTTTATTTTCTACTTTGTTATTTTTGCATGGCTATGTCTGGTACAACTATCTCTGATCCTCTGTCCTTTCTGGTTAATGAAGCCCCATCGAAATACATTTCTCAATGTCTGACACAAAACGGTTCTATTTCTTGTATCTATCCATCTGGCAGCTAATCATTGATAGGGAACTCAGTTGGAAGTGGGTGTACTGCGAAAAATCTGCTAAAATCTATCCCTTGATACCACAGAGGGGAAAAAATATTATATTAAATTGTAATAAAACCATCGACCACCTTGCTAAACATCTGAAATGTGTTGGTCGGATCATCAAGTATTGGAATGAATTAACTTTCAAAATAAGAGTAATTTTAAGAGAAAGCATGTAATGCCTAAGCTTTTGGGCGACAAAAATTAAAGCTAGAAAATATTTTTCGATAGGCAGATACTTTACCTTTATCAGTATTAGAGGACGACACAATTAGTAGTGCATGTTTTCCATACTCACGTCATTGACCTGAGCTAACAGGGCTCCAAGAGTGTCGTCTAAGGCTACAGTATAAATTATCAAAGGTCTTCCCGCGATAAAGGTTGCCAAAATAGGAGGTTTCATTAAATATTTCTAAACATCCTCATAGGTCCGTTGGCATTTCTCTTCCCAAATGAATTTGATGTCCTCTGTAATTAATGTCGAGAAGGGATGAAACCTACTTGAGAGTTTACAAATAAAGCATCTCAGATATGCCAACTTTTCATGGGATGAACATAGTTGTTTCAAAGTTTTGGGAGGAGGCATTCCCAATATAGCTTTAATCTTATCTGGGTCAATTTTGATTCTCCGATATGGACAACAAATCCTAGACATTTTTCATAGGTGATGCCGAAGGCACACTCTAAGGGATTCATCTTGAAGTTCTATTGTCATAATCATTTGAGCACAATCCTCAAAACATTCAAATGATCTATTTTCTATTCGCTTTTGATGACCAAATCATCCAAGTAGCATTCCACATGGTTATGAATGAGGTCATCAAAGGTCTTTATCATAGCTTGTTGATATGTTGCTTTGACATTCTATAATCCGAATGACATTGCTGTGTAGCAGAAAATTATGATCGGCATCCTGAATGTTGTAAGTGTTGCATCCTCCGGAGCTATCTTGATTTGGATATAACCTGATGATCAATCCATGAAAGAGAAAAGTTCATGTGTCGATGCGATATCCACCATCAATTCTAGTATTGATAATGGGATCTCATCTTTTGGACATGCCTTATTTAAGTCCCTGAAATCGACACATACACAAATTTATCCATTCTTCTTCTTAACTTGCACAATGTTGGCTAACCATGTGGGGTAATTCTCTTCTTTTACAAAGTTTGAGTTTATTAACTTCTTTACCTCAGCAATGACTTAGTGCTCTATCTCAAGGCACATTCTTCTTGGAGCTTGTTTTACTGGGGTCATATCTTTGTCCATCCTGAGTTTGTGAATTGCAAGTTCTGCTGATAGTCCTAGCATTTCATCATAGCTCCAGGCAAAGCAATCATTAAATTTTGGCAATAACCTTATAAATTTTGTGGATTTATATTTATTGAGTAGAGAACTTATAAAGGTGGGTGGGGGTTGCTCTTCAATCCAAAGGTTGACTTCTTTCAATTTATCCACTGTTTATTTAATTTTTTCTTCAATTTCAAGTGGAGCATCATCTATCAAATGATCTTCAATGCCATCCTCTACATCGAGTAAATCCTCTTCCATTCAGCCAGTAATATCCATACAAAATTATGAGTCATCGATTGATCCAACAGTGCCAAATCTGAGTGCTTCTTTTGAATTAGGAGTTCAACTTCTAACATTCCACAATTTCTTAAACAGTTGTAGTTTATCCTTTGTCATTTTCTTTGACACAAATCCCTATTGAACTAACTTTTTTGCACAAGGAGAAAAGTAACTAAAAGGTAATTCCATTAATTCGTTAGAAATCTCTTTGAAATTTACATAATTTTCAATGCTAGTAAAAGGGGAAGCACAGTAATACTTTATCGTGTTTGAACCAATGCTACGAACTTCCTTGAGCCCTAAATTTTTAACCTTTTAAGGGAGGATTGGAGAAATGGTCATGACATGCACGTAGTAGTTGATCCGATCATACATCTACTTGTATTAACTTTTCTCCACATCTTCTAAGTAGATTTAGTAACAAGGTTTCATCTATTTTATCATTATTGTTTCTTCCTCAGAGCTTTCTTCATCAGTAGTTTCTTCCATGTCAACGTTGATAGTCAGCATAGTCCTTTCAACAATCGTGTTTGCTCTTCCTTGTCCACGTCCTCGGCCTTAATCTTAGGTGTATGGGTTGAAAGAACCTCTACCAGCTCTTTGTGAAGAAATGATAATAGATTATTGAAGTAGAGTTGAATGGTCTTGCTCTTGTGATTCTTCTGAATCTCCCACTTTGTTTGGCATAACTTCACGAGAAAGGACATTTTCTTTCGATGTGCGTAGTAGGCGGCATCTTCATGATTGCCAAATTCATGAACTAAGAATTGTTGTAAATCCCCTTTGATGCGATGTTGTTGCCCTTCTTTAAAATACTTGATAAACTGGTGTAAAGATGATGGAATCATGTTATGTTCGTCAATCCATGGTCGTCCAAATAAAGCATTGAAAGAGGTCTCTGCATCAATGATATGAAATTTTTTGGTTGTTACCAGCTTTGCAACTTTCATTAAAGTTTTAATCGACCCAAAGGCTCTTTCTCCCGTTAGTTTAAATCCTCTTAATATCATTTATCAGTTGCAAGCTCTTGAGCATCAATATCCAAGTATCTCAATGTTCGTAGACTCATTAAGTTGACCGACACTCTTGGATCTACCAAAACTTGGACAATACAAAAATGTCAATATTAATAAAGATGTAGAGTGGTCGGTGATGTCGAGCAACAATTCTTCATCTATGAAGGTTATCTGAGAATGTTCTATTAACAAACAAACTTCATCCAATGAAGTGCTGGCTAATTGAGTCAAGCGAATCTCTAAGTCAAGCAAGGCTGTAACAAGAGACTCTCTCATCTCCTTTGACAGGATTAAAGCATCGTAGATGCTTAGTTTAGCTGACAACCTCCTAATAAAAGCTAGCACATTATAATCCACTTTATACAATCCTCCAATCTTACTTGGTTATGTGGTTCTTCAGCTGACAGAGGTGGAGGTAGCTCTTCTTGAGTGACTGTTGGTTTCCCTTTATCCACTTGAGCTATTATCGGAGGTAACACCTTCCCACTTTTTAGATTTATTTCTGTGATTTCTTCTTCTTCTTGAGATTTTGTAGGCAAAGATTTTTGTGTCTCTTCCATGTCATAGAAATCCAAGGTGATGGCGAGTGGTACCATGGTACTCAAGGAATGGTTCCTCACTTTCGGTGCTATCATAGCCGGTGTTGTCGATATCTTCTTCATCCTTGTTAACGGGTCCATTGGCCTTAAGTACGATTTAAGGATCGGTTTGGGAATCGAGATCGAAATTAGATTCATTAAAGACAGTTGTGTTATCACTAGAAACAGTTAGAATGTAATTGGAATCATAATCATTATATTCTTAATACCATGGTGGGGCAAAAAGATAATCATCCATGGTCAGGGTTTCGAGAATTTTCTTCTCCGAATCCGAGATAACCAATCTAACAATGGCAGCCCCTATCCTTCCCCCCGCACTATCCGTCTTCATGATATCATTCTTCTCTTTCTTTGGTTGCGGCAATTTCTTTAGTGAAATATCTAACTTGGGTTGGGCAGGCTGTAGACTCTAGACTACTGCCTACACTGAAGCTATCTGAATCTGATCCAGTATTTTCTTGGATGACTTGCTCCAAACTATTCTCCATCCCGTTTTCTCTGAATACGGATCTATCAGAGTGATTATTTCGGCTAAAAACATATTTACAGAACCTATTTCAGGTTCCTTTAAATATTCCTTTAAGATTATTATATTTTCTTCTTTAAAATTCCTCTCAAGCCAAACCCTAAAAATAAAATGACCCTCTATTATATGTCCCAACATCCTATGATTGAGGCAGAATTTGGGATGCTCTTTCTTCTCAACTTCTTCTGGCATCTTTGGTTCGGCCAATCTGAATTCGGACTTCTTCATTAAGTTTCTGAACATCTTTGACAAAGCCTCATCTTTGGAAGATACCCTCTTCTTTTGTTCTACATGAGTCAGACCCCATCTAACATTTGTCCGGTGCAGTCCTCTCTGGTTTGATTATTGGCTAGATTGACCATACTGCTGTGTTTATTACTATTGAGTAATTTGTGATGATGGTTGAGAACTCTAATAACAGTGCTATGCATGAATATTTATTAGTTGTTTTCCCTTATCAACTATTGCTACTGCTCTAGACTTTATCTCGAATGCTCTGGTTATCTTAGACTTTTCTAACATTTCTTGAGAATCCAGATGTTTAATTTTCTTATGTAGATTTTTGCTTTTGCTTAGCAACTTCTCAAAGGACTTGATGATGATTCCTTTAAGCAAGAAAGCTACTCGACTATGGATAATCTTTAGTAGAATCTCAATCACATGCAGTTGTTGTAGCTGAGGCTGACATTTCATGCTTAAGTTTCTTCACCTCAAGATATAGTCCACTAGAGTCTAGTTAGGCTTTTTTCTTTCAACTGCGAGATCTCTAATAGAATTATGATGTTGAGTTCTAGCAAATTTCTTCACGAACAACCGTTTTAACTTGGTGAATGTATTCATTGATCTGTTGGTCAACTCGACATAACAATCAAATGCTATCCTTGAGAAGCTGCAGAAAAAATGACCATAGAGTAAGGCTTCATTACCTCCAATGTTGCCACAACTGGCTCAAAAATGTACTGCATACTATCTAAGATTTTCAGTCCCGTCGAACATCTTAAAGTTTAGTGACACAAAACCCTTCTGGTAGGGCACGTCATTGAATTCTTCCAGGTAAGGTCTACCCTTTGAAATTAATGCACCACCAGCGAATTTAGCTAACGCCTCCCAAACTAATTTTTCAACCAATTGTTTAACATCCTTTTCCAATATTACAATTTATGGGGAATCTTTCTTTTGCTGATCATCTCTATTAGCAGAGGCAACTTCTTTCCTTTAATTGGTAATGCAAACTATCTATGGCTGGTTGACTTCTGAAGATGCTAACTGCTGTGACTGAAACTGTCCATGAACTGTAACCATGGCGGCCATAGTGGTGGTCATCTCTTCCATTCTATTCTCCATCTGACTGATTTACTCGTCCCTTAGTAGAATAGCTATGTGCAAATCATCTGCGGCCCTTCAACAAGAGGTTGGGCATCGTACAAAGATGTAGCGGCTCTAGTCTTGATGAAATAAATATCCATAAAGTCTTCATCAAGATAATAATTAAAATCAAAATCTTCATCATCATCAATGGCCACTCCATGCTCATTGGCTATTTAAAAAATCGTAGCCCTGAGCTTTTCAAATCTCTCTTTAATGATCGCATCTTGGATCATCTTAAGATCCTGAGAACTTTCATGAGCATCCACAGCTTGTTCATCAATCTTGATAGCAATAGCTGCAACGATGCCTGATACTTCAGACGTTTGCTTCATTTCATTCCACAATCTCTCCCTATGGGCTCATTAAACCGTATTAGAAAAGTGACCTTGGGTTTCTATACCTTCTTCTTTGATGATGATGTCTTAAGGCGAGGAGTTTCAACAAAGACATTGGTGTGTGGGAGAGAGGCACGGTCCCCACGGTGCAGACCAAATAAAGTATCGGGTGACTTCTTTATCTGTTTCTTTGTTTGGGCACTCTTATAAGCAATAACTAGTGGTATCCTTGGACCAAGTCGTAACTTGATCATTTGATGTCCTGCAGACCTTGGAGCAGTAGTGGTGACAAAATGAATGGTGACAATGGTAGTATCAACTTGACTCCTAAGAAGAATTTTAAGGGAATACGAGTTAACAAAACTTTAGTTGATCTTTGAGACTATCGGGTAGATCTGACTGCTTTCCGAATCTCACTCTTCATCTGAGGAGATACCACGCATCCTATTCAATTAAGCAGTTCAACAACTAACATCCTTCTTTAAAGACCAATCTCTGATATATTTTATGAACTTTAGTGATAGGAGTGGGTTTCTACTTCTCCTCGTCACGATCATGAAGTAATGGCAAGGTAGCAGCAATTTTCTGAATACTTTCATTCCCATCAGTGTTTATTGATAAGTGGAACCTACTCCCTCGCAGAAGCGAAGAGGTCTCAGGAAATCCAAGTTCAGTCTGGTGAGGAATCTCATTAACATATACTTTTTCATGAATTTGGGCCTTAGCATCCTTGCAAATCTTTTGACTGTGATTTCTTCTTTAACATTTGGTTAATGACATGGACTTTGAGCTAGATCCGATTTAAAATATCAATGGTAAATCCTTTGATTGTATCTTCAACAATCATGACCTACTTTTCTTTGCCAGAAAAGGGAACAACAGACTTAACAGGTGTTGAGCTAGCAACGATTTTCACCTTCTTGCAGGAAGGGAAATCTTGAGAACAGTTTAGGTTGAACTCAATAAATGATTCATGTACTTTCAGAGTGGCAACTTTCATTACAACAAAGGAGGCCTTTCCGAGCACAAATTCAAGCTCATCAAATCCAACTCCAAATTTGATTGTGGGAGCGACTTTGAGGGAATTGTGACTAGTTGGAAGGTTGCAAGAGAAAGTCGGCGTCGGGAACGCCATTGCAACACTGTTGACCTCATTTTTGGTTGGGGTTTAGTTTTTCCTCTTTAGTAGCCTAGCGTCTAGCCATAGGAATTTTCCTGTTGACTATTTCTAGAAAACTAGACATGGAACCCTCACCACTAGAAATTCCAAACCCTTCTCCACTCAGCTTGAAGTTCCACATATTGCTCTCAACCTCTAAATACTTAGTAAGTGGGTCACTGTGGGGGAAACTCAGGATGAGTCACCCTTAGGATTGCTGGACCTTAGGGTTGACCCTGGTTTTTGATCTGGAATTAAGGCATTCACTACACTCACTACATTTATCTACACTCACAATCACTCACAACCTTGAACTCAAATCTCTAGCCTAGATCCCTTGATCTTTTGGGATACTCATGCAGATGGTCCCCTAAACCTACTAGCCCTAGGGCCATGGTTTAGCTAAGACCACTATGTAGAGGACCAAAAATGGCATTTCCATTGGTCCATGGCTTATTGGTGATGATTGGTATCTCAACTCTATCAAAACACCCATATTGCCCTTGTGCCCCTAAAACACCCCCAAATTACCAAAATACCCCTCCATAGCTCAAAATCCCAAAAATTTGAAAATTCCCAAAAAATCTCAATAAATCCCAAATATTCCTAATTTTATTTCTTTCAACTATCACATGATACAATTTGGCTAATTTGACCATCTTTAACCAAAATCCCCAAATTGCCCTTTAAAGACCCAAATTCCCCAAATCCAACTCAAATGTCCACTAATTTGATCTTAATTGACCCCAATTCCAATCCTAAACTCAAATTTACCTTAGATATAACCAAACTAAACCAAATCCAAGATCAATTGGTCCATGATTTGAGCCCAATTCTTATTTGGGTCAAAACCCCAATTTTGACCATATTAACTAATCTCACCAAATTGAACCCATAGCCTAGTCAATTGGCTAATTAATGTTGCAAAATCTTTATTACATTCCTATACATCAAAATCAACCATCAATTGTCATTGTTGATGCCTTAAATCCATTTGATTTTGGCCTAAATACAAAATTCCCAAATTTAGCCCCAAATTGGCTAAGTCCCTAAATTTCACCCAATTGATTGCCTTAACCTTTAAATTGGCATCCAATTCTTGTTTGAAACTCTTCATGAGGTCCCTATTGACCATTGACAATAATCAATTTGGACTTGTCTCAAGGGTAACCCAAGCTAGACCCAAGCCTAGCCCAACATGACCAAATTGATTGAAGTTCAAAATTCCTTGAACTCAAAAACACTTCCATCCTTCACCAAAGTTGTTCCTTATGATCATCTACACGAAATGCAACAATAAATTGGGCCAACTTATATGGCTAGCCTAACCCAAACCCAATTTGTTTTCATTTACACCCTCTTGGACCCATGCACTAAATGTGACCTAACCACCATAAAGCCACCAAATTAACTCCACCACAGCCATTAATTGGACTTAATGACCAGTCCAAACACCATGAAATCACCTAAATCAAGCCATGGACCAAAGGTCCCCCAAATTAAGGGATCTTATTTCCAAAAATGCACATGCTTAAGATATCTTTGCCAAATCAAAACACATTTGCATTAAATTGCTGTGATGGATTCCTCTGGGTTCCCTGAGTTCCTAGCCACCTCCCCCTGGCCGGTCAGCCAGCCTAGTGGCCAGAAAAGCTCAAAACTGAGAGCCACCCCCATGGAATCTCACCCAAATCAAACCTATAGGCCAACTCATCCAAATCAAACTATGGAGCTCCTCTGCCCTCAACCTAAGCACAACAATGCACCCAAACTTATGTCCTGAGAGCCACCCCATGGCCATTTTCATAAAAACTGACCTCCCACGGCCATGGGAGGTGTGCTAAAATTTTCTTAGAGAGGCCTATCCAAACTTCGTACAGAGCTTCCCTAAGATTCCCTCAGTGCATTCCAACCATTTTCCCTCACCCATTTCCATTTTCGGAGCTCAATTTTGAGCTTGAAACCTTGCCAAAAACCAGGACAGAACCCAATACACCTCCACAATCCACCAAACTCAAATTAACTTCACCCACACATTCACAACAGTGAAAGAAACTAAATCCTCATAAAATCCCCCTTCCACAGAGCCTCTACCATAACTTTAGACCAACACTTGAAATCGAGCTTGGTCGAATTCATATCTAGGCTTTACACCAAGACCAGGGAGTCAATCCCTAGCCTTCTTAGACCCCAACGAACGTGCCGAGCATCTCTGATCGAAGCCTCCCTTCTCAGAACAAAGGTATAAAACTCCTCCTCCTCCCAAGCTTATTTTGATTCTACATTTACTTAAGCTTGATTTCATGGTACCTTAGTCGTATGGATGTGTTCGTCTGACTTAGACGAGTCCATAGGATCAAACCCAAAGTGATTTGGTTGAGTCTAGGCCGAGAATTTAAGGTTTTAGTGTGGACGGGCACGGGGTCATCCTATCGGGGACGATGATGGGGAGTCGTTTGATCGAGTGTGTATCAAATGAATGGGGGAGATCAAGTCGGACAACACTTTGGGACATAAACAGCGGGCCGAGTCAACAAGCTACGTGGACGGCGACGTCCAACCAGAGCCCGCCACGCATGCCTTCGGAGCTGAGTAGGATCTAGTCAGCACGCGCTGTTTAAATAGATAAATAGGTTTTTTTCTATTTATTTAAATACCCTTAACTTAGAAAATACATAACTTTGTGTAGAAAAATCACAAAAATAAAATAAAAATACCCACTTGCTTAGTGTACAAAGGAAAATAATGTGGAATAATTTTCAAGTCCATTTAATGCATAAAATATTTTTAATTAATTAAACACTTTTTGGAATCATTTGATTATCCATGCATTTTGACACATCACTTTGGCTTGAAATTTTGATATGTTGTAGCCTCTATCAGGGGAAGTATTCTATGATTTTTCCAAAGTCAGAGAAGGTCCCCATACAGAGACCCATATTTTTTAAGTTATTTCACATCATTTCCTTAAAATAATCATAGAAGTTAGCATATTGGTTATTAAATCCCAAGAAAATTTTGGAAGGCCCACTATGACCAGGGATACCTATGAAAATAATTTCATGGGACAAGTCATTTAAAACATCCTGAAATTTTCCAAATACTAAATCACTAAGATAATTAATTTTGGAAAATATAAACATTTAAATGACTTGACTTTCGATCTCCACTGTGATTTATGATCCAGAGAACTCATCATAAAAGTTTCAAAATATTTTGAGTTCATTTGACACCTTAAGTTGATTTTTAAAGATAAATACCACTCTTAACACTTAAATTATTTTTTACAAAAAAAATCAAAATATAACTCAAAAAATTAAGAAACTTTGTTTTTTTGAGTTCTCTGTGATCAGTGCTATTTTATAAAAATAAAATTATATTTAAAATAAAAACTTGATTTTTGGCCTATTTTAAATATTTAAATAATTAAAAATTCATAAAAATCACAAAAATAATAAAACTCATGGAAATGTTCTATATTACTTCCTAATAACTTCGGAACAAATTGAATATTTTTTCCTAATTTTCAAAATAAAGATATTGAATTTTAAAGCTTAAAAATAATTTTTAAAAGGCTAAAAATGAGTTTTCATTAAAATAATTCCAATAAATCAAGGAAAAATAAAAAAATATATAAAATTTACTCCTCTGAGTTCTTTGACCTTAGAGAGATTTTCTAAAAATACAAAACTTAATTTTCACTACTTAAAATATTTTATTTTTATTAAATAGCCCAAAACTTAAAATAATTCTAATAAATCACAGAAAATTCAAGAAATTGTGAATTTTGGTCCAAAGGCTTATGTAGCCTAGGTCTACCTCCAGTAAAAATGTCATGGGAGTATAATTTACCTTGGTCAAGATAGGAATTTTCTTTGAAAAATCCTTTTTTTGCATTAAAATAATTATATAAATTAAATTAAATTTTTAAAAAAATCACATTTTCACCTCTGATGTTTCAATTGACCCATGAATGAGGTAGGATAAAAACTTCAAAGTCATTTAAATTGAATTTAACAAATTATGAGGTGTTAGAGCCTTATGGGCAAATGTGTAATTTTGGAAATTTTGCCTTAATTAACATTTAGACTTAATTCAAGGAGGGAAAACGGGTAACTTCTAATCTTAATCAATTATTTGTTGTTTAAAACACAAAAGGGTTAATTGGTAGAAACCAATCTCACTTTCTCAATTAAGATTAAAAAAATTTTAAATTAGTAAAATTTGGAAGTTTATTAAAATTAAATGAGCCTGGACCTAGGGGTATGACTTTTGAAGCCAATAATTAATCAATTTAATACCCCTATCTTGATTTTCAAATAGTATCCAAATCATGAATCAAGACCACCTAAGGCTTAACCCTTTTCAAAACTAATTAAGACACTCACCTAAGTCTTAAGGGCTTAGTGGTGACTTAGGCTAAAAAAAAAATTGATTAAACAAAGATTAGAGAAATAAACATAATCAAACATCTTTGAAACACCACTAAGCCCAATTAGGATTAAAATTTGGCTAAGTGTTCAAATTACACTAACTTGCCGCTTTAAGGGTCTTCACCCACATAATTTTCAAATTAAATGATAGGTGATAATTACCCTATTCTTAGGGATAATTGAGACATCAATGTTCACTAAGTAATGAGGGTATTTACAGGGTGAATCATTAAGCAACATAATAAGTTTAAATGGACTCGAGGCTTTTCACTAGTTGGTGAGAGGGAGGCATGAACCTGCTTCCCCCTCCTAACTCGTTGGATACCTCAG
>NEWO01000626.1:99489-228627 GCA_003013225.1 Phalaenopsis aphrodite
TAAAATTGGCAGGATGAAACACCTAAATATTTCTCCTCAAAATTGAAGCCAAACATTAGGATAGTTTGGGAAGTCACCGAGGTTCTCCTCTGGATCCATGACATCCTCTAGTTCTTCTTCCATTGGATTCTACAATAAAATGTTCCAAATTTGAACCAATCCCCTTTCACACCTCTACATCTGATTTCATTGAAGAGTCTCACCCTTTGAAATTCCTTGAAGATAATTTTTCTTGATTTTTATCGAGAGTCTTATTAAGTGCCTTTGGTCATTTAAGATGTAATTAACTATAGGGGCTTGCCCTTATAGAAAGCATGTCCGAACTCAACTTAATATTAACCCTATTTAATCCTTTATATTATATAGGGTGACTTGTCGGCAAATACAAAGGTTTCACAGACCAAACAGACGTCATACTTTCGTTAGTTTATTTGATCGAGCCTCATCCTCAATTTGTGTGTTTATCCTTCGGGATAGATAGAGGATTTGATTTCATACTTCAATGTCCTTCCAAAGAGGGCGACGAGATTTTGATTCCAGCGATAGACAGCTTCCTATGGGCAACCCCACAATCCAACTCGAAATATCGCTGACATACACCTTCAAAAGGAAAGCTTTATGGTTAGTTATTTGGCCAATACCTTATAATTCTAGCACGAACACTAAAACTTAACAAAGGCCAATCGGTAGACTGGGCAAGTCTTTATTAAATTTTAGTTTTTGAAGACTTTAGAAATTTAGTAAAGTAAATTAAGATTAGGGGAATATAATTAATTAAAAGGTTAAATTTAACCAAGCACACAACATTTTTATTTAATTTGCAAAGCAGCAAACCTAACCCAAAAAGGCAAGAGGAGAGGAGTAAAGCTTAGGACACAGTGCAGAACCAACTTCACAAAACACAACACTCAGACAAAACTAGTCCACTAACACATCTTTTATGGGTCCGACCCCACCTAAAGATAAGAGTCCTAATAAATGCATGAACCTCTATGCTCAAAGATGATTGAACAGACAACCTTGAAGTCCAAAAGAGTTGATCGTACCAACCCAAGAGAGAAATGGGTGGAGCATGTCCATAGAAGATGGGTAACCCGGTCCATGAGGGATATGGATACATTATCGATGCATGAACACAATATTCATTGATTTAAATGAAGTGAGAAACACCGTCCCCAGCGGAGTCGCCAAAAGCTGTCGGTCGCTAATTTAGAAGTTGTCAATTACCCGAATGAATATCCCAACTCCTAGTTTAATTTAATATATATATATATATATATATATATATATATATATATAATTTGGGGAAAAGTTGTATATTAAATTTTGAAAATACAAGACCAAACCAATCCCATGTCCTTAGTAGTTTAAATAAATAAGCCTAATACAGCAAATAATGTATCTCTCCCAAAGGGTAGACACACTACTTACTAGTGAAACTTGATTAAATAAACTAATGAATTTATGATATCCATTTAAGTTTGTGAAAAACCATTTTTTATGTTGACCGACAAGTTCCCTATTTATTACAAAAATTTAAATAGAGTTTATAATAAGTTGGGTTCTTAAAAGTTTCCAATAAGGATAAGCCCCTATAATTAATTTCATTTCAGATAACTGATATCACCTAGGAAAACACTCGATAAAAATTAGAGGATAATGTCTTCAAGGATTCCAAAGGATAGAACTTTTCAAAAGATCGAACAAAGAGGTGTGAAATGAGATTAGCTCAAATTTGGAATATTTATTATTAAATCCAAAGGAAGAAGAACTAGGGGATGTCATGGATCCTTAGAAGAAACATGCAGACTTCTCATGTTATCCTATGGTTTGGCTTCAGTTTCAAGAAGAATTATTTAAATGTTACATCCTGTCGATTTTATTAGTTGGGGCTTACATTTATGTGAGACGGTCTCACAAATAGTCGGGAAGATATGAGGATTTAGGTCATGACGAACGACAAACTCAGAATCGTAAAACAAGTTAGGGCTTAAATTATATAATAGAGCCATACAAAGGCCTAAGGAAAAAGTTGAGGATTGATGTCGCACTAGACGGACAACCTCGAAATCTTATAGCTTGTTATTTAATTCTAAAGAAACATGTGTTGTTGTATTTCAACATGTTGTTGTAGAAAGGCTGCCCACAAAGCTATATCCAAGCTCTTCCATGAAGTAGTATCTTATAGTCTAAGGTTTAAAGTTTTAAATGACAAGTTTATGTTTAATCAAGGGGAGAGTTAAAGTTGATTAGACCGACATTGGTTAGGATCCCAGGGTTCCCTCTTTCTGGTATCACTATTTTTTTTTTAATTTACTTAGTTTAAACATGTTGTTACCCTTATTTAAGCTAGGAAGTTCCCATTAACAACAGTAGGTTAACTCCTTTCAGGGACTCTCTTAAATTCAAAATGATGTTTTTTGTTTAGTGGCATTTCAAAAAATTATGGTTACCATTGAAATAATTTGTTTTAGATTTTTGAAAATGTTGATTAATTTTTTAATATGGTTTTGGTATTTCAAGTAAAGAAAGGTGCACAACCAAGCATTTATAATATTTTGTAGCAAAAGTAAATTGCAGAAACTAAAATGACAGAGTACTTGTCATCGTCTCGACATTCCCGTTGAAGGATTAGCTTTTTCAATATATAAATAATTTTGCAGAATTTAAATAAATTGCAAGATTAGATGAAGGTGTAGTGTCCTAACCCTCAGACTATGACAGTGAATCTTGAAAAGATCTTATTGGATGATTTTAGAACAAAATATAGAAAGTTTAATTTGTGCTTCAAAATATCCGAGAGATTCCAAAGTGTTAGAGGAATGACCCTAAACCGCTTTAAGGATCTCTTGAAACATTTCGAGTTCATTTTGAACTTATCATTTTATTCCATTAATCATCCAACGTCAAATTAAAATTACCTAATTACTCGGTGAACTTTGACATTTTAATCATCCCAAAGGCAGGGTACTCAGTTGATCAGTGGATATTTCACTTAAGAGTTATGTAGGTGAATGCCCCTAAGGTAAGTTTAAATCATTTAAGCTTTTTTACCCACCACAAAAGTTAGTCCTGTAATGTTTATAAGTGTTTATCATGAATCATGTTACCTTTCTAAATCCCATCAAGCAAGTTTACATATAGAGCCTAGATCACTACCAAACCCTAAACAATCTCAACGACAAAATTTACAATTATTAAAATTTTATTTTATGTGATACATATCCTTATCGAAATATCATATTATCATCAATTGTGGGTTTAAAATACCCTTTTTTCCCTTTAGTTAATCTTAAATTTTAATTAATGCACAAGAATCTAAAATGACCATTTTGCCCTTGGGTCTCTACACTGCAAAACAAATTAGGCATAGTTCAAATGACTATGAAAATTTTAGAGTGACCTATAATTGGGTCAATTAAAACATCAGATAAGAAAATGTGGTTTTCAAACACTTAGTTAACTTAATAATTATTTTCACCTAGAAAATAATATTTTCAATATTAATATTGTTAATCAATCAAAATAAAAAATTTTTGTTTATGGGAAAAATATTAAAGGTTCACAAAGGTCAAAGAAAAATTTAGGCAAAATTCCATGATTTTTTAAATTAAATTTTAATTTAATTTTGTAAATATTTATTGAATTTTTAGTGATTTAACTATATTTTTATTAAATCTCCCTAAGTCCAGAGAGATTAAAGAAACAAAATTTATATTTTTATAATTTTTAATTTATTTATTATAAATATTCTAATGAGAAAAAAAAGAAAATTATATTTTAGGCCTTTAAAATTTATTTTTAAGTTAGGAAAATTGAGAAAAAATATTTTAATGAGTCCTAAGTGATTAAGGTACCATTAAGCACATTTTAAAACATGTTTTTGTTTTTTTGGAAATTTTAATTATTTTAATTTATTTTTAATTCAAAATATAGTTATAAAATGAAGTATTTTTCTCAAAAATAATTTTTGTTTTTCGTTAGTGCCCTTAATCACAAGGAACTCATAAAGCTACTTTTCATAATTTTTCTAATAGTATTTAATTTAATGTAATTATTTTTTAGTGTAAAAATACAATTTTTCTCATAAAATCAACTTTATTACCCAAACATAATAAAATTATTTTCAAATTTTTACAGAGAGTCAACATGAACTTTCTACACAATGTGTAGTTGATTTTATTAATTTTTTGTTAGTATGCAATTTAGATAAATTAATACAAGTTATAAACATTTAATCAACTATAGAAATATTCAAAATTATTCAAACTATCATGACATTTTTTCCAAGCTCATTTGANAAAATTATTTTCAAATTTTTACAGAGAATCAACATGAACTTTCTACACAATGTGTAGATGATTTTATTAATTTTTGGTTAATATGTAGTTTAGATAAATTAATACAAGTTATAAACATTTAATCAACTATAGAAATATTCAAAATTATTCAAACTATCATGACATTTTTCGCAAGCTTATTTGATGAAAGGAAACATTCTAAAATTTATCCCATAGTTTTCCAAGTAATATTTTAATTTACATAATTAATTTAAGCCAAAATGGTCATCCAAGCTTGAAAATTAGGTTTACAATAATAGAAATGCTCTTTGACTTTAGAAAAACTAAAGAACATACTTAAGCCATGGTGAGAATTATTTAATTAAAATAAATTAAAACACCACCGAGCGTATTTAATTAATTAAAAATTAGAGAGTCAACAAATAATTTTTATTTTTCATTCACATTATTGTCCTATATTCACTTAGCAAGAGGGCTTTTTTTTTATTTTTATGATTTTTCTATGGAAAGTTATGAATTTTAAAGATATGGTATTTATTTAATTCAGAAAAAGACATATTTTTCTACTTATGCACGTGGTGCCACACCATCCTCGTATGCTCCAAAGTCTCCATGCGGCACTTCACCATTAGACGCCGCCAGACACCTCAGTGCTTCGTCAGCCCAAGGTTTCGTTCCAACCATCCATCTGACGCAATCTAAAGCATCCATTTGATAAACCCCAAAATGGATGGCTTCCATTCATCATCCCTAATCTCCTTAAGCTGAGAGTCGTTCAACTTTAAACCTTAAGATCTCTCTCGATACACAACCAAATCACATGAGGTTTATTCCTACACCTTTATCTACTCAAGATAAACACATCCATATGGTTACAATGCTATAAAATATGATGGTTGGAGAAGAATTGAATGAGTCTAAAGAACCTTCAGATGAGCTCCTGTGATGTGGTGAATTGTTTAGGTATAATTTCAACCAAGGCCAATTTCAGGTGCTAGTTTAGAGCTAGGTTAGAGGCTCTCTATGATGGGTCTTTTGTAGAGAATCAACTCCTCCAACTCTTGGGATGGTGTGTGCATAGTTAATTTTTGGACCATGGGGGTGTGGGGAAATATGTCCTGTTTTTTCCAGAATTTTGAAATCAAAATTGAGCTCCACAGATAAATCCGGAGGCGGAAAATGGTGGGCTTGAGCTTGGGATTTCTTAGAGAGTGTATGGAAAGAATTGGGCAAAGTTTCCCCAAGTAAATTGGTTAGTTCTTATTTTGGCAAAGGAGGAGGTTGTTTAAATAGAGGGGGAATGGGTAGTTGGATGGGCTCCAAATTGGGTGCAACCAATAACTTATGTGGAGGGCTGAAGAATGCCAAAGGCTAATTGGAATGAGCCAGCTTGGATGGGTGCAATTGCGTTTTGATTGAGGCATGGGAGCTGTCAATTTTGGCTATTCCAGTAACTAAACTGGCTGGCCAAGGCAGATGAGGTGCTCAGGTGGCTCAGAAATCTTAAGGTTGGTGATGGGTTTTGGCAAAGAACTCCTTAGCTTAATCTTTTTACGAAACAAACCACTTATTTTGGGGGACTCTTGGTCCATGGCTCATGTAGGTTGGGCTAAGTGGATTTAGGCTGGTCCCTACGGTTCACTTGGTAGCTGTAGTGGTCATAGGTTGACCACTTGGCAAGGTTTGGTTACATTTGGGTCATGGGTGGGCTTAAGTTGGGCTAGGGCAGGCTAGCCAAAACATTGAGCTTAATTGATTGATCAAAATAGTGTAGATGATTGTCACAAAGAGATTGGAAAAGATTTAGAGTGATTTGAATTTATTTGGAAGTTCAATTCGAAGGATTTTGGCTCATGGTCATTTCTTGGGGTGTTGGTATAAAATTGGGTTTGATTTAGGTTACTGTTTGGCTACGGCCCAACTGATGATTCAATTTGATGTGGGTGATTGTCATGAAGAATTTTAGATATCAATTGGATGGAATTTTTTAGATTATGGAGTTCAATTTGGTGAAATTTGGGGACATGGCTAATTTGGTGCAAAATTTGGGGCTTTGGTCCAAGTTAATTTTTGAGTGAAATTGAGGCTTGACCAAACCAATTTGAAGGTAAAAATTGATATGGGGAAGTTTTGTAAAGAGCTTATGATTTCAAATTAGGGAAATTGGTAGATTTTATAGTTCAATTGAGTGAGATTTTGATTTTGGTCTTACATTTATTGGTCTTAGCTAACCTTAGCCCAGGGCTAGTGGGTCTAGGGGACCATCTACATGAGTCTCCCAAAGGGCTAAGAGATCAAAGTCAAACAGGTTTAGGCTTAGGATAGTGAGTGGAAGTGCAATGTGCAAGTGTGTGCGTGAATCTGACCAAGACCACACCACCAAACGGTTAAATCTAAGAACAAGCAAACCTAAGGAAACTCCCCTTGAGCTCCTCCATATTAACCCCACCTACTAAGTGCTAGAGATTAAGACCAATATGTGGAGCTTCAAGTTGAGCAAAGAAGAGTTTAGATTTTCTAATAGTGATGGTTCCTTTTCTAGTCCTCTAGGAATAGTCAACCGGAAAGTCATATGGCTAGACAATAGGCTATTAAAGAGGGAAAACTAGACCTCAACCAAAAGGGAGGTAACAAAATATATATTTTACGATCTACTTCTATCAGGACCTCCTAGATGACAACTAATTTAAGTGAATGAGTTCCTCACTACGAGTTTTAAGGCTTTTATGCATCCTTACAACTCTGCTAGTTTGTAAACCTAATTGAATACTATGCATACCTATACACTCGGAGGAGGGTAGATAGACATATGTTCTGTGTTGGCACATAAATTATCACAAAAATCAATCAATTCTTCTATAATATATGCCAATAAATTGATTACAAGAAGGAAGGGATTTTGATTATATAAGAACGTTTCAAAATTTAACTAGCCTCCGTAGATTAGGTTTTAATGTAATTTAGTAAGATTTAAATTTAAAGTGAAGTAGTGAATTTAGGAAAATCAAATCTTCCAGAAATTTTAGGCTAAAACGAGTTATTGTAGACTAGAGCTTTCACTAAAGCCTTACAAATTAACACTTTCCCCATGGGATCGTTACTCAGACTTTTTGAAAGGTAGCTCTATATTACTTGAAGGATACGTGCACTTGTGTGAAACCCCTAGCGTGTAAACTAGAAATCAAATTCTAAACTCTATAACATAACCATTTTAAACTCTAGGCATCTAAAGAAACTAAAGCTAAATAATTGAGTAACTTCGAGTCGGGTCACCTAAATAAGGCTTGACCAAGCTCAGAGAATTCTAGGCATTGTTATACACAAACTGGAAGTTTTCATACTCATGAACTTCTAGGCGTGGCAACACCCAAACCAATCGTGATCCCTTCAGTCCAAGGATGGGCCCTGTGAGTGTGTGCTTAGTCAAATGTGTGTAGGTTGAACAAAAAAGAAATCAACACATGGATTCCTAAAATATATGTTGAAAGATAAACAATATATCCTTAAATTTTATTTTTGTAGAACCAATAGTTTAGGTGTTCTAATATGATTAATTGACTATCATTTTTTTATGTCACAAAAGTAGATGAAAAAGAGGGAATGAATGCCTCCATATTTTTTTACATTATAATGATCGTGCACCATCCTCTGGCTCAAGATGCTTCTTATCATTTGATGTAGATGATAATGATTTGAAAGAAGTGGAGTAGATTAACTAAAAGGATCATCTTTTACATGTATACCGCGAGGTGCTAATGCGGCTAACTTTGAAGTACCTAAAAGATAATTTCTTGAGAAGAATGCTTCAAAAATATTAAAAATACACTATTATGAAAGAATGAAGAAAATATCTACTTGTAAAAAAATGTTCTCTTTGTACACACTGATGCAAATTTTTATATGCTAGGCTTCAAGAATTTGCCACCACTTAATCCCCGACATCGACACCAAAAACTTGATGTGTACTTAATTTTTTTGATTAATTTTATTTGTTATATATAGTCACAATGATATAAATGCAAGTATATTAATCGTTCAAGTAATACATGGCTTTAATGGAGTCTCTTTTATCGATCGTACAATTTCTAGTATACTACTATCATGCCTTAGATTTGAATGTCGATTAAAATGGTGTTTTATCTAACAAATACTCCTAAATGCAAATGTTAAATGTAATGCTAATAACTTTTCATAAATACAAATGTTAATTTTAAAGATAACCACTTTTTGGATGAATTGGTTTAGAAAATTTAGAGATGTTAAAAAACTACTATTCTTTTGTAGTGAATTTGATAATGTAGAAGAATGAGGTACATTAAATATTGTATGTGCCAAACAGGAGCAATCCCATTCTTTAATTTCTTCCAAGTACTATATTCGTGGTTAAGCAGGAGGATACTGGGTCTCGCTCTAGAGCTCCCAGTTCCCTTTGCCTGAAGGCTAACTCTTTCTTTAGTTCCCAAACACTAGGACAAGATTGGGGATTTTAGTCTATCACCCTAAAATCTCCAATTCTACACCCATCAAAGTATATTTCCCTATTTTTTGCATCCAACCCGATGAACTTCACCATCCATGGAATTTGAATGTGGTTCTACTTTGTTGAGAATTACACAACCCTCTTGGGACTTAATGTAATTACAATAAATTTTAACACTACAACAGACCTTTATTGTAATGTAAATGAAGTGCAAGTAAAAACCAACACAATTTTAATTGAAAAGTTTTCTAACATGCATCCCAAAATCCTAAACATGAATCATGTTCATTGCAAAAGAAAAGCAAAAAGAAAACAATGGCATAATTCTCTCATGCCACTATTTCCTAATAAGAAGAAAGACTAAGAAAACACATCACAAAGCACGAAGAAAATACAACAGAAAACTTCTTTTCATTAAAGAAAATCCACTAGATAAATGTTTAAAAAATCATAAGATAAGGAAGAACACAATACTTAGCTTTCTTTGCTAGAAAGAAAGATGAAAATCTCTCCCACAAAGTCTCCCGCTGATCCATGCAATGCTAGAACAATCCCTTATAGATTCTCTCAAAATCCCCTCTCCAATCTCTCCAAGAAGGTAGAAATCTACATTTCTACTCCTATTCTAAGATCCCTAAACATTCTCCATGTTTTTCTATTCACACACACCATCTTTTAATACATAAAAGCACTATATTATAGTGTAAGGATAAAATTTTCAAGAGATGCCTCAAGCAACCTTCCAAAAAGCATCCAAATAGATTGAATCTTCCTGAAATTCACCTGGCTTCATGTCCAAACCATTTCGGGCATTGTTAGTGCCATTTTGGGTGTCTTAAACACCATTTTCACATTTCTCTCTGCAATCTGGTGCCGTTGACGCCC
Organism: Phalaenopsis aphrodite; assembly: GCA_003013225.1. Lineage (NCBI taxonomy): Eukaryota > Viridiplantae > Streptophyta > Magnoliopsida > Asparagales > Orchidaceae > Phalaenopsis > Phalaenopsis aphrodite. Next base: position 109,156 of record NEWO01000626.1, read on the forward strand.
AACCTGTGCAGCACAACCATTTTTTTTCGTTTGGCTCCGTTTTAGCTCTATTTTGCCTCGGTTCGAATCCATTGCATTTCTAACCAACATAAATAAAAAATAAGCTTAAAAATAACCTTCATTTAAAGTTTAATTTCATTCAAAAATATGTGATAAGTGTAAAAGAGATTAAGCATAGAAAGACATATCGAAATGTGCCAAGAAAGAATTTTCTTTCTTATTCGTTTTTGCTACAAATTGCACTGTTTTTACTTCTTTTCCTCCAAAACTCTATTTCCTATTCTTGAAACCAAAAATATACAAAGTACCTTCCTTTAAAGTGCAAAACTCCATTTCTCCGTTGACGCCCACCCTGTGCAGCTCAACCATTTTGCTTTGTTTTGCTTCATTTTAGCTCTGTTTCGCCCTTTTCAGTTGCATTTCATTCCTAACCGACATACATACAAAATAAGCATAAAAACAAATTTTATTTAAAGTCTAATTTAATTCAAAAATATGTGAGAAGTGTAAAAGAGATTAAGCATAGAAAGACATCGAACTGTACCAAGACAAAATTTTCTTTCTTGCTCGTTTTTGCTACAAATTGCACTCTTTTTGGTTCTTTTTCTCCAAAACACCATTTCCTGTACCTGAAACAAAAAATATATAAATTACCTTCCTTTAAAGTGCAATTTCATTGAAAATCACCAAATTTAGGAATTAAAAGCATTTGAAAAATTTAACATATTTTAGCCGTATCAAAACTCCCCAAACTTATTTGTTACTTCTCATCCAGTAACACTATTATTTTAAAAACTAAATTTATTGATTTGAGGTAGTGGGTTTTAGTAGATTTTCCTCTAATTTTGAATCAAGAATAGGCTTAGGATTGTTTCTAAGTCCTTCAATTTAAAAAGATTCAAGTGAAACTAATTTTTGATTAGGTTATCCTCAAACTTCTCCTCACATATTTTCTTTTAACTTTTATTTTTCTTTTTCCTTATGGATTATTTTAAAATCCTTTCTTTTCTTTTTCTATCAGGATCATTTTAATCCTTACTATTTTTTTCTCCTTTTTTTATGTGAGGATTACTATGTCTTGATAGACCTTTAACAATTTTGAATTTCACTATCCTCTTTGTAAAGCCCAAAACTCAAAAACTTTTTCTCACTTTTTAAAAGTGTAAGTATTAGTTTAAAAAAAAATATTAATAAAGGCTCAATTCTCAATGGTATCATAGTTTTTCAAATATTCAACACCTTTCTAACAAAAATAGCAAAATTATTTCCCAGTGTTTCCTACAAAATATCTTAACTCTAGAATAGTTTCTTCACATAGGATTTCAACTAAGTTATTTTTCAAACATTCCTAAAATCAAAGTTATACTAACCTAAAGATAACACAACATACCACAAGTAATTTTAAAAGTAATATTAAATTAAATACGGGCTACTAAGGACAAATAAAGTTAACTTTTTGAAAAAAAAATTCGTCCCCAAAAATTCAATTTTAAAATATGTTGCAATTAATTCCATAAAATGTAGCATGATGAAAAAGTAAAAATTGAAATTACTAACTACTATAACATCTTACCAAATTCATATACATGCATAATCATGATAGAATGATTGTAGGAGAAAGTAAATCTAGCCTTAAACATGCTTGCAATAAGATTAAACTTAAAAAAGGTATAACTTTAAAATTTATTTTTTTTCTTACCCACAAACTTGATTTTTAACATGTATAGCATTTAGTGCATAAAATATACGTAGGAAGAAAAACAGTTTAGAAATTCTATGTACCACAAATTTATATCAAAAACATCTACAATTATTTATCACGATAGAAAACATGTAAGAGAAAGTAAATCTAAACTAAACATGCAATAATGAAATTAACTAAATAAAAGTCTAACTAGGATAACATGTATCAACATTGAAATATAAAAAGGTTCTTCAAGTCTTATAAAATTGTAACACAAATACAAACAAACAAACATGATAAAGGAGGTCAATTCTTCCTCCATCTCATTGTATCTCACTAACTTAGTTCCAATTTTTAACGGAATCACTACACAGATAAATAAGGTACATTTTAAATGATTTTATAGAGTATAATCCCAAAGATAAGATTATCCCTAATATATTGGCTCATTTTAGTTAAGCACCTCTAACGGTTATAAGGATAGTGTCAGATCATCCACATACTATTCATCAAATAAGTTCATGACTCCTACCAAATGAAATCAAAGTCGGAAAAAAAAGGAAGAAACAAAATTGAGATGGAACTGTCACTATTCAAATTCAAGATGTCTCTTGTAAAACTCAAGTTCGGGTGTGATCCGAGTCATAGTGAACTCGTCAATCCATATACTACAAGAGATTAACCAAGTCTAGCCATATAAGGAGGTTAAGAAATCATCTCACTCATGACACAGACGAAGAGCAAATCAAAGCACTGACAATCTAAACATCCACTAATCATTAATAAAAATGATCAATCTACACTAAAGAAAACACAATACAATACTAACAATCATGGCACTTAAGCATACTAAATCATACCACACTGATAATTATGGGTTGCCTCTAATAAAACACTTGTTTTAACGTCGCTAGTCCGACAAATAATTCCACCTGGATCAAAATTCCAATTAAGTAATCATTGATCAATCGCCCAATCATTTCTAGATCCAGTGATTCCTACAAATTCCTCGAATTTAATTTTTTCTTTCAGTTTTTCCTTTTCAGATTGATTCATAGCATTATTCCTCATAATTCCTTCTAGATCCTATATTCATCAATTAATTTTCTTGATTTTCATATTAATATCGTTCTTAAAATTTATAAGAAAAGGATCTCTATAAGATAATTCATGATCTCCTAAATTTTGGATCAGAATCTCCTTACATAATTAAGATTTTGGGTCAAATTCTACTAGATTACTCTTCTGTTTCAAGTTTTCTTCTGCATATTTCCCCTTGGTACTGAGTAAATGGTGAAGGTGGTTTTTTAATAATTATCTTAGTTGAGGAAATAGCTTTTTTCTAATTCCTTAAGAAATTCTTTCATTGGTCTTTCAATCTCCTTATCCTCATCTCTCAACTCGAAGTTCTTTTAAAAAATATTTTCAAATTCTCTTCTAAATATTTGTTCGATAACTTTATATTGCTCATCATTAATTTGATTAGGGTTTATCTCAGGTTCACTAAGTAAAATCTCTTGAGGGGTAATTGTTAATTGCATTAATAATCTGCCTCAGCAACATAATCTCATTCATTTTTTTTGTACACCACGAAATATGCCATTCAGTGACTTTGGATAACTCTTTCATAAGAGATCTTTTACTGATTTCATCATTCAATTCACGTTCATCTTGTGATTAAGTAGAATATGAAGATATAATGGCTGGTGGTGTAGATGAATTCTTTAAATAGATAGCTTTAAAATTATATGGGGTATATTCATTTTAAGTTCATGAGATTATTCAACAGATGGAATAAAAAGTTTACTATTTTTTGTAACATCAATCATTTTGCACCTCTCCTGAACATACATACAGTCATCTTTAAACAACATTTTAGAATCATCATGAAAGTCCATTCTGATCTCATATATTAACTTACTCTTAAAACTTTTTTTGAAATGGTCTTTACTTTGTTAGATAATCAATTTCATTCATCCAAAAACAATCATCATCTTTTCTCTCAGCTGGATATTTCATAGTCTTTAACACATCAAAAGTGACTTCTTGGTCATTATATATCATAGTCAACTCTCCTTTTTGTACATCTATCATAGCTTGTCCAGTAACAAGAAAAGGTCTCCCCAAAATAATGGGGTTTTATTTATCTTCCTCCATATCTAGTACAATAAAGTCCATAGGAAAGATAAATTAATCCACTTTATCAAGCACGTCTTCTACAACCCCTTTTGGATAAATGATAGATCAATCAACTAACTGAAGGGTTACCATAGTGGGAGAAATATCGGCTAAACCTAATGTTTTAAATATAGATAGAGGCATCAAATTAACGCTTGCTCCTAAATCACTTGAAGCATAGCACTGCACTCGTCACTTAGTGCAACTGTCTCGTAATCCCCAAATTTTATTTTCTTATTTAATATCTCCTTCATAAACTTCACATAACTTGGCATCTATTCCAAAGCTTCAGCGAAAGGAATATTTATGGTTAATTTCTTAAGTACTTCCATGAACTTTGAAAATTATTTATCCAACTCATGTTATCTAAGTCTTTGAGAAAATGGTGGTGGTGGTCTTTCTAAGTTGAATTTAGTTGGAGATATTATTTTTTTCAAGACCCTTAGAAACATGTTCTTCATGTCTTCTAGTTTCCTTTGTTTCTTTCAAAATCTCTTTTCTAACGACATCCTCTATCTCTCTTCCACTTCTTAATTGGATAGCTTCAACATGTTCATTATTGTTCTTTTTAGGGTTTCTCTCAGTGTTTCTACACATTGTTATTTGGGTTATATTGCTAAGTGAATTAGCAATTTGTCCCAATTGATTATCTATTTTTCTAATTGCAGCATTTTGACTTTGCAACTGGCTTCCCATTTGCAATAGCACATCTTTTATAGACATCATCTTATCCTCAAATTGTTGATCATTGGTATAGTTCAGTGAATTTAAAGGTCTATAATTTGTGTTCCTCTGTTTATTCCAACTTCCATTAGGATTTGCATGATTATTTTCCCATTGTTAGTTTCCACCCAAAGTAGTGTGATTCCAGTTAAAATTAGGATGNTATCCTCAAATTGTTGATCATTGTTAGAGTTCAATGAATTTAAAGGTCTATAATTTGTGTTCCCCTGTTTATTCCAACTTCCATTAGGATTTGCATGATTATTTTCCCATTGTTAGTTTCCACCCAAAGTAGTGTGATTCCAGTTAAAATTAGGATGGTTCTTCCAACCTGGGTTGTAAAAGTTAGAAAACAAGTTATTTATGGTATTTAAAGTTCATATGATAAGTTTTAATCAATCTTATGCCACTTTCCTCACTTACTGTTGTAAATTAAGGTTGTTTCATTCCAAATTGGTCCAACTTCCTTGATATTGTAGCAACCTGAGATGCAAGAATTGCAATCGTATCTATATCATGAACACTAGCTACATTTTTATGATTTACCTTAGTAGGGGGCCATTGAAATTCATTTTTGTCCAATTCTTTAATTAAGGCATATGCTTTATTAAATGGTTTTGACATTAGTGATCCACCAGCGGCAGCGTCAATTGTAAACCTAAGGGATTTTACTAACCCATTGTAAGAATTTCGAATTAATAACCAATCGGGCAGAGCATGGCGTGGACACATTCTTAGGAGTTCCTTAAATCTTTTCCAAGCATCGTATATTGATTCCCCTTCATTCTGAAAAAATGAGACAATATCAATTCTAAGTTTAGTAGTACTTGATAGTGGAAAATACTTAGCTAGGAATTCATGAGTTAACTCCTCCCAATTCTTAATAGAGGCATGTGCTAATGAGTATAACCACATTTTAGCCTTATCCCTTAGTGAGAAAGAAAAAATCCTTAGTCTAACAACATTGTCTGACATGCCATTATAATGAAATAACAAAGTTCTAGAAAACTTGATAAGCGTAAATAGGGATCCTTTCGAAGGAGTTCCCCCAAACTGATTCTTCTACACCAGTTGGATAGTTTTAGTATTTAGTTCAAATGAGTTAGCTTCTACAATAAGGGTTTGTATACTTGAGTGAATTTCAACTATCATAGGATATACATAATCCCTTAATGATTTATGATGATTTTCCAAGTTATTACTTTGAATGTTTCCCATTTCTAATTCTACTTCTTCAAGTCCTTTCTCCTTTTGATCTTTTTTTCTTTCTTCTAACTCAAGATCATAAGGCACAAGTCCTGTGGACTCTTTATTTTAAATACACAACACAACAAATAATACATTCACATTTAAATAAACAAAAATAAATATAAATTCAACGCAGCAAAATATTTTCACAAACACCTTATTTTTGACACAAACACTTTTTTCACAACACTTTTTCAAATAAAAAAAACTTTACACACAAAAATAGTTTTTATGACACTACAGTTTTCCAAGTTTAATCCTAATTACTTCAACTAAAATTCTTCTAAGGTTCTTACTGAAGCTTCCGTAGTAATGACACCAAAAACTTGATGGGACTTTTATATATGATATAATTCTTGAATTTGACACCACCACTTGAAGATTTTAATCCTCGGCAAAGGGTGGAAAAACTTGAATTAGACTTTATTTTTTTGATTAATTTTATATATTCTCTATAATCACAAAGTTATAAATGCAAGTATACATCACTTAAGTAATACAGAGCTCTAATGGAGTCCCATTTATCGATCCCACAGGGAAGCAATATTCAAATTTCTATTACACTACTATCAGGCCTTAGATTGGAATATAGATTAAAATGATGTTTTAACTAGAAACTACTCCTAAATGCAAATGTTAAATGTAATGATAATAACTATTCCTAAGTGCAAATGTTAATTTTAAAGATAACCCCCTTTTGGATGAATTGGTTTGGAGAATTTTGAGATGCCAAAAAACTAGTATTCTTATGTAGTGAATTGGATAATGTAAAGAAATGAGATACATTAAATATTGTATGTGCCAAATAGGAGCAATCCTATTCTTTATCCTCTTTCGAGTGTTGTAAATAACATTGGCTAATCTTAGATTTAGTCCTTAAATTCGTGGTTAGAATGGGAGGATGCTAGCTCTCACTCCAGAGCTCCCACTTCCCTTCGCCTTAGTTTCTAAACACTAGGACCAAATTGGGTATTTTAGTCTGCCACCCTAAAATATCCATTTCTACGCCCATTAAAGTATATTTCCCTAATTATTTTTATCCATTTTCACATTTCTCTCTGAACTCTGGCGCCGTCGGTACACACCCTACACAGCTCCACCATTTTGCTTTGTTTGGCTCCATTTTAGCTCTGTTTTGTCCCGTTTTAGTTACATTACATTCCTAACAAACAAACCTACAAAATAGGCATAGAAACAACCTTCCTTTAAAGTATAATTTCATTCAAAAATATGTTAGAATTTTAAAATAGATTAAGCATAGAAAGATATATAGAAATGTGCAAAAACAAATTTTTTTTTCTTGTTTGTTTTTTGCTACAAATTGCATTGTTTTTGCCTCTTTTTCTCCTAAACTCTATTTCATATACCTAAAACTAAAAGCATACAAAATTACTTCCTTCAAAGTGCAATATCTGTGAAAATCACCAAATATAGGTATTAAAAACATATGAAAAATTTAACATATTTTTGTCGTATCACACACCCAAAGTGAAAGTGGACAAGTCATGATATAAGGAGGTTGTTGGTTATGCTTATGACTTCATCTATAATAGTTACTTATGACACCATCAATATAAGATGTGATATTTTTCTTAGAACTAGAGATGACGCTAGGGCAATGTTAAACTTGGGTAAAGAATGACATCCCAATAGAGTACATTTACTGAGAACATTTTACCTTTGTGTACTGATCAAGTCAGACTTTTCTATCAACTCAGGTATTTTGAGGGAAATGATGTATGCAATGAAGGCTAATGATCACTTGATGGAGAGTATAGTTGCCACATGATAATTATCATATTTAATTAATCTAGCACATAACACTATTGTTGTGGAGAAAAGAGAGTTTGAGTTAATCAAAAGAAAATAAAAAGAGAAGATTGCAGGCTAAAATGCTTCACTGGTTAAGCATAAAGCATAATTGATGGTGCTCAGAGAGGAAAAGCTAGCCTACAAGCTAAAATTGCAGAGGATACTGAGTTGAGAATGGTTCTTTAGAACCAAGTGAAGAAGCAAAATGATGATAGGATTAGGATCCAGTAAGAGGAAATTTGAGGCAAAGAGAACATGATTTTAATGTTTGTATAGTGCTACTACTCCTATTTATAATGTACATAGGATGATAAAAGAAATAATTTTTAAAAGAAATGTTGAGTTGAAGTAATATGTGAAAAGAACAATTGAGATCTGTAAATAAGCTAGAATGCCTCCAGGTGAGGTTGCCCAATTCAAGAAAGTGAGAAATATAACTAAAGAAAATTTCATTTTTATCCTTACAAGAATTATAATGATAAAGATCTTTGTATTACTGAGTAAATTTGCTAACCCTAAACAATCTAAGAGAGTGTTGAGGAGAATTTGAGAGAGAGAAGGTAAAAGTACTATGGAGAGACTAGTGAATGGATTTAATGATTCTGATAGTGTGGCAGTGTAACCATGTGGAGATACATTATGAGGGAGAATCCATCTGGGGGTGAAGGAAGAATTTATAAGGTTTGATTGTTCTTACTTTTTTTTTATACTTAGTTCTTGTCACTTTTAATGTAATTTCAATTGTGCTCATCTCTCATGCTTATGAACTAAATTCTTCTCTCGATTGGATTGGTAAATTAAGTAATCTAAAACTTTCCATGTCATGTGATTATTAAAATCTCTTAAAATATGTTGATAGGTTAACTTCACATTCTTTGTTAAATTTTAAAATAGCCACTTGGAACATTAAAATTTATAGTGATTCATTTTATTGGAAGAAGGCTCCTAAAATAATTGTATTAAACTTTCACTATTATAGAATAATAAAAATATTGTTACTAGGATAGTGAAATCAATAAGGAGACATTGAATCTTAAATGTTATATATTATTTAATAGACTAAATTATAATATGAAACCACAAAACTTCATATCATCTTAGAAGAGGCCAAGAAGTAAAACTACACTCTATTTTCCACAACATTTAAACCAAATTGATAACTCAAAGTTTACTTATTCTAATTTAGGAGAGGTTCACTCACTTGACAAAAAACCATAGTTCTTTTCCTTAAACTTTTCTTTTACAAAAATAAGATTTTATATTATCTATGGAGAAAAAAGAAAATTGTACAGCGACTTGCAATCACGCTTATTGTGTTTAGGTACACCATAAATCTTATAATAATTCTATATAAATCATTAGATACATAATTTGAAGAATAATCTACAGCCATGAGAGTTTAAAATATTACCTTACAAGGATCAAATCATTTGGATGAGAAAAAATTTTAATATGTACCAATGTACATAACAGCAGATTCTCTGTCTACCTTAAGGGTGAAAGACAAGGTTTATTTTTTTTGGGTCTAGTATATCTCAAATGTAATTTCTTATAGTTATATACACACCAAAAGTTTTAGTTTCCCAAGAATTCACTTGATTAAATTATTGTCTTATATCATGCAAAATTACAAGTTTGGTTTCTTCAAAATTGATGTTTCTTGACTTCAAATTAATAGACTTAGGGTTTGAAAAAGATTTAGGTGAAATTAATGGGTTGGGAGGTATAATATAAAGATGATGTACCAAGGAAGCCTTAGGAAACCGGTTAATCATTCTAGGAAGAAGGCGTGCACTTGAAATTTTTATAAGCTTCGTTGAGAGAGTTCAGTTTTGATTTTAAGGTTTCAATTAGTTCGTAAGGCTTGACTTAAGTTGATAGGGTTCTCTTTAAAAAAAAGCTGACTAAGGTTTGAATTATAGAAATTTTTTGGTGTTATTAATGTTTAATTTGATTATGTTTTGTTGCTTTACATGTTGTTTAAAGGTTAAAAAAATTTGTTTGAAGGTTTAAAGTGTTTGAATTTGGTTGAAGTTTAATATAAGTTAGTTGAAGTTATTTAATGATATTATGGTTAAAAGTTGAAATATTCGAGAGTTTTATGTTTTGGAAGTTTGAGTTTTGGAAAGGTTTTAAAGTTTTAAGTATTTAAATTTTGATGTTTTAAAATGTTAATATTTATTTTTTTATAAATTTAGGCTTTAAAGTTTAAAAAGGGTTTAAGCGTGGACATTTTAAAAGGTTTATGTCTTATTATTTTAGAAGTTTTAAGCTTTCAAACTTTTGATATTTTAATGCTTTATGTTTTGAAGTTTTAAAGTTTCTTTTTTGATATTTTGTAAGTAATTAATTATTTAAAAGTTTAAAATTTTAAAATGGGGTTTGCTTGGATAAAAAAGATTAAAATTTGGGATAGTTTTGAAGTTTCAAATTAAAATAGTTTGATTCAAATTTTAGATGATTAAATAAAGTTTAAATCAAACTATTTTTTTTTAAATCTATGTATTTGACTTGGGATAGGAAGAGGTTTATTGAAATTGATAGTTTGATTAAAGTGGGTGGTTTGATTGAGGCTCAAAGTTTGATTGATGTCAAATTTTGTGGTTGTTGATTGAAGTGATACCCTAGACTAAGAAATAGGATCAACTAGAGGGATTTATGGTTGATAAAGAAACCCTAATCTTAAAATAAGTATAGAATTATAAAGAGCCAAAGTTGTTGAACTGACATAACTTTTGGGTAAAATGCCCGATCAATATGCATATGAATTTCCAACTAGACGACTATTTGCTACTTTAGCTTCTTACTATGGCCTATGTGGCCAACTGACGTTCCTGTAACTACCAACTATTCCTTTTATGTCAAAATATGACTTATATGTCAAACCACTATCGTAGCTTTCAAATACAAACTATGTGGCTAAAAAAAATTGCAACTTCCAACTACGGTCTTTAAGAACAATTGTTGCTCTTACAGTTACTAGTTATGGTTTATATAGCTAGTTACTACTTTAGCTTTTCACTACTCTCCTTCTAGCCATGCGACGCTCTTACAACTACCAACTACAATTTATATGGCTAACTGCTACTGCTACTTCCAACTATAGCTTTCATAAGACACTAACGTTATTGCAACTACCAATTACAATCTATGTGACGAGCTATGGCTTATATAGCTAACTTCTACTATAGCTTCCAACTAAGGCATATGTGGCCAATTGCTATTACCGCTACCAACTACAATATATGTGACTAACTATAGCCACTGTGGCTAATTATCATCATAGCTTCAAACTATGGCTACTATGTCCAACTGACACTATTGTAGGCTCCATCTAGAGCCTATGTAATTAACTACAACAACACATTTTAATATTTTTTTCTACATGGCTAGCTAACCTTCCTGCAACTAAAAACTACATTCTGTGTGTCCAACTATGGCCTATATGGAAAACAATGATTGCAGCTTCCAGTTACAGCCTCTATGACCAACTGACGCTAGTGCAACTCCCAAATACGACATATTTGGCTAATAAAAACTAGTATGGCTAACTTCTAAATCAGCTACCACCTATAGTGTATGTAACCAAGTAAGGCCTATGTTGCTAGCTGCTACTTCACTTAGAAAAAAATTATCTTTATGACTAAATTTGACTAATGTGACTAGTTACTACTGTAACTTCCAACTACAGACCTTGCAACCAATTGGTGCTCTTCAACCTACTAACTAATCCCTCTATGGCTATTAACTACCACATCTTCCCACTACAACTTTTGTAGCAAACTAATGCTCTTGTAGCTACCAATGATGATCAATGTGATCTATTACTAATACAACCTTCAACTAGGACCTCTATGGCCAACTAAAATTATTGCAGTCACTAACTATGACCATTGTTGTTGTCCATTCACACTATTAGTGCCATCACCTGCAGCCTCTATAGCTAATTGCCGCAATTGCATCCATCGAAGGCAGCCTTTATGGCCCACTAGCTCCATTGTAGCAACCAATTACGACATTTGTGGCTAAAAATTGATATTACAGTTAACAACCGCGCCTTTTCTAGCCCAACTATTGCTTTCATATCTAAATTACTAGTGTACATAGGTAACTATCAAAGTTGTAATTCTATCTTCTCCAATTTAAGGTAATAGTAGACCTAAATAATTCCAATCGTATAGTGGATTACTTTGAAATGCTATGCCCCATGGTACTTTCTTTATTCATGATTCTTCAATGTAAGAAATCTTAGTGTCTCCTACTCTTTTTCAATTGTCTTTGTATCTGTGTGTGTTTGATCTTCATACAATGCTAAATTGTTAAATTATCACTATCATGCGTGAATTTTCTGGCACACAACATGATCGATGTAAAATTTTCTCAAAAACAGGGTGTGTAGATAATGTTGTGACTTGACGAAAATTATATATGGAAAACAATTACCAAGTTATGTTGTAGGGAAAATATTAATTATAATATAGAAGCCACAAGGACGAAACAAGGGATAAATCAAAGATATTTTGACGTGTAAAGTGTAGTTATTTTGGAATTTAAGAAATGATCTCCTTTAAATTGATGGGAATAGGGCTGTAAACGAGCCGAACCTGAGCAAGCTCAGGCTTGGCTCGTGTTCGGCTCGTTCAAAATTGGCTCGTGTTCGAAATCAGCTAGTGTTCGAAATGGCTCGTGAACATTGTGTTCTTGTTCGACTCGAAAATGATATTCATGTTCGTGTTCGGCTCGTGTTCGGCCCGAAATTGGCTCGTTATAATATAAAAAGTTTTATAATAATTTATTTTTTCTAAAACAAAGTAATAATAATTTTTTTAAAAAAAACTGTTTGTACTAACAACTTAATTCAAAACATATTTGAAGAAAAATTTTCTAGAAAAAATCTGCAAACTAAATTTTACAAAAAGAATATTAATACATTTTTACCAAATTTTACAAAATACAAACTTCATTACAAATTTTACAATTTACAAATCAAACAAAAAGGTGAAAATTTACAAAATACAAACTTTTACAAAAACTTCAATACAAATTTACAAAACTTTACACAAAGAATATTAATTCATTTTTTACAAATTTTACAAAATAAAATCTTATTTACTAATTTTACAAATTTAAAAAAACATTATCACTGTTTCTTCACATTTTCTTTCTTCACATTTTCCTCCAGTCGACAGTCTGTTCAAATTGGGATCCTCTTGACGGCAGGTTTGTCAATTTTCTTTGAAGAGCTCATGGTGGTACACACCTTTTGCTGCTTCTTGTTTCTGGCAAGCTGTTCTTCAAGCTTCACGTTCTAAAAGACATCAAGATTGCTCCACGTGATCAATGAAAAACAATATTTGCTGATTCACAAACAATCCAAGGGATCAATGATTGCTCCAAATAATGAGTTTTGTAATTATAGAATAAGGACTCCAAAAGATCAATGCATTAAAAGAGATGAATAAAAACTGATTAGTCAAAATAATGAGTCCTTTATTTATAGACTAAGGGTCAAATGCACTTACAAATCTTTTCATGCCCATCAGATAAAAACAAGTCACAACTGTCTTCTCTAAGGACTTTTATAATTACAGTAGTAATGGGGCAATGAAAGTTACAGCAGTAATGGGGCACTAAAATCATTTCATAATTTTACAACAGTAAACTGGTCACAAGACTCACAACTGCCTTCTCCAAAGTTACAGCCATAACTTGATAAAAATTCCAAAGTTACAGCAAGTTAATAAACATTCCAAATAAACAACAGTTACTTGAATGAAACATTCCAAATAAATAGCAGTTACTTGAATGAAACATTCCAAAGTTACAGTAACTTGATAAACAAACGACAACAACTTTTCAAAGTTAAACAACAATGAAACATTCCTCTGGCATCAACATCCTCATTATTAGGCATAAATTTATATTCCTCAGCAGTAACTTTCAAAAGCTTCCAAAGTAATGCCACATAATTTTATATTCTTATCTTAAAATGGTTGCAAACTTGTGTTGTCTTCCAAAATTAAGAGTAAGAATAATCATTTACGGCAGCTTTTCATATTATTCTCCTAAAATGGTTGCAAAAATGAGTTGCCTTCACAAATTAAGAGTAAAGAATAAATTCCATAATGCATTAGGACCTAATGGGGCACCGAAATCATCTAATGGGACACCGAAAAGAAGTAAAGAACAACTTCCATAATGCATTAGAACCTAATTAAGGCCATCCGTAAAAATGAATGCTTTGTTAAAAGAAATGGTTTGCAAAAAACCATAGAAATGACTGCTTCATAAAAAGTTCTTCCATGATATTCCAGAATGCATCAAACCTAATTAAGCCCATCCGAGTAACTCAAGAGATTCCAGAATGCATCAAAGACTGTTTTCTCAAGAGATTCCAGAAAACTCATTTGGAAAGCCAAAGTACAAAATTAATTTGGAAAGGCATAGTAACATTTCCAAACAAGCATAACTCTGGAAGTTCAGCAAACATCTATGAGCATAAATCTAGAAGTTCAACAAATATCTCTGAGTAATTTGAAAAGCCATAGTAACATATTATCGTAAATTTGCAATTTGAAATAAAGTTCAGCAAACATTTCTGAGTTACCATAAAATGTTAATAATTTGCATCAAACTTAATTAATTTGTATAAATGACGTGCATATTGACATAAAATGTTAACAATAATTTCCTCGGGTAAAGCAAACATCAGGTAATTCTTCGGGCAATAGCAATTCAGCAAACATCATTTCCCCCTTCCCCTCTATTTACTCGGGTAAAGCTACTTCAAGCTATTCCTCTTCCATTAATTCTTGCTAGTAGGAAAGATATATCAATATCAGTTTTAAGGTGAAAAAGAACATATACCATAGAAGCTAATTATTGAGAGAGTTACCATAGGTGTTTTGGAATGAGTCATGGAAGATCTAATCCAACTAGACGTGCATATTAATGCACTCACTGTTTTTGACGAAAGTTAATATCTATAGTCATTTAGAACTCTTCCACCAGTACTAAATGCAGATTCGGAGGCAACTGTTGTTATTGGAATCAATAATATATCCCTAGCCATTTTAGATAAGCAAGGATACATGAAAGTATTCAACTTCCACCAATCAAGAATATCAAAATTTTCAGTATTGGTAAAAAAAAGACCCTCTTCAAAATAGACTTGTAAATCAGATTTTGATGGTTGAATGGAACCAGGTGAAAGAACATAATCAGTAAATGCAAGCATGCAATCATAACTTTGTGAATTAACCGAATCACTTTGCAACTTCGAAGAAACATTGCTAATTGCAGAACTAGAACTAGCAATATTGCTTGCATACGTATTGTAAATTTGCAACATAACATCCTCAACTTGTTTAATTTTGGAGTCTAATTCAACAGGTGTATACATCTTGCTAAAAGTAAAATATATGAACTTCATTTTCCAACGAGGATCCAAGACAGCTGCAACAAACATTAAGAAATTGCAATCACCCTAATATTTATCAAATTTAACTCTCATAGCAAAAGCCATGTTCCTCATATAATCATCGGAGGATGTCGACTCATCCAACAACAATTTATTTATTTGGAAAACTGCAGGTAAAAAAATATTTGAGGTTGGATAGGAAGAACCTGAAATCATTTTTTGTCATGTTAATTAAAACAAAAAATTCATTATATGCATAAAATCGTAGAAAAATCACAATTAAGGTTCTATAGAAAGAACCTGAATCATTTTTGTCACATTATTAAAAACAACGAGAAATTTTCTGATTTTGTCATATTTCTCTCAATCTAAATCTGAAGGAAACCAACTGAAATTGTTATCTCAATTTGCATAGTAAGCAAACACCTTCCGAAAAACAAAAGCAGATTCTAACATTAGGAATGTAGAGTTCCTTCTTGTTGGGACATCGATGCATAAACCCTTTGATGTTCATATCCCTAATTGTCTAGATATTTCAACAAACTTATGTAACATTCCCGGTGACTTCTTCAGATATTTAATAGACTCTCTAATGTTATAAATGATGTCATTAATTTCTCTCAAACCAAATTGCACCATAATATTCAATATATGTGCACAGTAGCGAACATGAAACAAATATCGTTTAAAATGCAATTTCCCTCTTATCATAAACTTAGATTGGAGCAAACTAGTAGCAACATCATTATTACTAGCATTATCTAAAGTGATAGTACATATTTTGTCTTGTATCTTTCACTCTAACAAGCAATCACAAATGACATCACAAATGAATGTGCCAGTATGAGGCAGATCCAATTCAATGAAATTAATAATTTGTTTTTGCATCTTCCAATTATGATCAATGTAATGAGCAGTTAAACACATATATCCAATTGTTTGATTGGAAGTTTAACAATCAAAGGTTAAAGAAAACCTGTGAATATCCCTAAATTGCTTTTTGAGCTTGTCTTTTTCGAAGTCATAAAGTTTCATGCAATAAGTTTTTATTGTGTTCCTTGAAACTTTCTCATAATTTGGGTTTAAGGACTTCAATAAAATGTTAAACCATGTATGCTCAACAATATTAAAAGGATACTCATGCGCTATAATCATTTTGGAGATTATCTCTCTAATCTTGTGTTGATCATAGTTTTTCGAATCGTGAAAAATTGGAATCTCAACATCTGCATCAAAATTAGTTGGCATAAAATTCAACAAATTTTGTCTTTGTTCGGCAAGACCAACGACTTCCTTATTATTGGCTTTGATTTGTCCACATTCCCTCACATGACATAAAAATTGAGAAGTAGTTCGTGTTTTAGATTTTCGAAATTTTGTTCGACAGCAAATGCACTGCCAAAAAGTAGTTTGTAGCCTCAACAAAATACTCCCACAGTGTTGACTTCCTCTTCGTACCCTTCTTGTTAAGGACTTCTTCACAGCTATTATCAAAGACAACTTGAGATACAACTTCTGGCTCTGTACTTGGTAAATTATGAATGGCAATATCATTGTTATTCTGAGCTTCTGGTAGCAACCAATTGTTGGATGAATCTGATTGTGATAGATTTAATTTGGACATATTTGCACTTGCAAACTAACTGAAATCAAAACTACGGAATTAGTATTAAGAATTATGTTCTTCTTGTAAGAATTATGTTCTTCTTCAAGAATATCAAAATGACAAAAAGACAAACTCATAAATGTGAAGACAAATCAATCATTGTTGAGCAAAATTTGTAATTAGGGAACTCATTACATCTGAATAAGCTATGTTGGAAGCTCATCTTTAAAATATATAGGCACATTTCAAATATACATCAGATGGAAGCTCATCTTTAAAACAACAACAAAGCTAGTCATTAAAACAACCTAGAAAAAAGAGTGCTTGGCACATAAAGAGTCAAAACAGGTAGTCATTTCTCAACTTATAACTATTGGAGAGCATCATGTAGTCATTTCTCAATTTATGCACAACAAGAGTCAAAACAGCAAGTCACAAGAGCTTTCAAATCTTCCCCATGCTTACCATTTATAGTCAAAGAATGGCAGCTCATTTCTCATGCATACTTAAGATGTCATTCTAAATCAATAAAGCCTACAATAGTAGAGCAGATTCAGCAGAATATAATGCATAAGATAAAGAGAGTAACAGTTCCGAGAAGGAGAAGTAATGCATACACATAAATCTAATTGTGTTGACCTCACTAAATACAAAAGCCCTAATTTCAACAGAAGCAAACAGTGCCAAGAAGCAAGAATTTAGCATTCAAGTATTTGCAGAACTTGAGTATTTACAGAACTTGAACTCAAGGCTGACCTACATAACTTGGTTATAAAGTCAAGTATTCATCGTCCATAACAGTTGGAAAACTTATGCCACATAATAATTCACCACAATATCGCAAACTTATTACTTATGCCACATCAAGTAGTCATTTCTCAACTTATGCCACATCACAACACAATAACCGAGCATCAAGTAGTCATTTCTAAATTTTTGCACAGCAAGAGTCATAACAGCAAGTCACAAGAACTTTCAAATCTTCCCCAAACCAACAAAATTGTATATTTGAACAATTCTTATACAGCTACATATATAACACATACAGTTTGATATTTACATTTGTAACCTTTTGATATTCAGAATCAATATTTGCAGAGACACATTTTTGCCTTTGAGAAATAAGTAAAGGTAGTATATATAGGAAAACTAAAGCTCATGTTTGAGATATAAGAATACATGAGAGCCGAATGATCTATGCTTGTATAAACAAATATCCAAGTTCAGGTGTCAAGCATGTAAAGTATAAGAATACACTGCATATTTAATGACAACTTTGAAACCATATTGAACCAAATGTAGATTTTCCCAACATATTTTCAACACAATATCAAATATTTTCCTTTCAATTCTGCGGCCACAAATACACTATTTTTTTGCAAATTTACACACATACCAGTCATTTGTTATGTATAACATGTCTAGAACAATCATTTCTAGTCGAAGAATGGCAGCTCATTCCTCATGCATACCCAAGATTAACATACTAAATCACGAAAGCCTACAACTGTAGCAGAATATAATGCATAAAAAAAGAAAGTAGGGACTAAATATTAGCCTAAATATAAAAACAGATGATTCGATACCACATCAAAACCCTTTAAGGAATATCATGTAGGCACTAAATATAAATCTAAACACTACAACGAAGAAACCACTAAATCAGATTTACAAACACATAAATCTAAATGTGTTGATCTCACTTAATCCAAAAGCCCTAATTATATAATGAAAATCTAAATAAATCTTAATAAATCTAACATTATAATGAAAAAAACCACTAAATCTAAATAAATCTTCTACAAGCCCTAAGATCACTAAAAAATATAAATAAATCTAAAAGAAATTTAAGAAAGTTTAATACAAGAGGCATACCTGAAGATAAATATGAAATATTACTGAAAAAATACAACAAAGATAACACCTAGGTCTCCAAACAAACAGCAGTACAAGACTATCAAACAAACAAGCAAGAATTTTAATCAATAGAGCCAACAGTGTCGAGAATGAGAAGTGGAGATTAGATAGAAGAGCATAGACGGCAAGCCCTAAGCTGTCGCGGCCGTCGGATGAGTATAGTTGCAACTCGGAAGAGGGAGAGGGAGAAGACGCTGAACGAACGAGAGAAGTTTCGAGAGACGAATGACAAATGAGAACAGGTTAGAGTTTTTTCATAGGGAATATATATTTAAAAATATTTTATTTATTTAATTATTTTAACTCTATTTTATATAATTAATTTTGAAATATTATTAGTAATAAATTATTATATATTATAATTTATAGGATTTGATTTAATAAAATGTGAAAATATATTTAGTTAGAAAAATTATATTAATTATAATTTATAATATTTAATTTTATGAATATTTATTATGTATATATATTTATTTATTTATTTTCGAGCCAATTCGAGCCGAACACGAGCGAACAAACTTTTGTTCTTGTTCGGCTCGTTTACATTTCGAGCTTAAAAATTTGTTTGTGTTCGGCTCTTTAGGCCTAACGAACGAGCCGAACACAAGCTACTTAAAGAGCCGAACACAAGCTGTTCGCGAACAATGAGCCAAATTGACAGCCCTAGATAGGACCCATGAAAAAAAAATTCTATTATTTTTTTTCCCAACTTTTTCCCAATCGGAATAAACATTTTACACCATTTGTTCCACTTTTTCCTTGTGTTTGAATCAAGGAACAATTCTGGTTCCAAGACCAAAATAATTGTGTACTTAAAGGTGGTAGGGCCGGCAAAACGGCTCGTTGTTCGCGAACAGCTCGTGTTCGAGTCGTTAAGAAGTTTGTGTTTGACTCGTTAATTTCAATCAATAAGTTAACAAGTCGAACACGAACAAAACTGTGTTCATTCATGTTCGGCTCGTTTTGGCTCAAAATACTACCCATCAAGTTTATATATATAGACATATATATATATATATATATAAGTAGTATTTTAAAAAAAATCTAATTGTCTACAAGGCTACAAAGATTTATAAACAATTAAAATATTGACTAAGGAAATAGAATAAAAATTCTTAAATTAGATTTAAATGATGTTTTAATATAAATAATAATTTTTAAATCTTGCTCAAACCTTTATCGTATTATTGCTACGTGATTAGGGCAGTTAAAAGGATCCTTTGTTCATGAACAGCTCGTGTTCGGCTCGTTAAGCAATCGAGCCGAACACGAACACAACTTTTGAGCTCGAAATATGAACGAGCCGAACACGAGTTGAGCATGCTCGCTTACACCTCTAAAAGGTGGGTTACGGGCTAATAATGAGGTTGCAATTTTGTTCAGTCTGAAATCATATCAATTACCGTGATATATGTGTGTGGGGATGTCCGCAACTTGAATTGTGTGGGGATATATATATAGATTAAATATATATATATATATAGCAAGATGTTCCTCCCTTGAATTGTGCTGGGATGTCCGCAACTCCCGGGAAACAAAAGAAAAATTGACATAATGAATATCTCTGAGTTTCTTTGGATTAATCCCAATCCAATAACATATATGTACGTTTCGATCATTTTTTATTTTGTATAACACATCCTGCATTTAAAATTTTGCATTAAAATAGTCAAATAATGTGTTAAAATTTTATGGTGAATCATACAAAATGGTAAGAATTATTTGGATGAAAAAATTAGAACTTGTGGAAGATGTCATTGACGCAGCAGACGATAAGATATGTAAAATGCGTCCATCATAGTCCTATTTAATTTGAGCGTTATTCTTAATGAACATTAGCTTATGTTTTTATGTTAGATATGCTTTCTTTTTTTTTTAATATAAAATATAAACAATACAAAATAATTCAGTACATAAAAGAATACAAATGCTTTTGTTTATCTATCGTTAAGTAAATTGAAATTTTTGTTGGCCTGTAAATGAGCAAAGAAGGCAACCGAGTTGCCAAATGTATAGCTGTGATGATATCATTCTCAAGTGGACTTGTGGCCGCCAAATGTAAGTATTTGCAGGCGATGTGGATTATATCAATGTATAGATTAAATAAAATATTTGAGCCATGAGATTACTGTTTATCATTTTTTGATTTTGGATCTTACATTGTTAGTGAGCTCATACAACCTAATAGAGACCCAGTGTTTTAGAGGCATGTATTGTTTAAACTGATGTACGTATTTGTTGACCTCACTTTTGGTTGAGTTTTAGTTTTTCCTCTTTAGTAGCTTAAGGTTTAGCCATAAGATTTTTCTATTGACTATTATTAGAACACTAGACATGGAACCCTCACCATTAGAAATTCTACCATCTTCTTTACTCAACTTGAAGTGCCACATGTTGGTCTCAATCTCTAAATACTTAGTAGGTGGGGTCACTATGGGGAAACTCAAGATGAGTCACCCTTACGACTGTTGGACCTTAGGGTTAACCCTGGGTGTTGGTCTAGAGCTAAGGGACTCTCTACACTCATCTACACACACAATCACCGACAACCCTAAACTCAAATTTCTAGCCTAGATCCCTTGATCTATTGGGATACTCACGTAAATGACCCCTAAACTTACTAGCCCTAGGGCTATGGTTTGGCTAAGACCACTATGCAGAGGATCCGAAATGAGGTTTTCACTGGTCCATGGCTTGTTGGTGATGGTTGGTACCTCAAATCTACCAAAATACCCATCTTGGCCTTTTACCCCTAAAAAAAAAACACCCCCAAATTACCAAAATAGCCATGTTTGGCCCAAAATTTCAAAGATTCCAAAAATTCCCAGAAATTCTCAATAAATCTCAAATATTCCCAATTTCATTTTTCTCAACTACCACATGACCTAATTTGGCCAATTTGACCATCTTTATCCAAAATCCCCAAATTTTCCTTTAAAGATCCAAATTTCCCCAAATTCAACCCAAATGTCCATCAATTTGATCTCAATTGGCCCCAACTCCAATCCTAAACTCAAATTCGCTTTTTATATGACCAAAACAAACCAAATCCAAGCCTAATTGGCCCATAATTTGAGCCCAAATTTTGATTTGGGTCAAAACCCCAATTTTGACCATATGACCTAATCTCACCAAATTGAACCCATAGCCTAGTCAATTGGCCTCAATTAATGTTGCAAAATCTTTATAACATTCTTATACATCAAAATCAACCATCAATTGTCATTGGTGAAGCCTCAAAACCATTTGATTTTGGCCTAAATCCATAATTACCAAATTTAGACCCGAATTAGCTAAGTCCCCAAATTTCACCCAATTGATATCCTTAACCTCCAAATTGGCATCCAAATCAAGTTGAAAACTCTTCATGAGGTCCCTATTGACCATTCACAACAATCAATTTGGACTTATCCCAAGGCTAACCCAAGCTAGACCCAAGCCTAGCCCAACATGACCAAATTGATTAAAGTTCAAAATTCCCTCAAATTGACCCTTCATTTGAGCTTAAAACCACTTCCATTCTTCACTAAAGTTGTTCATTATGATCATGTACACTAAATAAAACTTTTTTTTGGGCCAATTGACATGACTAACATAGCCCAAACCGATATTTTGGTCATTTGCACCCACTAGGACCCATGAACTAAATGTGACCTAGGCACCCTAAAGTCACCAAAACAACTCCATCACAACCATTAGTTGGACTTAGTGACCAGTCCAAATACCATGAAACCGCCTAAATCAAGCCATGAACCAAAGGTCCCCCAAATTAAGGGATATTATTTCCAAAAATGCATGTGCTTAAGATATCCTTACCAAAATTAGATATTATTGCACTAAATTGCTATGACATATTCCCCTGGGTTCCCTAAGCTCCTAGCCACCTCCCCCTGGCCGGCCGGCCAGCCTTTGGGCCAGAAAAGCTCAAAACTGGGAGTCACCACCATGGAGCTTCACCCAAATCAAACCTAGAGGTCAACTCATCCAAATTAAACTATGGAGCACCTTTTCCCTCCACCTAAGCACCACATTACACCTCATAATTGGTCATGACAGCCACCATAACCCCATTTTTATAAAAGGCCACGTCCATGGCCGTTATACTAAGTGCTGAAATTTTCTTAGAGAGGCCTCTCCATACTTCTCAAGTGCTTCCCTAAGATCTTTTTAGTGAATTCCAACCATTTTCTCTCACTGATTCCCATTGCTGGAACTCAATTTTGAGCTTGGAACCTTGCCGGAAACCAAGACAGAACCAAATACACCTCCACAGTCCACCCAAAATTACAATTAACTCTAGCCACACCTTCACAATAGTGAAAGAAGCCAAAGCCCCATAAAATCCCCCTTCCACAGAGCCTCTATCATAGCTCTAGACCAACACCCAAATTCGACCGTGATCAAATTCATACCTAGGCCTTGCACCAAGACCAAGGACTCAATCCCTAGACTATTTGGATCATAATAAACATACCAACACCCTCCGATCGAAGCTTCAATTCTCAGAGCAAAGGTATAAAACCTCACCTCATCCCGAGCCTATTTTGATTCTTCATTTACTTAGATTTAATTTGATTGCTTGATTATTGTATAGATGTGCTCGTTTTACTTAAAAGAGTCCATAGGATCAAACCCAAGGTGATTTGGTTGAGTCTAGGCTGATAATTAGGGCTTTGGTGTGCGATCACGGGATCATTCTATCGGGGATGATGACGGGGAGCCGTTTGATCAAGTGTGTATCTAATGGACGTAGGAGATCTAGCCAGACGACGCTTTGGGACATAATTAACGGGCGGAGTTAGCACTGAGGTGGATGGCGTCGTCAAATGGAAGCGCGCCGCGTGGAGCTTCAGAGCCGTCGTAGGTTGAGGTGCCACGCGCGGTTTAAATAGAAAAATAGGGCCTTTTCTCTTTATTTAAATACCCCTAACTTAGAAAATCCATAACTTTATGTAGAAAAATCACAAAAATAAAATAAAAATACCCACTTGCTCAGTTAATAGAGGAGAAAAATGTGAAATAAATTTCAAGTCCATTTGATGCATAAAATATTGTTATATAATTAAACACTATTTGGGATCATTTAATTCTCCATGCATATTGATACATCACCTTGGCTTGAAATTTTCGCATGTTCAGACTCAGTAACAATAACTGCAACAACATTTAATACTTAAGACCCATGATTCATTTAACAAACTCGCCGTGCGAGATCATCAAACAATACTGGTGTGGAAACCTATGTATCCATACCTTCTTCTTTTCCGGTGATGCATTGATACAGAGTGTCTCGGCAGAGGCATCGATTCATCAAAGAGAGGCATGGTCCCTGTGGAGTGGACCAAGTAAATCATTGGGTGACTTTAGGGTTTAACTTAGAAAATCCATAACTTTGTGTAGAAAAATAACAAAAATAAAATAAAAATACCCTCTTGCTCAGTTAATAGAGGAGAATAATGTGAAATAAATTTCAAGTCCATTTGATGCATAAAATATTTTTATATAATTAAAAATTGTTTGGGATCATTTAATTCTCCATGCATATAAATACATCACCTTGGCTTGAAATTTTGGCATGTTGTAGCCTCTGTCAAAGGAAACATACTCTGATTTTTCCAAAGTTAGAGGAGGTTTCTATACAGAGATCCATATTTTTCAAGTTCTTGTACATTATTTTCTTTAAATAATCATGAAAATAAGCATATTAATCAGAAAATTCTAAAAAAAAATTGGAAGGTCCACCATGACTATAGAAGCTTTTGGAAATAATTTCATGGGCCAAGTCATTTAAAATGCATTTAAATTTTACAAACACTAAATCACAAAAAATAATTAATTTTGGAAAATATAAACATTTAAATGACTTGATTTTTTATTTTGACAATGGTTTATGATCCAGAGAACTCACTATATAAATTCAAAATAATTTGAGTTCATTTGGTAACTTAAGTTAATTTTTAAAGAAAAATTTTACTTTTAACACTTAAATGATTTTTAAAAAAATCAATAAAACTCCAAAAAATTACGAGGCTTAGTTTTTTTGAGTTCTCTGTGATCGGAGATATTTTATAAAAATAAAATAATATTTAGAATAAAAAATTAATTTTTAACCTATTTTAAATATTTGAAATAATTAAAAATTCATAAAAAACACAAAAATAAAAAAATTCATGAAAATGTTCTAAATTGCTTCCTAATCACTTAAGAACAATTAGAATATTTTTTCTTATTTTATAAATTAAGATATTGAATTTCAAAGCTTTAAAAAAATTTTTAAAGGCTAAAAATGAGTTTTTACTAAAATAATTCCAATAAATCAAATAAAAATAAAGAAATATGAAATTTGCTCCTCTGGGTTCTCTAGCCTCACAGGGATTTTTCAAAGAAGCAAAACTTAATTTTCATCATTTAAAATATTTGTTTTTTATTAAATAAATGAGAAATTAAAATAATTATTATAAATCACAGAGAATTCAAAAAACAAGGAAATGTGGTCCAAAGACTTATTTGGTCCTGGTCTACCTCCAGTAAATAATTCAATGGATTAGAATTTACCTTTGTCAAGTTAGAAATTTTCTTTAAAAAATCCTACTTTTGCATGAAAATAATTATATAAAATAAATTAAATTCTAAAAAATCACATTTTCTCCTCTGATATCTTAATTGACCCATGGATGAGGTTGGATAAAAATTTCAAAGTCAATTGAATTGAATTTGACAAATTATGAAGTGTTAGAGCCTTAATGGCTGACCGACCTTTTTGTAAATCAACAATTACAAGAATTTGATAACGCTACTAGAAGATTTTTAAATTACAGCAATGATGCTAAAAACTTGACTGCGACTTTATATACATATGTTTGATTTAATAAAGATGAATAGATATAATATTCAATAATGTTAAAGTTGAATTTGTTAACGCAAGTATACATATCGCTCAAGTAATAAAGGACTCTAATGGAGTCCTAGATATCGATCCCATAAGGGGAAATAGAATACTACGGACTAAGATTTAATAAAATGTAATAGTTCAACTACAACAATGTTGAAGTTGCTTATCTGTCACTAATAGGCAATTGAAATAAGTATATAATTTTGGATAGTAACTAATGAGAGAATAACGTTTAATAGTGATATTCAATATATGAGAAATCATCCTTCTCCTTGCCAAGAAATTATAGTGAATGGATAAAAGGAATTAGTTCAATTATATTGTGCCAAATACGAGCATACCTATTCTTTACCCTTTGGTCCAGACATAAAGAACATTGACTAATCCTATGCTTGGTTACTGATTTTGCAGCTAGGCTGGGAGGATACCGGCTCTCACTTTGGAGCTCCCACATTCCCCTCATTTGAAGGCTAACATCTACACATCAGCACCCAAACGATCGGACCAAATCGGGGATTTTAGTCTGTCACTCTAAAATCTCCAATTCTACGCCTGATAGTAATATTTTCTTATTTATTTACACCCAACTTCCAAGGGCTTTGACCTCCCTGAATCTTGGATGTAATCTTCACTTTAGTTGTAAAACTCAACATATTTTAACAATTCAATTGGCCAGATTGAAAGTAAATTAAGATCAAAGTGAAAAGATCATCAAAATTTCTTAAACATTTTCATGGTTTCACCAATTTAAATCACTATTTCACAAATCTCGAGACAAGGAGAAAGACAGAGAAAACTACTCAGAACTCATGGGGAAAGCACAACACAACATGGAATTCATAAATAAAATCAAAGCCATAGAAATTATAACAAGTAAATAACTTATATCTAAATTTTTTCCCAAGAATACTCCTCGAAGTTCCTCTGAACCTCTTCTTTTCTTTACACCACACAAAATTCCTCTTCGAAGCAACAAGGAGGAAGAAATCTCTCTCTTTCCCTCCACTCTGACAATTTCTTAAAGAATTCCTCACAATTACACGCTCTAGCAAGCTCTCTACACACTAATGGAACCTATCTAACCTCCAGAACTCCAAAATTCTCCTCCTCCTCCTCTTATTTTTGACCAAAATGTTCAATTTAAAGATGTGGATGAGTTTTCCAAAGAGTTATTTACACACCCCTCCAAACTCCGGCCTTATCCATTGTACATGTCACATAACCGTCGATCCCGCCGTCGGCGGCTTCGATGGCGCCATCGGCGGCCTTCTAGAGAATTTATCCTGTAGCCTCGGGAAAATCTCTTCGTCGGCAGCCTTGAGGGCGCCGTCGGCGCCTAGTGCAATTCTCCACATTTTGGTCCTTTTTGCTCCAAATTTGCTCCTTTTTGCATCTTTTTGCTCAATTGACCCTAATTCATCATTCCTGCAACAAAACATCAAAAATACCTTTCTTTAAAGTGCAATATCATTAAAAACAGTATAAAAGGGGTATGAAAATCTCAACATATTTTTCTTTAGTCAAAATCCCACAAACTTAACTCTTATTTTTCCTCAAGTAATTTTAGTACTATATAAAAGTTATGATCTACTGCAGTAATATTTTAATTCAGAAACACTATAAGTTTGATTTAGATAAATATCATAGTGAGATTTTCAGAAAAAATTCAAGTAATTGAATTAACTCTGTATCCATCAAATTATCTAGTCATCAAGTTTTAAGAGTTCTGGCTTTCTATTTATTTCAAGAATGACTATAGATTGCAATATTAAGTCACTTAGAATATCCAAAAGATAAGAACTTCATGAGAACTCTATTAGTAAAAAGATCTATTCCATAAATATAAGTTCAGGAATGTATTTAAGTTTTCCCTTTAGGTAGGTCCAGTGAAGCCAATTTTTTATTAGGCATCTCCTTAAGCTTCTCCTCACTTTCATTTTTTTTCTTTTTTTTTCTTTTTTTTTTCTTTTCTTTTTTTCATTTGGATTGCGTTCAATCCTATATATTTTTCTTTTCTTTTCTGGGATTGTTTTCAATCCTTTCTTTTTTCCTTTTTCAAGTGAGGATTACTATATCTAGATAGCCTTTAATGATTTTGAACTTTACTTTTCTTTCCCTAAATTTGAAACTCAAAGAATTTCTTACCTTATAAATATTTCATAGCTTTTACATCATTGAGCCCCAATCTTTTCTTCTCAATTGAAATTCGAGATTCTTAATACTTTAAAATATAGTTTTCTTTACTTTAAATAGTTAACTCTAATCTTATTCTCTTATACTAAATATCTTAAGTTACAAAATTAATTTTCATTACAAAAATGTTTCTTTAAATCTACCATAATATTTAAATAGTTACAAAAAATATAGTTACCTGAATTAAGTTTACTACATAAAATGATATAAATAATTTTTTGAAGAATTTGAAATAGAGGACATCTAATAGTTAATCTTTTTCTTCCCTCCCCCAAACTTAAATTTTTAAATATGAAATAAAGGTGGAAAGAAAATACTAAATATAAATCATACCTCAGTATTGTAGGCATCTTTATCATTCTAAAATTTCTGCAGGCCTTCTCCACTTTTTACTTCACCTGGTATGAAAGATTAGGAGCTTTCTACACATATAAATTATTAGAGGAATTTCTAGGAAATGAAATTTTGAAACACGTATAAAACTAAAACAAACATAACATTTCCTAACATAACCAAAATACTAAATAAAAGACAAAAAATACTAAAATGAAAATAAACATTACATCACATTACAATCCACAAAATACATTAAATGACATTCATTTTTTTCATAAAAAGATTACATAACATAAAAATAAACAAAAATGCAAACATCAGTACATCAATCTCATTCTAAATATCAAAATCCCAAACTATTTCATCGTCACCTTGATCAGCAGGTGGATTGAGTTGATACTGAGTATATTGGGGGCATTTAAGAAATGTAACATTAGGCTCTCCTCTGTAGTGTCCGGCCTGAGCATCATAATAGGCTATTTCAAAATCAGAATGCCTCTGCAGACTCACTATCATAATCATGTCGGCGTTCTAAACCTTCAATCCTCTCATTTATCAAATCTATGCTCTTCCGCTGCGAGGTCAACTCATTCATCAAATCTGCTAAGGTAGGGGAGGTAGAAGGAGGAGGGTCATAACTTGTAGAGGGAACGTCTCTACTAGTAGAAGGTTCCTGACTCCTAATTCCAGTTCTCAATTTCTCATAGGATACACAAGTTTCCAAATTTAATTTACTAATGGGTTTCATAGGGTGAACTCACTCTTCCTCTCTAGCTTCCACTCCAGAAAGTTGACAAAGTGCAAAACTAAGTCCAGGATGTCCTAGACCTCCACTAGTCTCACTCCTTGTTGTAGTCAATATATTCTTGAAAATAATCTTCCCCACATTTATAATTTTGTTATTCTGAATATAGAAATTCAGAATAGCTCTATCTCTAGTTACCTCATTATGATGGTAAGTCGGTAACAGAGTAGAGGAAATGAAATAGTGTCACGCCTTAGAGGTAGCATTTAACATGGAAGCAAAAAAGTATACTCGTTCTCGCTGCTTTATCTTCCACGTTCCTTTCCCATTAGTGAGAAAGTTAATCACATCATTGAGGGGTTCTTCCATCGTACTAAACGATTCATAGTGGCAGATGTAAGAATCTGGGGCTTCATAAAAAGTGTTAATGCGTGTGGCGGTAAATTCCACAGGAAGTCTACGCACTTGCATGATTCCATCTTCAGCATAAATCACATTGGCGTAGAACTCTTTCACCACATTTGCATCGGCTTTATTGGTGGTGTAACAAAAGTTTTCCCACCTCCGCTCGGCAATAACCTGCTCAATTTCTCCTCCAGGATTCTCAAAAACTCGACCTTGAATACAATGTTTTCCTTAAAGTATCAAAATAAATCGAGTTTGAGCCATCACATTGACGAAGCGTGAATTATCGAACTCAACTCTTCTCTTTTGACGTGGAGCCATTTTTAATCTAATCAATCAAAGAAAATTTCCAAAAATTACTTCTAATATGTAAATAATGGCTTCCAATGGTAATTCTAAGAGTTTAACATTAAAATCCATGAATTTCTTCCAAGATTTTCTTCACATTTTCAAATTTTTGGCTTTCCTCAATGTGAAAGAAATACATGGTGAAAATCAAATATATTTAGCTTGGAGTGATGCTCTTACCTAAAGAAGATCAAATCTGATATCAAACAGCCTTGAAATCGTCTCCCAATCCAAGATCTATTAAGGCCTAATTCGAAAATGGTGTTTTGAAAAGGAAGGTGATGATGAATAGTGGCGGTTGACCGGTCAAAATCGCGGTTAAAGAGTTATTTTCACCATCTCGCCTATGGCGGGGTTGATAGAGCCGTCGACACACTCTATTTTGTTTTTGAACCTAAGTGTCGGGAAATTCTCGCTGTCGGCGGCGTCGAGGGCACCGTCGGCGGGCTCTATTGATTATGTCCAAATTTTGTATTTTTGCAATTTTGATCAATTCTAAGCCTAAATGACATCCGTTTAATCTTTATAAATATAATTTTGAATAGTTAATTGATGTACTTAACACATACAAACTTTCACAAAACATAACATCACATTTATATATATAAATTCCAAGAGATACAATAAACGTTACAGAACACACCTAAAATAGGTATTTTCTCAACCTCAATACATTAATTCAGCGTCGCAATCCAAGCCACAACAGTCAAAACGCTGAAAACAAAACATCTTATGCTTAGTCTCAACTATACAGAGATCTTTAAGCATAATTCTAAAGCAAAGTAAATATAAAGTTCAAATCTAAACACAAACATAAATGTAACATATGAGATCTACTACTCGTCAGATTCTGTGCTCGTTTCTCCTCTGAGATCACCCATTGATTGCACATGGACGAAGAGGTTGTAGAAGGGTCGGAATGGAAATTCTTGAGTTGAATCTTCCTCAATTAATTTAATCCTCTCAATCAGTCGTATCAAGTTATCTTCTAAATGTCCCGAATGATCGAAATGTTCTTTAATCCTCCGGTCTAAATGATCGAAGAAATCAGATATATTATTAATTATATTCATCACATTTTCTACCTCCTTTTCCAATTTCTTGATTCGGCATAGGATCACCAAAGACTTATCAGGGACTAAGGGTTGTATTTGCAGAGAATTCTGAGAAGATTGATCAACTATCATAGCCATGTCATTTTCAGCTTCAAATGATGGGAATCTTTCAGTTGGATCCAAAGGTTTCCAAGGTAGCGGTACCTTTTCCCAGTTTTCGTAGGATACATAGGAGTGGCTACAAAGTGAGAAAATTGTTGAAGGGTGTCCAAGATCATAAGTTGATCCGTGAATGATCAGGCCTAAGACTGACTTCACAATTATAGATCCAATATCAATCGGCAGTCCCCTTTGGATGCAATAATTCAGAATGGCACTTTTTTTAGAAACTTTACCAACTTTCATTATCGGTAACAATTTTGAAGAAATGAAGAAGTGCCAGTGTTTAGAGACGGGACTCAAAAGTGTTGAAGAAAAACTAACATACCTGTTCTCTCGCATTTCCCAATCATCAGTTTCTCCCGTCAAATACTGGTAAATTTCATTCATCTGGTCTCTCGTTCGGACGAAATTAGAATAATGGCAGACAGGAACATTATCTATCATATATAACTTGTTGATTCTTGAAGGAGTGAAAGTAATCCATCTCCCTCGCACATAAACAACTCCTTGGTTAATTCCATGTAAATTTGCATAAAATTCTTTTACCACAGGAACTACCACGGTGGCAGTAGTGTAGCACAACACTTCCCATCTTTGCCGCACTATTGTTGCTTCAATATCCGTTGTGGGATTATTCAATCTGTGATTCACGAATCCTCACTTCTTTATTAATCTTTTCTTCGTCAGCAACTTGTTGAAGATTCGCTGTGCTTCTGCACTAATGTACTTTCGCCGATTGAGAACTCACATTCTAGGATTATCAGGGGAATTGGATGCCATAGGAATGAAATTGACAGAGTTTTGCTTCATTTTTGGGGAGAAAATATGAACTAAATTTCTAATTTTTGAGTTTAAAAAGACTATTCCCGCCCAAAAACCGTTAAAAATGCTCATCGGACACAAGAAACCGCCTCTTACCGGTCTCGCCGTCGGCGGCGTCGAGGGCGCCGTTGGCGCGCTTCTATATTAATTTTTGCCTGGACTCTCGAGAAAAACCCGCTGTCGGTGCCGTCGAGGGCGCCTTCGGCGCTCAAGGCAAAAATTTCATAGTTTTGCTCTGGTCCGAATGCGTCTCAATTTTTCTTATATGGATCCAATTTTTAAGATATTTGAAGGGTAAATAAGAGTAGTAGAGCTTAATACTACTATAAACTAGCAATAAATTCAAATAAAAACTACCATAATTGTAATAGAGATAAACATAAATATGGGTTGCCTCCCATAAAGCGCTTGGTTTGACGTCATCAACCCGACCTATTCAGGGTTCATTCAAGTTGACTGATCATTAAAACCTCTTTAAAATTTGGTCTTTTACCCTCATAATATTGTTTTAATCTATGTCCATTTACTTTAAATCTATTTCCCATTTTCTGATTTTGAATTTCAACAGTTCCGTAAGTGTAAACTTGAGTCACAGTAAATGACCCTAACCAACGAGACTTCAATTTTCGAGGGAATAACTTCAACCTTGTATTGTAAAGCAAAACTTATTGTCCTGGTTTAAAGTTCTTTTGGTTAATCTTTTGATCATGCCATAACTTTAGTTTTTACTTATAAATTCTGTCATTATCATAAGATTAATTTCTTAATTCTTCTAATTCATTTAATTGTAACAATCTCTTCTTACCAGCATCTTTCAAAGTATAATTGAATTCTTTAATCGCCCAATGTGCTTTATGCTCCACTTCTACTGGTAAGTGACAAGCCTCTCCAAAAATCAGTCTGTAAGGAGTCATTCTAATAGGAGTTTTATAAGCAGTCCTGTAAGCCCATAATGTTGTATCCAATATAGTGGACCAATCTATTCTACTAGGCTTCACAGTCTTTTTAAGTATTTGTTTAATCTCTCTGTTAGAAACTTCTGCTAATCCACTGGTTTGAGGGTGATAAGCAGTAGAGATTCTATGAATAATATTAAATTTTTCTGCCAATCTCTGAATATATTTATTCCTAAAATGGGATCCTCCATCAGTAATAATCATCCCAGGCATTCCGTATCTAGTGAAAATATTTTTCATTAAAAATATTGAAACACCTTTAGTGTCACAATGAGGTAAAGCTTGTGCTTCAATCCACTTAGAGACGTAGTCTACTGCAATTAATATGTATAAGTTCCCAAATGAAGGGATAAATGGTCCCATGAAATCTAATCCCCAAACATCAAAGATCTCAACTTCCAATATGAAATTTAGAGGCATTTCATTTCTTACAGATATATTGCCTACTCGTTGACATCAATCACAAGTTTTTATATATCTTTAAACATCTCTAAATATAGTAGGCCAATAAAATCTAGCTTGTAAAATTTTATAAGTAGTTTTATCGCTCCCAAAATGTCCTCCAAATTCACAATCATGACATTTTTAAATAATCAGTTCAGTTTCTTCATAAGGTACACATCTCCTCATAATCAGATCCTTACATTGTTTATATAAATAAGGCTCATCCCAAAAATATGCTTTCACATCATGCATGAATTTCCTTTGCTGTTGCAATGTCAGCATAGGTGGAAAAATATCACTTACAATATAGTTAACAATATCAGCATACCATGATATTTTCAACACACTAACATTATAAAGCTGTTCATCAGGGAAACTGTCTGTAATTTCATTGTCAATATCAGATAATTCATGGTTTTCTAATCTTGACAAATGATCACCAATTTAATTATCAGTCCTCTTTCTATCAATAACTACAAGATCAAATTCTTGCATCAATAATATCCATCTAATCAACCTTGGTTTGGCATCTTTCTTTTGCATCAGATATTTAATAGCTGAGTGATTAGTGTGCACAACACATTTAGCTTCATATAAATAAGATCAAAATTTATCTAAAGCATGTACGGTAGCTAGTAGCTCTTTTTTAGTAATAGTATAGTTAATTTGAGCATCATTAAGAGTTTTACTAACGTAGTATATCACCTTAAAATTCTTTTCATACCTTTGTCCAAGGACAGCTCCAATAGCATAATCATTAGCATCACACATCAGTTCAAATGGTTTCTCCCAGTTAGGTGAAACTATAATAGAGGCCGTGTTTAATTTTTCTAATAACTCAAAAGCATTTAAACTCAAATTTCTTGTCCTTTTCTAAAAGTTGGCATAGAGGTGTAGTAACTTTTGAGAAATCTTTAACAAAGCGCCTGTAAAAACCAACATGTCCCAGAAAACTTCTAACTTCTCTTACACTAGTAGGAGGTGTCAGTTTAGATATAACTTGTATTTTTGCAGGGTCAGTTTTCATACCATTTTCCAAAATTTTATGCCCTAACACAATTCCTCCTGCAACCATAAATTGATATTTCTCCCAATTTAGAACAAAATTAGTTCTTTCGCATAACTCTAAAACTTTTTCAAGATAAATTAAGCATGCGTCAAATTATGTTCCAAAGATAGAGAAATCATCCATAAATACTTCTAGCCCATCGTCAATTAATTTACTAAATATGGACATCATACATCTCTGGAATGTTGCAGCTGCATTACATAGTCCAAAAGGCATTCTTCGAAATGCAAAAGTTCCAAAAGGACTAGTAAATGTTGTCTTTTCTTGATCCTCAGGAGCAATAGGAATTTGATGGTAACCATTATATCCATCTAAAAAGCAAAAATATTTGTGTCCAGCAAGTCTATCTTCTATTTGATCTAGAAATGGTAGGGGAAAATGATCTTTCCTGGTGGCAGTCTTTAATTTTCTATAATCAATGCATATGCGCCACCAGTGACTTGTCTGATAGGTATCAACTCATTATATTCTTTTGTATTAACAGTCACTCCTCCTTTCTTTGGTAATCAATGAATTGGACTTACGCATGCACCATCTGAAATAGGATATATAATTCCAGTGTCTAACCATTTCAAAATTTCCTTTTTTACTACTTCTTTCATTATAGGGTTTAACCTCCTTTATGGATCAACTCTTGGTTTATGTTGTTTATCTAATATTATTCTATGCATACAGATCGAAGGACTGATTCCTTTAATATCTGCTAAGGTCCAACGAAAAGCTCTCTTATATCTTTTCAATGTATCTATCAGTGTTTGTTCTTGTAAATCATTTAATTCTGAAGATATAATAAGAAGTAATGTAGATGAGTCTCCCAAAAATACATACTTCAAGTAGTTAGGTAATGTTTTCAACTCAAGTTCATGTGGATTAATAATTGATGGAAATAGATTCTTATCAGCATTTTCTGTAATATCCAACATTTCAAATCTTTTTTGAACATAATCTAATTCTTCATTTTTTAATTTGTCCAGAAAAATTTCATCATTTTCTTTGAATTGTTCTTCAAAATACTTTTTATCTTCGAATTGTTCTTCAAAATACTTTTTATCTTCGAAATGTTCTTTAAAATGTTCATTCAGTAGATGTTCAACAATTTCCATGCGAAAACATTCATTATCTCTTTCAACAACAGGGTATTTCATAGATTTCGCAATGTTAAAAGTAACTTCTTGATCATTTACTCTCACAGTTAATTCTCCTTTTTGAAAATCTATTATAGCTTTTCCAGTAGCTAAAAATGGTCCTTCTAAAATAACAGGTATTTCTTTATCTTCCTCCATATCTAAGACAATAAAATCTACCGTAAAGATAAATTTGTCAACTTTTACTAACACATCTTCTATAACTCTCTTAGGATATGTAACTAATCAGTCTGCTAAATTAAGAGTTACAGAAGTTGGTGAGAGTTCTCCTAATCCTATTCTTTTGAAAATTGATAGAGGCATAAGGTTATTGCTGGCTCCCAAATCACATAAAACTCTCTCATAGAATTTTACACCGATAGCACACGGTATAGTGAAACTAACAGGATCTTTTAATTTTTTAGGAAACTTTTTGTGAATAATTGCACTACACTCTTCGCTAAGTGCAACAGTATCATTATCTGAGAACTTCCTCTTGTTGTTCGGAATATCTTTGATAAACTTCACATAATTGGGCATTTGCTCTAAAACTTCCCATTAAGATTTGTCGAAGTATTGTTATTTCAATTAAGATTTGTATGATTCTTCCAACCTGGGTTATAATAGTTTGAGTATGGGTTGTTGGGTCTAGTAATAACATTTAAGGTTTCATATGAAGGTTGAACATCCACAAATCACCAAGATGAATTTTCTTCCATCATAGGAGGTGTTGAAGAATAATTCATCCCATAATGATAGAAGTTTTTAATATTGCAGCAAACTGTGAAGCTAATATAGATATTGCATCAGAATCATGGATGTTAGCTACTCTTTTAGGATTTACCCGCTCAGAGGGCCATTGAAAATTATTGGTAGCCATTTCTTCTATTAATGAATAAGCCTCATCAAAAGGTTTTGACATTAAAGAACCACCAGCCACAGGATCTATAATCAATTTAAGAGATCCCACTAATCTATTATAAAAGGTTTAAATTATTAACCAGTCTGGTAACGAATGATGAGGGCATTTCCTAAGAAGATCTTTTAATCTCTCCCAAGCTTCATATATTGACTCTCCATCAATCTGACAGCACGATGTTATGTCATTTCTTAGCTTAGCAGTTTTGGATGGAGGGAAATATTTGGATAGAAATTTCTGGGACATTTCTCCAAAAGTTCTAATAGATCCAGGTGCTATCGAGTTTAACCACATCTTAGCCTTATCCCTCAGTGAAAAAGGAAAAAGTCTAAGTCTAATGGCATCGTTTGAGGCTCTATCATATTTAAAAGTAACACATAGTTCTAAAAAACTAGCGAGGTGTAAGTTAGGATCTTCATTTGGTGTACCTCCAAATTGATTGTTTTGTATCATTTGGATAATAACAGGTTTAAGCTCAAATGAATTAGCAACTACATCAGGATTTTGGATAAAAAAGTGAATTTCATCTCCTTTAGGATTTTCATAATCTCTTATAGGTCTAGGTTGATGTTCATTCATAATGTTTTCCATTGTATCACAATTTTTAGGTTTTCTTTTCAATTTTCTAATTTTTCTAACATTTCGTTCTAATTCTGAATCGTATGGTATAAGATTTTCAGGTCCAAATTTGCGCATACAATTTAAAATTAGTACTCATTAATATAATTAAAAATAAAAATATAAATATATAGATATATAAATACGTTGCAATTTAAGTAAAAACTTTTTAATAATTCTATTATGTCCGTTACTCCTCAAATTCTCCCCGGCAACGACGCCAAAAACTTGACCGACCTTTTTGTAAATCAACAATTACAAGAATTTGATGACGCTACTAGAAAATTTAAATTCTAGCGTTGATGCCAAAAACTTGACTGCGACTTTATATATATATGTTTGATTTAATAAAGATGTATAAATATAATATTTAATAATGTTAAAGTCAAATTTGCCAACATAAGTAAACGTGTCGCTCAAGTAATATACGGCTCTAATGGAGTCCTAGATATTGATCCCATAAGGAGAAATAGAATACTACAGACTAAGATTTAATAAAAAGTAATACTTCAACTGTAACATTACACATCAGCACCCAAACGATAGGACCGAATTGGGGATTTTAGTCTGTCTCTTTAAATTCTCCAATTCTATGTCTGATAGTAATATTTCCCTATTTATATGCACCCAACTTCCAAGGGCTTTGACCTCCATGAATCTTGGATGAAATCTTCACTTATTTCCCTATTTATTTGCACCTAACTTCCAAGGGCTTTTACCTCCTTGAATCTTGGATGTAATCTTCACGTTAGTTGTAAAACTCAACTTATTTTAAGAATTCAATTGGCCAGATTGAAAGTAAATTAAGATCAAAGTGAAAAGATCATCACAATTTCTTAAACATTTTCATGGCTTCACAAATTCAAATCACCATTTCACAAACCTCAAGATAAGGAGAAAGACAGAGAAAACTACTCAGAACTCATGGGGAAAGCACAACACAACTTGGAATTCATAAATAAAATCAAAGCCATACAAACTATAACAAGTAAATATCTTATCTCTAAATTTCTTCCCATGAACACTCCTCGAAGTTCCTCTGAATCTCTTTTTTCTTTACAACACACAGAATTCCTCTTCGAAGCAGCAAAGAGGAAGAAATATCTCACTTTCCCTCCACTCTTACAATTTCTCGAAGAATTCCTCACAAATACACGCTCTGGCAAGCTCTCTACACACTAATGGTACCTATCTAACCTCTAGAACTCCAAAAGTCTCCTCCATTGACCCTAATTCATCATTCCTGCAACAAAACATCAAAAATACATTTCTTTAAAGTGCAATATCATTAAAAACAGTATAAAAGAGGTATGAAAATCTCAACATATTTTCCTTTGGTGAGGGGAAAATGTGTAATTTTGGAAATTTAGCCTTAATTAACATTTTGGCTTAATTTAAGGAGGGAAATGGGTAACCTCTGATCTTAATAAATTTATTTGATGCTTGAAACTCAAGGGGTTAATTGGTAGAAACCAATCTCACTTTCCTCATTAGAAAGATAAGTTAATAAATTTCTAAATAATTAAAATTTGGAAGTTTATTAAAATTAAATGATCCTGGACTTAGGGGTATGAGTTTTGAAGTCAATAATTAATCAATTTAATACCCTTATCTTTATTTTCAAATAAAATCCAAATCATGAATCATGACCACTTAAAGCTTAACCTTTTCAAAACTAATTAAGACACTCACCTAAGTCTTAAGGGCTTAGTGGTGACTTAGGCTAAATCAAAATTGACTAAATGAGAATTAGAGAAATAAAAAGAACATAATCAAGTATTCTTGAAACACCACTAAGCCTAATTAAAAAAAATTGGCTAAGTGTTCTGGTTACACCAACTTGCCCTTTAAGTAAAATCACTCACATAATTTTCAAATTAAATAATAAATGATAATTACCTCTTTCTTAGGGATAATTAAGACATCAATGTTCACTAAGCATTAGAAGTATTTACAGGATAAACCATTAAGCAACATAATAAGTTTAAATGAACTCGAGGCTTTTCACCAGTTGGTGAGAGGGAGGCATGCACCTGCTTCCTTCTCCTAACTTGTTGAATACCTCATAGGTCTATTAGACTTACTATACTTTGCTCAATTAAATCATCCTTAATTAAACTTTTAAGGACTCACCAAAAAACAACATAGAGTTAGGAAAACCACTAGAACTTTCCTTTTCCTCCTTTTCATAAATGCCATCACATGCATTTTTAAGTTTCAGGTGGTGGAACGAGAAGACTCGCTAGGTACGCTTTTACAGTTCATAGTCCCGTCTTTCTTGTGCCTTTTCCTTACATGCTTTATGCTTACATTATTTCTTTTTATACATGCATTTACATAAATGTATGAAAACAACATAAACTTGCATGTTAACCAAAACCAAAATTGAAACTTAAATTAAAAACAACCAAAATAAAATTCACTCCCACAACATTCAAAATATAAAACAACTCAAAAATTTAATCACAAACATCACACAAAACTACAGTTGCAACTAAATTAAGATGTCTCTAACGGATGATCGGGAATTCCTCAGAGGAGGTAACCTATGGTTGCTAACGAGGCTTCTCACGGTCTAAATGAAATTACTGAACTCATCAAGTTAAGTTTAGTAATTTCATTTGGACTAAGTGAATCCAATAGAAAATAGTGGTGTTGGAACGAGGGAACCGTGGGAACCTAGCCGATGTCACTCTAATCAACTTTAATATGCCCCCATAAAATTTAAAGATCTTAAACCTTAGAGCCACCTGATTAGATATTATAACTTGACACGCTAGAAAACTTAAACTCGTCGCGGCTGAAGCTTGGAGCTAGCATGGTGGGCAGCACGACCATCTTCAGTAGTAAAACCCATCTAAATCGAACTTCCTTCCTTAGACTTAAACAACAAAGCCATAGGACTTTGAGGTTGCTTGCTTATGCAACGTAAACCCTAACCTTATCCTTAGGCCTTTGTATAGCCCTGTTATACATTATAAGCTCTAACTCGTCTTAGGATTTTGAGGTTGTCGTTTGTCACGACCTAAACCCTCACATCTTCGAGGCTATTTGTGTGATCATTTCACATGAATGTAAGCCCTAACTAATAAAATTGGCAAGATGAAACACCTAAATATTTCTCCTCAAAACTAAAGCCAAACATTCGGATAACTTGGGAAGTCACCAAGGTTCGCCTCTAGATCCATGACATCTCCTAGTTCTTCCTCTTTTGGATTCTACAACAAAATGTTCCAAATTTGAACTAATCCCCTTTTACACCTCTATGTTTGATTTTATTAAAAAGTCTTACCCATTGAAATTCCTTAAAGATAATATTTCTTGATTTTTATAGAGAGTCTTCTTAGGTGACTTTGGTCATTTAAGATGTAATTAACTATAAGGGCTTGCCCTTATAGTAAGCATGTCCGAACCCAGCTTAATTTAAACCTTATTTAATCCTTTATATTAAATAGGGAAATTTGTCGGCAAATACAATGGTTTCGCTGACCAGATGGACGTCTTACTTTCCTTTGTTTATTTGATCTAGTCTCATCCTCAAGCGTGTGTTTGTCTTTCGAGATAGATACTGGATTTGAGGTATAGTGCTCTTTCATTTTAAACTATAAAAAAAATGAAGTCACTTTGATTTCATAATTTTCTAAACTTCAACGTCCTTCTGAAGCAGGTGACGAGATTATAATTTCGGCGACAGACAGCTTCTTACTGGCAACTCTCCTCTAACCTAAAATAGCTCCGACAAAACTCTACTGAAACCCACTCCCTCAAATCAATAAATTTAGTTTTTAAAATAATAGTGTTACTTGATGATAAGTAACAATTAAGTTTGGGGGGTTTTGTTACGCTAAAATATGTTAAATTTTTCATATTCTTTTAATGCCTAAATTTGGTGATTTTCAATGATATTACACTTTAAAGGAAGGTATTTTGTATATTTTTTGTTTCAGGTACAGGAAATGGAGTTTTGGAGGAAAATAAGCAAAATCAGTGCAATTTGTAGCAAAAACAAACAAGAAAGAAAATTTTGTCTTGGCACATTTTGATATGTATTTCTATGCTTAATTTCTTTTACACTTCTCACATATTTTTGAATGAAATTACACATTAAATAAAATTTGTTTTTATGCTGATTTTGTATGTCTGTCGATTACGAATGCAATGCAACTGAAAAGGGCGACATAGAGCTAAAACGAAGCAAAATGGTGGAGCCGCACAGGGTGGGCATCAACGGTGAAATGGAGTTTTGCACTTTAAGGGTAGGTATTTTGTATATTTTTGATTTCAGGTACAGAAAATGACGTTTTGGAAGAAATAAAACAAAAACAGTGCAATTTGTAGCAAAAACGAATAGGAAAGAAATTTCTTTCTTGGCACATTTCGATATGTTTTTCTATAGTTAATCTCTTTTACACTTCTCACATATTTTTAAATGAAATTATACTTTAAATGAAGGTTGTTTTTATGCTTATTTTTTATGTCTGTTCGTTAGAAATGCAATGCAAGTTGAACAGGGCAAAATGGAGCTAAAACGGAGCCAAACGAAGAAAAATGGTGGAGCTGCACAGGGTGGGCGTCAACAGCACCAGATTACAGAGAGTTATGTGAAAATGGTGTTGACCACACCCAAAATGGTTCCAACAGCACCCAAAATAGTTTGGGCACGATGCCGGGTGAATTTCTAGAAGATTCAATCTATTTGGATGCTTTTTGGAAGGTTGCTTGAGGCATCTCTTGGGAAATTTATCCTTACACTATAATATAGTGCTTTTATGTAAGAAAAGATGGTGTGTGTGAATGGGAAGACATGGAGAATGTTTAAAGATCTTAAAATAAGAGTAGAAATGTAGATTTCTACCTTTTTGGAGAGATTGACGAGGAGATTTTGAGAGAATCTGTAAGGGA
The DNA here is from genome assembly GCA_003013225.1 of Phalaenopsis aphrodite. NCBI lineage: Eukaryota > Viridiplantae > Streptophyta > Magnoliopsida > Asparagales > Orchidaceae > Phalaenopsis > Phalaenopsis aphrodite. The sequence goes on from NEWO01000626.1 coordinate 150,734, forward strand.
ATGTTCTAGCATTGCATGGATCAGCGGGAGACTTTGTGGGAGAGATTTTCTTCTTTTTTTCTAGGGGAGAAAGCTAAGTATTGTGTTCTTTCTCATCTTATGATTTTGTAAACACTTATCTAGTGGATTTTCTTTGATGAAATGAAGTTTTCCGTTTTGTTTTCTTCGTGCTTTGTGATGTGTTTTCTTACTCTTTCTTCTTATTAAGGAATAGTGGCATGAGAGAATTATGCCATTGTTTTCCTTTTACTTTTCTTTTGCAATGAGTAAGATTCATGTTTAGGATTTTGGGATGCATGTTAGAAGAAGTTTTAATTATGACTGTGTTGGTTTTTACTTGCACTTCATTTACATTATAATAACGGTCAGCTGTAGTGTTAAAATTTATTGTAATTACATTAAGTCCCGAGAGGGCTGTGTAATTCTCAACAAAGTAGAACCACATTCAAATTCCATGGATGGTGAAGTTCATGGGGTTGGATGCCAAAAAATAGGGAAATATACTTTGAGGGGTGTAGAATTGGAGATTCTAGGGTGACTTACCAAAATCCCCAATCTGGTCCTAGTGTTTGGGAACTAAAGAGAGAGTTAGCCTTTAGACAAAGGGAACTGGGAGCTCTAGAGTGAGACCCAGTATCCTCCTGCTTAACCACAAATTTAGGGACTAAACTTAGGATTAGTCAATGTTCCTTATAACACTCGGAAGAAATTAAAGAATAGGATTTCTCCTATTTGACACATGCAATATTTAATATACCTCATTCTTTTACATTATCAAATTCACTACAAAAGAATAGTAGTTTTTTAATATCTATAAATTCTCCAAACAAATTCATCCAAAAAGTGGTTATCTTTAGAATTAACATTTGTATTTAGGAAAAGTTATTATCATTACATTTAACATTTGCATTTAGGAGTAGTTGCTAGATAAAACACCATTTTAATCGACATTCCAATCTAAGGCCTGATAGTAGTATACTAGAAATTTGAGTAAGGACCTCTTACCTCGCTTCCCTATGGGATCGATAAACGGGACCCCATTAAAGCCCTGTATTACTTGAGCGATACATATACTTGTGTTTATCTCATTGTGACTATATAGAACAAACAAAATTAATCAACCAAATAAAGTACACATCAACTTTTTGGTGCCGTTGTCGGGGATTAAAATCTTTAAGTAGTAGTGGCAAATTCTTGAAGCATAGCATATAAAAATTTGCATCAGCGTGTACAAAGAGAACCTTTTTTTACCAGCAGCTCTTCCCTTCATTCTTTCATAATAGTGTATTTCATTAGTATTTTTGAAGCATCCTTCTCAAGCAATTATCTTTTAGGGACTTCAAGGTTAGCCACATTAGCACCTCGCAGTATACATGCAAAAGATGATCCTCTTAGTCAATCGACTCCTTATCTTTCAAATCATTATCATCTACATTGAATAATAAGTAGCATCTGGAGCTAGAGGATGGTGCATGATCATTATAATGTAAAAAATATGGAGGCATTCATTTCCTTTTTTTCATCTACTTTTGTGACATGAAAAAAAGGATAGTCAATTAATCATAGTAGAACACCTAGATTGTTGGTTCCACAAAAATAAAATTTAAGAATATATTATTTTTCTTTCAACATATATTTTAGGAATCCAGGTGTTGATTTCTTTTTTGTTCAACCTACACACATTTGACTAAGTACATACTCACAGGACCCATCCTTGGATTAGAGGGATCACGACTTGTTTTGGTGTTGCCACGCCTAGAAGTTCATGAGTATGGCAATTTCCAGTTCGGGCATAACAATGCCTAGAATTATCTGAGCTTTGTCAAGCCTTGTTCAAGTGACCCGACTCGAAGTTACACAATTATTTAGTATTAGTTTCTTTAGGTGTCTAGTGTGTAAAATGGTTATGTTATAGAGTTTAGAATTTGATTTATAGTTTACACGCTAGGGGTTTCACACAAGTGCACGTATCCTTCAAGTAATATAGAGATGCCTTTCAAAAAGTCTGAGTAACAATCCCATGGGGAAAGTGTTAATTAGTAAGGCCTTCAGTAAAAGCTCTAGTCTACAATAACTCGTCTTGGTCTGAAATTTTTGGAAGATTTGATTTTCCTAAATTCACTCCTTCACTCTAAAGTTAAATCTTACTAAATTACATTTAAACATAATCTACGGCGGTTGATTAAATTTTGAAAAGTTCTTATATAATCAAAATCCCTTCCTTCTTGGGATTAATTTATTAGCATAAATAATAGAAGAATTGATTAATTTTTATGATAATTTATGTGCCAACACAAAACATATGTCTATCTACCCTCCTCCGAGTGTATAGGTATGCATAGTTTTCAATTAGGTTTACACAACAAGCATAGATGCAAAGGTGCATAAAAGCCTTAAAACTTGTAGTGAGGAACTCATTCACTTAAATCAATTGTCACCTAAAAGGTCCTGATAGAATTAGATCGTAATATATATATATTTTTTTTTTAACCCACTTTTGGTTGAGGTCTAGTTTTCCCTGTTTAATAGCCTATGGTCTAGCCATATGACTTTCCGATTGACTAATCCTAGAGGACTAGAAAAGAAACCCTCACCATTAGAAAATCTAAACTTTTCTTTGCTCAACCTGAAGCTCCACATATTGGTCCTAATCTCTAGCACTTATTAGGTGGGGTTAATATGTGGGAGCTCAAGGGGAGTTCCCATAGGGTTGCTTGTCCTTAGAGCTAACCCTCTGGTGGTGTGGACTTGCTCAGTTTCACACACACACTGGCACATTGAACTTTCACTCACTATCCTAGGCCTAAACCTATTTAACTTTGATCTCTTAACCCTTTGGGAGACTCATGTAGATGGTCCCCTAGACCCACTAGCCCTAGGCTAAGGTTAGCTAAGACGAATAAATTTAGGACCTAAAGTAAAGGATTCTAGTTTTCCATGGCTAAGAAAGGTGACTGACACCCAAAATTTACCAAAATACCCAACTTAGCCTTTTGTTCCCAAATCTACCCAATTTACCAGATTGCCCTTGAAACCCTATAATTAGCCAAAACTCACAAAATTACCAAAATACCCTTACTAACCCAAATTCTCCCAAAATCTTCAAAATTATTTCAAATGTCCCAAAAATCTTTTTGAACCACTATTTTGAGCTCAATTTTACAAATTTGACTTATTTTGACCAAAAGCCTCAAATTGCCTTTAAAGGCCCAATTACCTCAATTCAGCCCCGATGTCCACTAATTTGATTCCAATTTTACCATATTTCAATTCCAAACTTAAATTCATCATGTCTAAGCTTTGCTAAGACAAAATCCAATAAAAAATTTGGATCCAATTTCAACCCAAATCAAAAAGGCCCTATTTTATCCAAAATCAAAATCTCACTCAATTGAACTCACAAATCTACCAATTGCCCTAATTTTAAATCATAATCTCTTTACAAAACATCCCCATATCAATTTGTACCTTCAAATGGGTTTGGTCAAGCCTTAATTTCAATCAATAATCAACTTGGACCAAAACCCCAAATTTTGCCCCAAATTAGCCTTATCCCTTAATTCCACCAAATTGAACTCCATAATCTCAAAATTGCCATCTAGTTGATATCTAAAATTCTTCATTACAATCACCCACATCAAATTGAATCATCAATTGGGACATAGCCAAACACTAGCCTAAATCAAACCCAATTTTATACCAACACCCCAAAAAATGACCATGAGCCAAAATCCTTCAAATTGAACTTCCAAATCAATTCAAATCACTCCAAATCTTTTCTAATCTCCTTGTGACAATCATCTACACTCTTTTTATCAATCAATTAAGTTTAATATCTTGGCTAGCCTACCCTAGCCCAACTTAAACCCACCCATGTCCCAAATGTAAGCAGATCTTGCCAAAGTGGTCAACCTAAGACCACTACAACCACCAAGTGAACCGTAAGGACCAGCCTAAATCCACTTAGCCTAACCTATATGAGCCATGGACCAAGAGTCCCCCAAATTAAGTGATTTGTTTCTTAAAAAGATTAAGCCAAGGAGTTCTTTGCCAAAACCCATCGCCAACCCAATTAATTACTTTAATGGACTCCCCTAAGAATCCTGAGCCACCTGAGCACCTCGTCTGCCTTGGCCAGCCACCCTAGTTATCCGAGGAACCAAAACTGAGAGCTCCCATGCCTCAATCAAAATCCAATTGCACCCATCCAAGCTGACTCATTCCAATTAGACTTTGGCATTCTTCAGCCCTCCACAAAAGTTATTGGTTGTACCCAATTCGGAGCGCAGCAAGCCACCCATTCCCCCTCTATTTAAACAACCTCCTCCTTTGCCAAAATAAGAACTAACCAAATTCCTTGAGGAAACTCTGCCCAATTCCTTTCATACACTCTCCAAGAAATTCCAAGCTCAAGCCCACCATTTTCCCGCTCTTAATTTCTTTGTGAGAGCTCAATTTTGATTTGAAAATTCAGGTAAAAATAGGACATATTTCCCACACCCCCATGGTCCACCAATTAACTGTGCACACACCATCCCAAGAGTGAGAGTAGTTGATTCTCCACAAAAGCACCATCACAGAGAGCCTCTAACCTAGCTCTAGACTAAGACCTGAAATTGGCCTTGGTTGAAATTATACATTAACAATTCACCACATCACAGGAGCTCATCTGAAGGTTCTTTAGACTCATTCGATGCTTCTCCAACCATCATATTTCATAGCATTGTAACCATATGGATGTGTTTATCTTGAGTAGATAAAGGTGTAGGAACAAACCTCATGTGATTTTGTTGTGTATCGAGAGAGATCTTAATGTTTAAAGTTGAACGGCTCTCAGGTTAGGGAAATTGGGGACGTTGAATGGATGTCATCCATTTTGGGGTGTATCGAATGGATGATTTAGATTGCGTCGGATGGATGGTTGGAACGAAACCGTGGTCTGACGAGGCGCTGAGGTGTCTGGCGACGTCGAATGGTGAAGTGCCGCATGGAGACTTCGGAGCATACGAGGATGGCGTGGTGCCACGTGCATAAGTAGAAAAATATGCCTTTTTTGAATTAAATAAATACTATATCTTTAAAATTCATAACTTTGCATAGAAAAATCATAAAAATAAAAAAAAACCCTCTTGCTAAGTGAATATAGGACAATAATGTGAATGAAAAATAAAAATTATTTGTTAACTCTCTGACTTTTAATTAATTAAATACTCTCTGTGGTATTTTAATCTATTTTAGTTAAATAATTCTCACCACGGCTTGAGCATTGTAGGGCATGTTTCTCATGATAGAGGAGATGTTCTCTAGTTTTTCTAAGGTCAAAGAGCATATCTATTATTGTAAACCTAATTTTCAAGGTCGGATGACCATTTTGGCTTAAATTAATTATATGAATTAAAATATTACTTGGAAAACTATGGGATAAATTTTAGATGGTTTTCTATCGTCAAATGAGCTTGGAAAAAATGTCATGATAGTTTGAATAATTTTGAATATTTTTATAGTTGATTAAATGTTTATAACTTGCATTAATTTATCTAAATTACATATTAACCAAAAATTAATAAAATCAACTACACATTGTGTAGAAAGTTCATGTTGACTCTCAGTAAAAAATTGAAAATTATTTTATTATGTTTGGGTAATAAAGATGATTTTATGAGAAAAATTGTATTTTTATAAAAAAAATAATTATATTAAATTAAGTACTCTTAAAAAAATTTTGAAAAGTGGTTTTATGAGTTCCTTGTAATTAAGGGCACTAAGGAAAAACAAAAATTAATTTTGAGTAAAATACTTCATTTTATAACTATATTTTGAATTAAAAATAAATTAAAATAATTAAAAATTCCAAAAAAAATAAAAAAAAATTGTTTTAAAATGTGCCTAATGGTTTCTTGATCACTTAGGACTCATTAAAATATTTTTCTCAATTTTCCTAAGTTAAAAATAAATCTTTAAAGGCCTAAAATATAATTTCCTTATTTTCTCATTAAAATAATTATAATAAATAAATTTAAAATCATAAAAATAGAAATTTTATTTCTTTAATCTCTCTAGACTTGGGGAGATTTAATAAAAGTATAAGAAATGATTTTTTTAATTAAAACATATTTTTTTGTTTATTTAAATCACTACAAAATCAATAAATAATTACAAAATTTAATTAAAATTTAATTTCAAAAATCGTGGAAGTTTGCCAAAATTTTTCTTTGACCTATGTGAACCTTTAATATTTTTCGCATAAATTTTTTTTTATTTTGATTGATTAACAAAATTAATATTGAAAATCTTATTTTCTAGGTAAAAGTAATTATTAAGTTAACTAAATGTTTGAGAACCACATTTTCTTCCGTGATGTTTTAATTGACTCATTTTTAGGGTACTCTAAAATTTTCATAGTCATTTGAATTATGCCTAATGAGTTATGAAGTGGAGAACCCCATGGGCAAAATGGTCATTTTAGATTCTTGTGCATTAATTAAAATTTAGGATTAACTAAAGGGAAAAAGGGTATTTTAAACCCACAATTGATGATAATATAATATTTCAATAGGGATATGTATCACATAAAATAAAATTTTAATAATTGCAAATTTTTTCTTAGAGATTGCTTAGGGTTTGGTAGTGATCTAGGCTCGATAAGTAAACTTGCTTGATGGGATTTAGAAATGTAACATGATTCATGATAAACACTTCTAAACACTACGAGCTTAACTTTTGTGGTAGGTAAAAATTCTTTAATGATTTAAACTTACCTCAGGGGCATTCACCTACCAAACTCTTATGTGAAATATCAATTGATCAATCGAGTGCCCTGGCTTTGGGACGATTTAAATGTCAAAGTTCACCGAGTAATGAGGTAATTTTATTTTGACGTTGGATGATTAATGAAAGAATATAATAAGTTGAAAATGAACTCAAAATGTTTCAGGATATCCTTAAAATGGTTTAGGGTCATTCCTCTAACACTTTGGAATCGCTCGGATATTTCGAAACACAAATTAAACTTTATATATTTTGTTCTAAAATCGTCCAATAAGATCTTTTCGAGATTCACTGTCATAGTTTGAGGGTTAGGACAATACACCTTCATCTAATCTTGCAATTTGTTTAAATTTTACAAAATTATATATATATATATATATATATATATATATATATATATATATATATATATATATATATATATTGCAAAAGCTAATCTTTCAACGAGAATGCCGAGAATATGCAAGTACTCTGTCATTTCAATTTTTGCAATTTACTTTTGCTACAAAATATTATAACTATTTGGTTGTGCACCTTTCTTTACTTGAAAAACCAAAACCATATTAAAAAATTAATCAACATTTTCAAAAATCTAAAACAAATTGTTTCAAAGGTAAACATAATTTTTTTGAAATGCCACTAAACATAAAACGTTCTTGTGAATTTAAGAGAGTCCCTAGAAAGAGGTTAACCTACGGTTGCTATTGAGAACTTCCTGGTTTAAATAAGTGTAACAACATGTTTAAACTAAGTAAATTTAAAAAAATAAGTGATACCAGAATGAGGGAACCCTGGAATCCTAACCAGTGTCGGTCTAATCAATTTTAGCCCTCCCTCTAATTGAACATAAAATTGTCATATAAACTTTAAACCTTAGACTATAGGACTACTACTTCATCGAAGAGCTTGGATATAAGTTTGAGGGCAGCCTTTCTACAACAGCATGTTGAAATACAACAACACATCTTTCCTCAGAATTAAATAACAAGCTATAAGATTTAGAGTTTGTCGGCCTAGTGCGACATAAATCCTCAACTTTTTTTTTAGACCTTTGTATGGCTCTCTTATATAATTTAAGCCCTGACCTGTTTTAGGATTCTGAGGTTGTCATTCGTCATGACCTAAATCCTCACATCTTCTCGACTATTTGTGCGACCGTCTCACATAAATGCAAGCCCTAACTAATAAAATTGGCAGGATGTAACATTTAAATAATTCTTCTTGAAACTGAAGCTAAACCATAGGATAACATGGGAAGTCAGCATGGTTCTCCTCAGGATCCATGACATCCTCTAGTTCTTCTTCCTTTAGATTTCATAATAAATATTCCAAATTTGATCCAATCTCATTTCACACCTCTTTGTCTGATCTTTTGAAAGTCCTATCCTTTGGAATTCTTGAACACAATATCCCCTAATTTTTATCGAGTTTTTTCCTAGGTGATATCAGTTATCTGAGATGTAATTAGTTATAGAGGCTTGCTCTTATAGGAAACTTTTAAGAACCCAGTTTAATATAAACACTATTTAATTTTTTGTATTAAATAGGTGATCTTGTCGGCCAACATAAAAATAGTTTTTCACAGACTTAAATGGATATCATGAATTCTTTAGTTTATATAATCGAGCCTCACCAGTAAGTAGTGTGTCTAGCCTTTGGGATAGATGCATTGATTGTGATATTAGGCTTGTTTATTTAAACTACTAAGGACATGGTTTGGTCTTGTATTTTCAAAATTTAAAATATAACTTTTTCCCATATATATATATATATATATATAAATTAAATTAAGCTTGGTGTCAGAATATTCATTCTGGCGATTGACAACTTTTAATTTAGCGACTGACAGCCTCTGGCGACTCCGCTGGGATGGTGTTTCTCACTTCATTTATATCAACGAATATTGTGTTCATACATCGATAATGTGTCCATAACCCTCATGGTCCAGGTTACCCTTCTTCCACTAACATGCTCCACCTATTTTTCTCTTGGGTAGGTACGATCAACTCTTTCGGACTTCAGTGTCACTTGTTCAATTACCTTTGAACATATAGGTTCATGCGTTCATTAGGACTCTTATCTTTGTGTGGGGTCGGAATCATAAAAGGTGTGTTGGTGGACTAGTTCTGTCTAAGTGTTGTGCGTTGTGAAGTTGGTCTCGCACTGTTAGCTAAACTTTACTTCTCTCGTTGTGTCTTTTTGGGTTTGGTTTGCTACTTTGCAAATTAAATACAAATGTTGCGTGCTTGGTTAAATTTAACCTTTTAATTAATTATATTCCCCTAATTTTAATTTACTTTACTAAATTTATAAAGTATTCACAAACTAAAATTTAATAAAGACTTGCCCAGTCTACAGATTGGTCTTTGTTAAGGTTTAGTGTTCGTGCTAGAATTATAAGGTATTGGCCAAATAACTAACCATATAGCTTTCTTTTATAAGCTATTGCAATGGCGTTCTCGACGCCGAATTTCTCTTGCAACCTACCAACTAGTCGCAATGCCGTCAATGTCGGTACCACAATCAAATTTGGAGCTGGATTTGATGAGCTTGATGTTGTGCTCGGAAAGGCCTCATTTGTTGAAATGAAAGTTGCCACTCTAAAAGTACATGAATCATTTACTGAGTTCAACCTAAACTGTTCTCAATATTTCCCTTCCAAAAAGAAGCTGAAAACTAATGTTAGCTCAACACCTGTTAAGTCTATTATTCCCTTTTCTGACAAAGGAAAGTAGGTTATGATTGTTGAAGATACAATCAAAGGATTTACAACCCTTCCATTGATATTTTAAATCGGATCTAGCTCAAGCTCCGTGTCATTAACCAAATGTCAAAGAAAAAATTGCAGTCAAAAGATTCACAAGGCTGCTAAGGCCCAAATTTGTGAAAAAGTATATGTTGATGAGATTCCTCTCCAGGAGGAACTTGGATTGCCTGAGACCTCTTCGCTTCTGTGAGGGAGTAGGTTCCACTTATCAATGGACACTAATGGGTATGAAACTATTTAGAAAATTGCTGCTACCTTGCCATTACTTCATGATCAAGATGAGGAGAAGTAAAAACCCACTCCTATCACCAAAGTCTGTACAAGATACCTGAGGTTGGTCATTAAAGAAGCATGTTAGTTGTTGAACTGCTTAAGCAAGTAGGATGCGTAGTATCTCCTCAGATGAAGAATGAGATTTTGAAAGCTGTCAAATCTGCCCGGCAATCTCAAAGATCAAGTAAAGTTTTGTCAACTCGCATTCCCATCAAATTCTGCCTAGGAAATTGAGTTGATACTATCATCATCACCATTCATTTTGTCACCACTGCTCCTTCAAGGTCTGCAGGACATCGACTGATCAAGTCACGAATTGGTCCAAGGATACCACTAGTTATTGCTTATAAGAGTGCCCCAAAGAAGAAACAGATAAAGAAGTCACCTGATACTTTATTTGGTCTACACCATGGGGAGCATGCCTCTCTCCCACACACCGATGTCTTTGTTGAGACTCCTCGTCTTAAGACATCATCATCGAAGAAGAACATATAGGCACTCAAGGTCACTTTTCCAATACGGTTTAATGAGCCCATAGGGCAATATTGTGTAATGAAATGAAGTAAAGGTCTGAAATATCAGGCATCGTTGTAGCTATTGCTATCGACTTTGATGAATAAGCGGAGGATGCTCAAGAAATTCCTCCAGATCTTAAGATAATCCAAGAAGCGATAGTTCAAGTGAGATTTGAAAAGCTCAGGGCTAAGATTTTTCAATTAGCCAATGAGCATGGAGAGGTCATTGATGATGATGAAGATTTTGATTTTAATTATTATCTTGATGAAGAATTTATAAATATTCATTTCATCAAGACTAAAGCCGCTACATCTATGTACGATGCCCAACCCTTTGGTGAAGGGCCGCAGATGATTTGCACATAGCTTTTCTACTAAGGGATGAGCAAATCAGTCAGATGGAGACGAGAATGGAAGAGATGGACACCACTATGGCCACCATGGATACAGTTCATGGATATTCTCAGTCACAACAGTTAGCTTCTTCAGAAGTGAACGAGCCATAGATAGTTCACATTACCGATGAAAGGAGAGAAGTTGCCTCTGCCAACAGAGATGATCAACGAAAGAATGATTCCCCACCAAGTGTAATATTGGAAAAGGATATTAAAAAATTAGTCAAAAAATAAGTTTGGAAGGCCATAGCCCAATTCGCGGGTGGTGCCCAAAGGGTAGACCTTACCTGGAAGAATTCATTGACGTGCCCTACTAGAAGGGTTTTGTGTCACCAAACTATGTTCGACGGGATTGAAAATCCTATATAGTATGCAATACATTTTTGAGCTAGTTGTTGAAACACTAGAGGTAATGAAGCCTTATTCTTTGATCATTTTATCTGCAGCTTCTCAGGGATAAAATTTAATTGGTATGCCGAGTTGAACAACAGATCAATGAAGACATTCACTAAGTTAGAAGAACTATTCGTGAAGAAATTTGCTAGAGCAGAGCATCATAATTCTGTTGGAGATCTCGTAGTTGAAATACAAAAGCCTAACTAGACTCTAGTGGACTATAACTTGAGGTGGAGAAACTTAAGAATGAAATGTGGGCCTCAGCTACAAAAACTGCATGTGACTGAGATTCTGCTCAAAATCATCCATAGTCAAGTAGCTTTCTTGCTTAATTGAATCATCATCAAGTCCTTTTAAAAGCTGCTAAGCAAAAGCAATAGTCTACAAGAGGAAATTAAACATCTGGATTCCCAAGAAATGTTTGAAAAGTCCAGGATAAACAGAGTGTTCGAGAAGAAGTCTGAAGCAGTAGCAACAGTTGATAAGGGAAAGAAGCTAATAAATATTCATGCATAGAATTCTCATCAAAGTTCTCAACCATCATCACAAATTACTCAACAGCAATAAGCAAAGCAGTATGGTCAATCTAGCCAATAGTCACACTAGAGAGGACTGCACCGGATAAATGTTAGATGGGGTCTGACTCTTTTAGAACAAAAGAAAAGAGTATCTTTCGAAGATGAGGCTTTGTCAAAAATTTTCAGAAACTTAATGAAGAATTATGAATTCAGATTGCCAAAACCAAAGAAGCCAGAAGAAGCTAACAAGAAAGAGCATCCCAATTTCTACGTCAACCATAGGATGTTGGGACATACAATAGAGGGTTATTTCATTTTTAAGGTTTGTGTTGAGAGGAATTTTAAAGACAGAAAAATAACAATCCCAAAGGAATATTTAAAGGAACCTGAAATAGGTTCTGTAAATATGTTTATGGCAAAACTAATCACTCTGATAGATCTCTGTTCAGAGAAAAATGGATGGAGAATAGTTTGGAGCAAGTCATCCAAGAAAATACTAGATCATATTCAGATAGCTTCAGTGTAGGCAGCCATCCAGAGTCTACAGCTTGCCCAACCCAAGTTAGATAATTCACTAAAGAAATTGCCGCAACCAAAGAAAGAGAAGAATGATGTCATGAAGACCGATGGTACGGGGGGTAGGATAGGGGCTGCCTTTGTTAGATTGGTTTTCTCAGATTCAGGGAAGAAAATTCTCGAACCCCTGACCATGCATGATTATCTTTTTGCCCCACCAGAGTTAAGAATATAATGATTATGATTTTAATTACATTTTTAACTATTTTTAGTGATAACTCAACTGACTTTAATCAATCTAACGTCGATCTAGATTCCCAAACCATCCTTAAATTGTACATAAGTCCAATGAACCCGTTAACAAGGATGAAGAAGATATAGACAACACCAGTTATGATAGCACCAAAAGTGAGGAACCAGTCCTCGAGTACCATGGTGCACCGCTTGCCATCACCTTGGATTTCTTTGATATAGAAGAGACAGTGAAATTTTTGCCTACAACATCTCAAGAAGAAGAAGAAATCATAGAAATAAATCTAAAAAGTGGGAACGTATTACCTTCGAGAATAGCTCAAGTGGATAAAGTGAAACAAATAGTCACTCAAGAAGAGCTACCTCCACCTCTGTCAGTGGAAGAGCCACATAACCAAGTAAGATTAGAGGATTGTATAAAGTGGATTGTAATGTGCGAGCTCATATTAGGAGGTTGTCACCTAAACTAAGCATCTACGAAGCCTTGATCCTGTCAAAAGAGATAAGAGAGTCTCTTGTTACAGCCTTGCTTAACTCAGAGATTTGCTTGGCACAATTAGCCAGCACATCCTAAGATGAAGTTTGTTTGTTAATAGAACAGCCTGGGATAACCTTCACAGATGAAGAATTGTTGCTCGACATCACCGACCACTCTACATCTCTATTAATAATGACATTTTTGTATTGTCAAAAGTTTTGTTAGATCTGAGAGTGTCACTCAACTTAATGAGCCTACGAACATTTATATACTTGGATATTGATGCTCAGGATCTTACAACTGATAAAATGATATTAAGAGGATTTAAACTAAAGGGAGAAGGAGCCTTTGGGTTGATTACAACTTTAATGAAAGTTGCGAAGCTAGTAACAACCAAAAAATTCCATATCATTGATGTGGAGACCTCTTTCAATGCTTTATTTGGATGACCATGGATTCACGAGCATAACATGATTCTGTCATCTTTACACTAGTTTATCAAGTATTTTAAAGAAGGCCAAGAACATTACATTAAAAGGGATTTACAACCATTCTCGATTTATGAAGTGGGCATTCATGAAGATGTCTTCTACTACGCACATCCAAAGAAAATGTCCTTTCTCATGAAATTATGCCAAACAAAGTGGGAGATTCAGAAGAATCACAAAAGCAAGACCATTCAACTCCATTTCAATAATCTACTATCATTTATTCACAACGAGCTAGTAGAGGTTCTTTCAACCCATACACCCAAGATTGAAGCCGGGGACGTGGACAAGATGGAACCAACACGATTGTTGAAGGACTATGCTGACTATCAATATTGACATGAAAGAAACTTATGATGAAGAAAGCTCTAAGGAAGAAATGATGATGATAAAATAGATGAAACCTCGGTACGAGATCTCCTTAGAAGATGTGGAGAAAAGTGAATACAAGTAGATGTATGATCGGATCAACAACTATGTGCATGCCATGACTATTACTCCAATCCTCCCTTAAAAGGTTGACAGTTTAGAGCTCAAGGAAGTTCATAGCATTGATTCAAATCTGATAAAGTATTACTGTGGTTCCCCTTTTACTAGCTCTAAAAATTATGTAAATTTTGAAGAGAATTCTAATGAACTAATGGAATTGCCTTTTGATTACTTTTTTCCTTGTGTAAAATAGTTAGTTCAATAAGGATTTGTGTCAAAGAAAATGACAAAGGATAAACTACAACTTTTTCAGAAATTGTGGAATGTTATAAGTTGAACTCCTAATTCAAAAGAAGCTCTCAGATTTGGCACTGTAGGACCAATCAATGACTCATAATTTTGTATGGTTATTACTGGCTGATTAGAAAGGATTTACTCGATGTAGAGGATGACATTGAAGATCAATTGATAGATGATGCTCCACTCAAAATTGAAGAAAAAATTAAATAAACAGTGGATAATTTGAAAGAAGTCAACCTCATGACTGAAGAGCATCCCCCACCCACCTTTATATATTCTCTACTCAATAAATAAGAATCCAAAAAAATTGATAAGGTTATAGCCAAAATTTAAAGATTGCTTCGCCTGGAGCTATGATGAAATGCCAGGACTATCAGTAGAACTTGCAGTTCACAAACTCAGGATAGACAAAGATATGACCCCAGTAAAATAAGCTCCAAGAAGAATGAACCTGGAGATAGAGCAACAAGTCATTGCCCAAGTAAAGAAGTTAATAAACTCAAACTTTGTAAAAGAAGAGCATTACCCCACATGGTTAGCCAACATTGTGCAAGTTAAGAAGAAGAATGGATAAATTTGTGTATGTGTCAATTTCAGGGACTTAAATAAGGTATGTCTAAAAGATGAGATCCCATTACCAATACCAGAATTGATGATGGATATCACATCGACACATAAACTTTTCTTTTTCATGGATTGATTGTCATACTATATCCAAATCAAGATAGCTCTAGAGGAAGCAACACTTACAGTATTCAGAATGCCCATTATAATTTTCTGCTATACAACAATGTCATTCGGATTATAGAATTTCAAGGCAACATATCAACAAGCTATGAAGAAGATCTTTGATGACCTCATTCATAACCATTTGGAATGCTACTTGGATGATTTAGTCATCAAAAGCAAATAGAAAATATATCATTTGTATGTTTTGAGTATTGTGTTCAAATGATTATGATAATATAACTTCAAGATTAATCCCTTGAAGTGTGCCTTGGGCATCACCTACGATAAATGTCTAGGATTAATCGTCCATATCGGGGAATCGAGATCCACCCAGATAAGATTAAAGCTATATTGGAAATGCCTCCTCCCAAAACCTTGAAACAACTACGTTTATCCCATGTAAAGTTGACATATCTGAGACGCTTTATTTCTAATCTCTCAGGTAGGTGTCAGCCCTTCTCGATATTAATTACAGAGGACATCAAATTCATTTGGGAAAAAAAATGCCAACGGACCTTTGAGGATGTTAAACAATATTTAATGAAACCTCATGTTTTGGCAACCTTTATCCCAGGAAGACCTTTGATAATTTATACTGCAGCCTCAGACGAAACTCTTAGAGCCCTACTAACTCGGGTCAATGAAGTAAGTATGGAAAACACACTCTACTAATTGTGTCGTCGTCTAATACTGATAGAGGTAAAGTATCTGCCCATTGAAATACAATTTCTAGCTTCAATTGTTTTCGCTTAAAAGCTTAGGCATTACATGCTTTCGCCTAAAATTACTCTTATTTTGAAAGTTAATCCATTGCAATACTTGATGACCCGACCAACACATTCTGGATGTTTAGCAAGGTGGTCGATGGTTTTATTACAATTTGATATAATATTTTGTTCCCCTATGTGGTATCAAGGGATAGTTTTTAGCAGATTTTCTTGTAGTACACCCATTTTCAACTGAGTTCCCTTTCAATGATTAGCTACCAGATGAATAGATACTAGAAATAGAACCGTCTAGTGCCAAACATTGGGAAATGTAGATCAATGGGGGCTTCATGAAACAGAAAGGACAAAGGATCAAAGATAGTTATACCAGATAGAGCCATGCAAAAATAACAAAGTAGAAAATGAAGCATTGATCACGGGTTAAAATTGGCAATCTAAATGGATATAACAAATATTGCCATTTTTGGCGACTCATAACTCATCATTTAACAAGTTGTCGAACAATATAAGATTTTGAAGCCAAGGCTAGCAGATTACTATCGGTACATAATGAAGTTGCTGGAACAGATCCTTAATGTTACTTTATACTGGATTCCTTAAGGAGATAATGCCCATGCCAATGCTTTAACAAAACTTGCTAAGGAACTAGCGTGTGTACCAGAGGATTCCATTTAAATTATAGTATGATGACGTCAGGTTTTATCACAGATCAACCTCGATAATCTACATAATCACAAAAAAGAAGAAAAGATAATGATTGTAGTTGCTAACATTAATATTTGCAAATCAGAAACCTACCAGAAAACAAGTCTCAGGCATATCACATCACGAGAAGAGCTATATCATATGCTCTAGTGGGTAATGTCCTCTGCAGAAGATCATTTGATAAGATGTCTAAGCAGAATAAAAAAGATAGAATATCGTTTAAAAAGTACATATCGAATTGTGTGGAGCTCACCAGTCAAGGCCAAAGATAAAAATAAAGATTTAAAAATGAAGATATTATTGGCCAACAATGATATTCAATTATATGGACACCGCTAGAAGGTGTTTCTTTTGTCAAGTACATGGGGTGGTCTAGCACCAAACCCCAAATGTGCTACAATTGGTGTTGGCTCGTGGGCATTAGAGTGTTAGGGAACATACATAATAGGTCTAATAGACCTTCCATCCTTTAAGGAGCACAGATTTATACTTGCACCTATAGATTACTTCTCCAAGTGGACAAAAATAGTGACATTATGAGAGGTTGTAGCACAGCATGTTCTCCAATTTTTGAAGAGTCAAATTATTGCAAAGTGATTTTCAATAATGGGATGTCCTTCAAGAGCACAATGTTCAAAGAATTCATTAAATGACATGGGGTAGACTGAAGATACTCTACAATGTACTATCTCAGAGAAAACAAACTGATTGTGTCCCTCAATAAAACACTCGTGCAATTTTTATAGAAGACGTTGGACCAAAATAAAAGAGGATGGCATGTTAAATTGTTATAAGCTTTTTGAGCCTACAGGACATCGTTTAAAATTCCCACTCAATGCACACCACCCTATGTAGTTCTATGTGGGTCCAAGGTCGTACCACCACAAGAAGTCCAGACACCATCTCTCATAGTTGCACTCGCCAATCAGATCACAATAGAAGAAAGTGCAAAAATTAGACTTGAAGAATTGGAAAGTCTCTAGGGAAAACAACTAGAAACACAATAGAATTTGGAACTCTATCAAGCAAGGATTGTGCAAGCTCTTGAAAAATTGGTTCACCTGAGGACGTTCAAATTTGGTGACCGCGTACTCATTCTTAAAAGACCTATTCTTGCCCACCGCAAGATAAGTGGAAAATTTGAACCAACTTGTGATGGACCATTTGTCTATTCAGGAGGATTTTACCAGCTGGGGGATTTCTGAGGCAAAAGACCTATGTTTTCGGTTAATGGCCGATATTTGATGATATACTACACAACATGACATTGCTTGAAATGAACTTTTTGAAAATTTTGCTTATTTTATAGTTATTTAGTTGGCCAGCATCTGTGACTGAATCCAAAGTTTTGTAATTAAATTAATCTCAATAATGTAAAAATTTTTTATTTGTCTACCTTAATTATCTTCATTTTTTAATTTTAAAATTTTACTAAATTAAATTAAATAATAAAATACTTGCACTTGTCTAAATTTAAAATATGTTTGATAACTTGTTCTTGTATTTTTGAATTTCAGTGCACTGATATTTTTTAGTCTTCTGCGGAAAGCTGATTTTGACTTTTAAAGATATCTTGAATCAGACACTGAATGAGGAAAGGATAGCTCAGAGCAACATCGTAGACTTTGACATGGACTTCAATTAGGTCAACGTGAACTACGAGGGTCCCCTGATGAACATAGTCAGTCACTGGGAGAAAGAAGGATTACCATCACTTCTAAGGATTTGTACCAAAGAAGACTCCTCATTAAAGAGGAAGAAAGCAGCGAAACGATAAAATCTAGTGGAAGGAACCAGTCATCTATAGTTCATGGTAACTGCATTGACGAGGAATTTAATCAGTGCTGATGAAGAAAGAGTATTAGATGCGCCACTTAGAAGAACATAATGCCATAATGCCAATCATCGCAAGCATAGAGCTTTCTTACATTAGGCAAAAAAATGCAAACAAGGTACAAAAGTGACACTTACCCCAATTCTTGAGGGTAAAATCTATGACCCATGCATGAGGGAGACTTAAACCAGTTTACATGTTATGAGGAAAATTTATGACCCATGCAAGCAATTTCAGATGAGCTTTGCAAGGGTTACGCGATGTGCAACATTGAAATTCTAATAAAGCATAGATAGCAAGAGCATTTGTGGAGAGCCTTAAATGCAATGTCCTTTGTTTGGAGCACTTTTGTACCTTTGAAGAATATGCAGCTGCTGATACAGGGTGTCAGGAAGCCGCACACCCAGATACTGAGTCATATATTCCACTACTTACAGAGCCAAGTCAAACATGGTTTCTTGCAGACATTGAAATGAGGAAGCAGCCTCGACGATCACAAAGGATTCCTATGGTAGAATTAGAAATAATAAACAAGGTTAAGAAAAGAGAATTTGAATTTTATGATGAAATTCAAGGGAAACTTGTCAACATCTTTGAAAGCCTAGATCTCCATACAGAAGTTTTCTTTTAAAATAATGAAAGACGAATTCTTGACTATGCATTTGACTTGAGAGACAGAACTTGAGCCATTCTGTTAATTAAAAAGACCTACTCAAAGCAACAAAAAAGGAGGTGTGAGAAAAGCAGGATAAATATTGAGTGTTTTTACCGCTACAACTTTGTTGAATATAAAATAGCGAACCCCCCAGGTATCTTAAGATGCAACAAGGTGGATGCTCTGCCTTTTGAGATTAAAAGATATAGTAAAAGGATGGTTAGGTGGAGCATACAACTGGCAGATTGCATCTTGAATAGCTGCATAATAAACATTTATGATGAAGGAGACTATACTCATCCACTTATCAATCACCATGATTTTGTAAGGCCCTTCTGCATGGTGCCTTCCATCAGCCGAAGTAACATTCTGTTTGGGAAATAAATCAATATCGTCAGTTTTGGAGAATTTAGAGGAACCGTCGAGATTCAGCTGCCAGTGGGTTTAGTACTAATTATAAAGGGAAACATAGTCAAATCTAGCAAAGCACTGAATTTCAGATGTACGACACTGTAAAGTTTCTATGACATTGAGAAGAATGAATGATAGTAAAATACCACATGGATTCTGTTCGGACCCAAAATTGGAAGAGTTGCGCCCGTACAAGCTATGAGATGGTTGCAACTCTAAGTGGACATGAAAAAGAATTTATGTCCTGGAGTGTGACTTAGTAGGTCAGCTTGATCATCAACTCACTCCATGAGACAGAAATACAAATAGAACAATAGATAGTCAATTGTCACTTTTGTACTACGTCAAAGCAGTAGATATGATATGATGTTCCAAGATGTATTCAATGTGTTACTTTTTGATGCTTCAACATGTATTCGGTTTGTAACACAAATTTGAATAAGATTAAAGAAATTTCTTCTAGATTTTGATGAATTTGTTGAATTTACCTTTGTGCAATTGATAAAAAAGTACAGAACGATACGTTGACTATAAATTATAATGAACAAAGAACAATATAACAAAACTCTAATAATAAATTTAAATAAAGTCTTTGAAATATAAATAAACCAACAAAAATTAAATTTTGAAAAATATACTTTCATAATTAAATGAGATAAATATAACAAGAAAAGAAAATGATAAATTTAATGAGTTTTTTCCTCTCTAGTTTTAGGTTTCTGACTCTTCGTTTTCGTAGCACGAATTTCCTTCCCTGCACCAATTTGTCACAACCTTCATGGAGTTTCGCACTCCTCAGTAGATCCTAGAATTTTTTTTTTTCACAACTATAAATCTTCACATTCACCATATCTATGAGCTCAACACCATAAATTCTCTACACTATTCTCACCTTTTGAGATAATTTTAAGGCCACCTTCAATGGAGTATGACATTCGATTCTCTACCCAATCTCTTTGAGAGAGGTATAATACCACCGTAAATGGGGCATGGCATCCTATTCTTACCTTTTGAGATCAATTTTAAGACCACCTTAAATAGAGTATGGAATTTGATTTTGTACCCAATTTCTTTGAGATAGGTATAAGACCACCTTAAACAGGGTATGACATCCTATTCTCACCTTTTGAGATCATTTTTAAGGCCACCTTAGATGGTGCATGACATCCAATTCTCTGCCCAATTTTTTTGAGTTAGGTATAGGACCACCTTAAATGGGGTACGACATCCTATTCTCACCTTTTGAGTCTGTTTTAAGGCCACCTTACATGGAGTATGGCATCTGATTCTTTACCCAATTTTCTTTGAGAGAGGTATATGACCACCTTAAATGGGGCATGACAACCTTTTCTCACATGTTGAGATGGATTATAAGACAACCTTAATGGAGTATGGCATCCAATTCTCTACCCAATTTTCTTTGAGATAGGTATAAGACCACATTAAATGGGGTATGACATCTATTCTCACCTTTTGAGATCGGTTTTAAGGCCACCTTAAATGGAATACGACATCCGATTCTCTACCCAATTTTCTTGGAGATAGGTATAAAACCACCTTAAACATTATATGAAATCATATTCTCAACTTTTGAGATTGGTTTTATGACCAACTTAAATGGGGTATGACATCCTATTGTCATCTTTTGAGATTGGTTTTAAGACCACCTTAAATGGAGTATGGCATCCGATTCTCTACCCAATTTCTTAGAGATAGTTATAATACCACCTTAAATTGGTTATACCTTCTACTCTCATCTTTCGAGAATAGTTTTAAGGCCACCTTAATTTGAGTATGGCATCTGATACTCTACCTAATTTCCTCGAGATAGGTATAAGACCACATTTAATGGGGTATGTCATTCTATTCTAACCTTTTGACATTAGTTTTAAGGCCACCTTAAATGAAGTATGGCATCTGATTCTCTACCCATTTTCTTTAAGATAAGTATAAGAACACCTTAAATGGGGTATGACATCATATTCTCATCTTTTCAGATTAGTTTTAAGGCCACCTTAAATGGAGTATGACATTCGATTCTCTATCCAATTTCTTCGAGATAGGTATAAGACCACCTTAAATGGGCTTTAACATTCTATTCTCATCTTTTGAGATCAATTTTAAGAATACCTTGAATTGAGTGTGGCACCCCATTCTCATTCTAGGATTGATACCAAAATTTTAATTCCCATTTTGGTGTTAGATCCTAAATTCTGATTCCCATTCTCCAAAACACCTGAAGTTTGATAGTTTGAAGTCCACCTTCTAATATAGAATGAGAGTTTTGAATCTTCAGTTTTGATTGAAAATTCACTTGCTAATTTCCCAATGGAAAAAATTGCCACTCAATTCTACATTTTGTCTTAAGTATGTTGACTTAAACGTCTGTGTTTTCTTTGTTGATCGCTTCAGTCAACAACAATATTTGCAGTTTGCTTTCCCATCACACCACACCTTTTTGAAGTCCACTTATCGACCTCACTTTTGGTTGAGGTTTACTTTTCCATCTTTAGTAGTCTAAGTTCTAGCCATAGGGTGTTCCTATTGACTATTCCTAAAGGACTAGAAAAGGAACCATCACCATTACAAACTCTGAACTCTTCTTTTTGCCACTTGAAGTTCCACAAATTGGTCCTAACCTCTAGCACTTAGTAGGTGGGGCCAATATGGGGGAGCTCAATGGGAGTTCCCATAAGACTGCTTGGCTTTAAGGTTAACCCTCTCTTGGTGTGGTCTTGGTCAATTTCACACACAAACTTGCACATTACAATATGGAGGAGCTCATAGGGAGTTCCCATAAGCCCAAAGCTATTTAAATTTGATCCCTTAACCCTTTGAGAGACTCATGTAAATGGTACCCTAGACCTGCTAGCCCTAGGCTAGGGTTTAGCTAAGATTAGTTGATGTAGGACCCAAAGTAGAGGATTCCATTTGTCTATGGCTCAAGTAGGGTGATTGACTCACTCATTTTACCAAAATATCTAACTTAGCCTTTTGCCCCCAAATCTACCAAATTGACCAAATTACCCTTGATACCTAAAATT
The DNA here is from genome assembly GCA_003013225.1 of Phalaenopsis aphrodite. Taxonomy (NCBI): domain Eukaryota; kingdom Viridiplantae; phylum Streptophyta; class Magnoliopsida; order Asparagales; family Orchidaceae; genus Phalaenopsis; species Phalaenopsis aphrodite. Next base: position 172,935 of record NEWO01000626.1, read on the forward strand.
GGCCAAAATTACCAAAATTCTCTTGGTGTCCCAAATAGTCCCAAAATTTTCAATACCATTTCAAATGTCCCCAAAATCAACTTGAACCACTCCATTGAGCTCAATTTGACCAATTTGACCCAGCCAACCGCCCATTCCTAAGCTCAAGCCCCTACCTCCTCCATAACCAAAACAAGAACTAACCAATTTCCTTAAAGAAACTCTACCAGATACTCTCTAAGAACTCCTAAACTTAACCTCACCATTTTCCCCTGCTAGATTCTTTTGTGAGAGCTCAATTTTGAGTTCAAAATTTAGGGAAAACTATGACATACACCAAAGTAAACTTAATTGTGCACACACCATCCATAAAAGCCCCATCATAGTGAACCTCTAACCTAGCTCTAGACCAACACCTAAAATCAGCTTTGGTTGAAATCATACCTAGTTAATTCACCATAACCTAGGAGCTCGTCTTATGGTTTTTTGGACTCATTTGAAAATTCTTTAACCATCTGATTGAGGCCTTACCTCTAAGATAAAGTTATTAAGCTCTCACTCTAAACCTAGCTTAATTTGATTCTCAAAGCATATAGACTGTGTTTCATGTAATTATAACCATATAGATGTGTTCATCTTAAGTAGATGAAGATGTAGGAACAAAACCCATGTTATTTGGTTCAGTATCAAGAGAGATCTTAAGGTTTGAAGTTGAACGGCTCTCAGGTTAGAGAGATTGGGGACGTTGAATGGATGCCCTTCATTTCCGCGTGTAATGAATGGATGCTCTAGATTGTGCCAGGCAGATGAATGGAACAAAATCAAGGGCTGACAAGGGTTTGAGGTGTCTGACAACGTCAAATGGTTGAGCGATGCGCGAAAACTTCATAAGGGACAAGGATGGCGTGGTGTCGCATGCATAAGTCGAAAAATAGGCCTTTTTCCAAATTAAATAAATACGAGATCCTTAAAAATTCATTACTTTGCATAGAAATATCATAAAAATAAAATAAAAATACCCTCTTGCTCAGTGAGTAGAGGAGAATAATGTAAATGAAAAGTAAAAAACTTGTTGACTCTTTAATTTTTAATTAATTAAATACTTTCTATGTTATTTTAATTTATTTTAACAAAATATTGCTCGCCATGGCTTGATATTTTTAAGGTCTATTTCTCATGATAGAGGAGATGTCTCAATATTTTTCCAAGGTCAAAGAGCATCTCTATGTTTGTAACCCTAATTTTCAAGCTTGAATGACCATTTTGGCTTAAATTAATTATATAAATTAAAATATCACTTGGAAAATTATGGGATAAATTTTAGGAAGTTTTCTGTGGTCAGAGAAGCTTAGGAAAAATGTCATGATGGTTTGAATAATTTTGTATATTTCTATAGTTGATTAAATATTTATAATTTATCATGTTGAATCTTTGTTAAAATTTGAAATTTGTTTGATTACATTTGGGAAGTTGATTTTATGAGAAAAATAGTATTTTTATACAAAAACAATATATAAAATTAAATACACTTAGGAAAATTATGAAAAGTGTGCTTCTGAGTTACTTGTGACCATGGGTACTTAAGAAAAAGAATTATATTTGATAAAATACTTCATTTTTAACAATATTTTGAATTAAAAAAATAAAAATATTTAAAATTTTCAAAAAAACAAAAATGTTTTAAAATGTGTCTAATGGTTTCTTGATCATTTAAGCTTCATTAAAATATTGTTGCCAATTTTTCTAATTTAATAATAAATTTTTAATGGCCTAAAATATATTTTCGTTATTTCTTATTAAAATAATTATAATAAATAAATTAGAAATTAAAAAAATATAAAATTTAATCCCTGAGGTCTCGGGACTCAAGGAGATTTAATAAAATTATAAGAAAAAATTTTCTTACCTAAGGAATAATTTCCATTTAAATAAATTGCAAAGAAATAAATAAATAATTATAAAATTAAATTAAAATTTAATTTCAAAATTCATGGAATTTTGTATAAATGTTTCTCCAAACAAGGTGAACCTCTAATATTTTTCCCATAAGTAAAAATTTTTATTTAGATTGATTAATTAAACTTATAATAAAAATTTGATTTTCTAGGTTAAAATAATTATTAAATTAAATAAAAGTTTGAAAACCATATTTTTTTCTCTGATGTTTTAATTGCTCCATGGATAGGGTAATCTAAAATTTTCAAATTCATTTGAATTATGTCTAATGTGTTATGAAGTGGAGAGCCCCAAGGCCAAAATGGTCTTTTTAAATTCTTGTGCATTAATCAAAATTTAGGATTAACTAAAAGAAAAAAATGGGTAATTTTGGTATTAATGAATACTTTTGGATGATTGAAACATATTGGGTTAAAAGGTAGAAACCAATTTCGCACTTTTCCATGAAATGAGTAAAATCGTAATTTTCTAAATTATCAAGGTTTCGAAGTTAATCAAAATCAGATGATTATGAAGTGATGAGCTTATGCTAGGAGGATGATAGTTTGCTTATTTTAGACCCGCAATTGATGATAATATGATATTTCAATAGGGATATGTATCACATAAATTAAAATTTTCATAATTGCCAATTCTCCCATTGAGATTGTTTAGGGCTTGGTGGTGATCTTGGTTATATGTGTAAACTTACTCGATGGGATTTAGAAAGGTAACATGATTCATGATAAACACTTCTAAACCCTACGAGCCTAAATTTTTTGGTTGGTACAAAATATTTAATGACTTAAACTTCCCTCAGAGGCATTTACCTAGATAACTCTTAAGTGAAATATCAATTGATCAACCGAGTAACCTGCATTTGGGATGATTAAAATGTCAAAGTTCACCGAGTAATGAGGTAATTTTAATTTGACCTTGGATTATTAATGGAACTATATGATAAGTTCAAAATGAACTCGAAATGTTTCAAGAGATGTTTTAAGTAGTTCGGGGTCATTCCCCGAACACTTTGGAATCTCTTGAATATTTCGGAGGAAAAATTAAAATTTCTATATTTTGTTATAAAATCATTCACTAAGATCTTTTCAAAATTCAATTATTCATAGTTTGAGAGTTAGGAAACTACACCATCATCTACTCTTACAATTTATTTAAATTCTGTAAAATTACATACATATTACAAAAACTAACTTTCCAGCGGTAATGCTGAGAAGATGATTGGTACACCTTTAATGGTGTTATTTATTTCTTGCCATTTTAATTGCTGCAATTTACTTTTGTTGCAATATATTTTAACTTCTTGGTTGTGCACCTTACCTTAAATTAAAAAACCAAAACCATTTTCAAAAATTAATCAACATTTTAAAAAATCTAAAACAAATTGTGTCAAAGGTAAGCATAAATGCTTTGAAATGTCACTAAACATAAAACATCCTTATGAATTTACAAGAATCCCTCGGAGGAGGTAATCTACAGTTGCTAATAAGATCTCTCCGGTTTAAATAAGTATAACAACTTGTTTAAGCCAAGTAAATTCAAACAAAAAAAGTAATACTGGAACGAGTGAACCAAGAGATCTTAACCGTTGTTGCTCTAATCAACTTTAACTTGATTGAACTTAAACTTGTAAATTAAACTTTTAAATGTTAGACATTAGGACTGCTACTTCACCGAGGAGCCTAGAGCTAGCTTTGTGGGTAGCCTTTCTACAACAACACATCTTTCCTTAGAATTAAACAACAAGCCATAGGATTTTAGGCTTGTCCATCTAGAACGATATCAATCCTAAACTTTTTCTTTAGGCCTTTGTATGGCTCTACTATACAATTTAAACCCTAACTTTTTTATGAGTTCAAGGTTGTCATTCATCATGACCTAAATCCTCACATCTTCTAGGCTTTTTGTTTGACCGTCTCACATAAATGTAAGCCCTAACTAATAAAATCGGTAGGATGTAACATTTAAATAATTCTTCTCAAAACTAAAGCCAAACCATAGGATAGCTCGGGAATTCATCAAGGTTCTTCTCAGGATCCATGAAATCCTCTAGTTCTTCTTCCTTTGGATTTCCTAATAAATGGTCCAAATTTGAGTCATTCCCATTTAACACCTCTTTATCCGAACTTATGAAAGTCCCATCCTTTGGAATTCATATAAAAATACCCTAAGATTTTAATTGAGAGTTTTGTGAGGTGGTTTCAGTTATCTGAGATGTATTTTACTGTAAGGGCTTGCTATTATTGGAAACATTTAATAGCCCAGTTTAATATAAACCTTATTTAATTTTTTGTATTAAATAGAGGAACTTATCCGTCAACATAAAAAATGGTTTTTCAGAGACTTAAACAGATGTTATAAATTCTTTAGTTTATTGAATTGAGCCTCACCAGTAAGTAGTGTGTCTACTTTTCAGGATAAATGCATTGATTGCAGTATTATGCTCATTTATTTAAACTGCTGAGGATATTGGATCAGTTCAGTCTTGTATTTTCAAAATTTAAAATACTAATTTTCCCAAATTATATATATATATATATATATATATATATATATAAAGGAAGGAGCATTATTTGGCTACCTACATGTTGATCATTTAAAGTAGTACAAAAGTATCAAAGGAGGGGTCCCCAAACAAAAGGAGGAAGACCAATCCTCAAAATTGCCTATAAGAAAGTAAAACAGCTAAATAAAGAGAAAAAGGGAGAAGCCCTAGGACACTAAATCTCTTTTAGTTGACTAAGCTTGAATCTGAGGCAAGGAGTCTTCAGCTTATCAGCATCGAGTAAGAGGGTAAGTGGAGTAGGAGGTATTGCATCAACAGAAATGGAGTTTGCATAGATTTCTTGTCTAGCCAGCCACTTAGCTGGTTTGTTTCCTTCTCTGTATATAAAAGACATTTGGTGTGTGAACTTCTTGTAAAGTTTGCCAATTTTTTGCTTCCATTACATATGATGCCAAGAGGATAGCTGATCAGTGGTAAGCAAGGTGATCAGCTGTAAAGAGTCTACCTCAATCCACACTTTCTGCCATGTTACTTTCTGTGCAAATGTAAGGGCTCAGTAAACAGTAATGAGCTCAGCTTCAAGAGCATCATTGGCCACTGTAGGAGCATGAAAGAATAACAGAAAATTGTTGGAAGAATTTCTGAAACCCCCCCACCCCTGCACCCCATTTAGAGAAGGTACCATTAGTGTTAATTTTTTATTTGAAAATTAGGAGGTTACTAAGTGATAGTCTCAATTCTATTGTGACTATTGATGGCACTGGTTTGAGACATACTTATGCTTGGGAAGTTTTTAAGCTGGATTAGCTTGTTTAAGTAAGAAACACAATTTCTAGTCACCTTGGTGTGTTGAGTAATCTTATCTTCATGTTTGTTGATGTTCCTACACATCCACAAGAACCAAGGCACAATGAAGGGGATAGACTCACCTTGTTTACTTTTCCAGCTATGCAAACATGCTTTAAGACTAGACCAGTCCTTATCCAAGTTCTCACCTTTAATCTTAATAAGGAGTTCTTTTCACACCTCTTGAGCAAACTCACAACTGAAAAACAGGTGGTTATTATTCTCTTCAGATTTCAGACAGAGATAGCATCTAGACGGTCATCTCAATCCCTTAAGTTTAAGAATATCATGAGTTGGCAGGAGGTTGTTGAAGAATCTCCAACAAAAGAAGGATATGTAGGGGGATAGAAATTTGTTCCAAATTGCTTCACCCCAATTGAACTTATCTCATTCACTTAACCTAGCATATATAGCTTTAATCGAGCTTTGGTTAGTGTAGCTGTGCCATATGATCCTATCTTTTCTGCCTTTATCAAATACAATCTTAGTGACTTGAGATAGGTGAGGCTCCTATAAAATGGATTGGAGCTTAAGAACATCCCAGGAGTCCCCATCCCAGAGGTCACAGACTAAGAGTTGAGGGTTAAAGTCTGAAGGGGAGGGCCCAAGCCAGTCCTTCGGGCACCAGTTGTCAAGTAAAAAGCTCACTTTTCCATTCCCCATATCCCATGTGAACATGTCCTCAGCTAGCTCTCTGATTGTTAACATATTAGTCCAGATTTTGGAGTCCCTCAGCTTCTTGGTAATTAGGGAAGGGTGTCGGCCCTTGCTAAACTTGCCATACATGAATTTCTCCCACAGGGAAGTTTTTGTTCTGAAATGAATCCACATCTTTCAGAAATTTATTTGTGCAACTTGTTGGAGACCCTTGAATCCCAGCCTACCAGCTGCAATTGGTTTGGCTACCTTCTACCATGAAGCCTAGTGTAACTGCTGTCTTTGACATGCCCATAAGAATCTGTTGAATGCTCTCTCCAACTGAATTTGGGTGCTTTTCATGAGGTAGTTGGTTTGGAGAATATAAGAGGGGAAGGTAGTTAAGATGCCTCTAAGGAGAGTAATTCTACGCCCATTAAACAGGAAGGAATGAAACCAGCTAGATAGAGTTTTCTATATTTTCTGCAATACCTCATCAAATTGGGTCATTTTTTATCTCCTCTATATGAGTTGAACCCCCAAATATTTCACAGGGTCCCTAGCAGTAGAGAAGCCAGTGTAGTTGGAGATCCAATGCTTAATATTAAAAGAAGCCCTCTTGTTAAATATAAGTTGGCATTTAGTAGGGCAGAACTTCATCCAAAAGTAATTATGAAATTGTTGTATACATTTATAAACTTTCTTCATAACAATCTTTTGGACATTGGAAAATATCATAATATCATCAACATACATGAGGTGGGAAATTGCTATATTAGATTTATGGTGGAATCTAGAGTACAGTTGGTTGAGGATGTTCCTGTCAAGCATTCAAGAGGAGTAAACCATAGCAATTATAAAGATAGTGGGAGAAAGTGGGTCACCTTGTTCTAGTCCTCTGGTAGCCGTGAAACACTCCTTGAGTTGAACATTGATTAGGATGGAGTGGTTGTTGTTAATAAGCCACCTTTGGATGAGATTTCTAAATTTTGGTTGAAAACCTCTAGCTGGAAGTATCACCAAGATGAAATTCCAGTCAATGGTGTCATAAGCTAATTTGTAAATGAGGTTACCCCCTCTACTAATTTTATCTAAATCCAGAGTGAGTTCTTGTGCCAACAACACATTATCATTAATGGATCTACCTTAAATGAAGGCAGTTTTGTTTGGACAGATAATCTTGTCAAGATGAGGTCAACGTCTTCTTACAATGATCTTGCTTATGAGTTTACTTGTGATAGAAGTAAGGCGTAAAGGCCTGTAGTGTTCCCCAAGTCTTTTGCAAATCTCCTTTAGGGGTTAGCACAATAGATGTGTTACTAAAATAGCTGGGGAGATTGACTCCTCTGAAGAAACTCTTAATTGCCTCTAACACCTCCTTCTTGATGATGTGCCATGTTTTTTTATAGAAGTCAGCAGTGAAGCCATCTAGGCCAGCTGCTTTAGAGATGTCAATTTTGTTCAAGGTATCCAAAATTTCCTCATCAGAAGGGAGTTCAGTAAGATTCAGCAGACCAGTGTAACTTGATTCTTCAACAAAGTATTCTTCATAGACAGTTTTGAGATCAACAGAAGAGTTCAGGAGGGAGCTGTAGTACTTAACAACATCCTTAGCTATCAGTTGATTATCATTAAGCCATCTGTCCTTAGTAGAATATATGGAGTGTATGGAATTGCACTTCGTCATGTAACTTATATAGGCATGGTAGAATTTAGTGTTTTTGTCCCCTTCAGTAAAACAGTTAATAGAAGCTTTTTATTTGAGTAGCAAATCCTGGATGTCAATAACTTTATTCAGCTTAGTCTAGGCATTAAGCAACTCAGTTTCAGTGGCAGAACTATTCTGAACAACAGCCTCAAGCTTCTCAACCTCTTTCTCAGCAGTTAAGACATTGAAAAATACATTTCCAAAAGTTTCCCAACCTCACTTCCTCAATGCTTTGCTAGCTTTCTGATGCAGAAGGCTAAGCTTAATTAAAGGTTAGTAGGTTCAATTCTCATCCAGTTAGAAGCCACACAGTTAATGAAAAGGGGGTGGGTAGACTACATGTTTAGATATCTGAAAGGAGGGTGGAGTGAGGTAGTACTTGGTGAAGTTATGGAGATAAGGAGTGGTCTGTGGTCTGAACCAGTGAGGTTTAGAACGGTATCAAAAGTTAGGAGGTAAATTTTTTTCCAATGGTCATTAACTCACATCCTGTCAAGTATTTACCATAAAAGACCTCTCTTCCAAGTCAACTTAGGACCCTGGTTACCTCAGTCAAACAAACTAGTTTGTTGAATTTGGTCATTAAAATATGTCATTTTGGGCAGGTTGGGAGGTCTCCCTCCAGATTTCTCAGCTGCATTAGTGATACAATTGAAATCTCCACCAACTATCCATGGAGAATCCATATTAGTGTTGATGAGATGTAAGCCTTCCCAAAGCTCTTATCTATCAGCTTTCAGACTACCAGCATAAATAAAAGTAGCATACTCCAGATGGCCTTGTACAAGCAGTGAGAGGTGTATGAACTGAGGATGATCCATTATAATGCTCCACTGTATTTCTTTCCTACAAAAGAACTAAATTTTTTTATATTTATTAGCATAGTGAGAAAAACCAAGGAGTCTTTGAATAATTCTCTGTGAGTTATGTTTAACCAAGGGTTTAAGAATAGCAAAGCACCACAGTTTGTATTTTTTGTTGAGTTAAATCCATTTTTTTAAAGACTGAGGATGGGATATGCCCTAATATTCCAACACAGCATATTAATCATGAGGGGGGGTTGTAATGGGCAAAAGGCTGAGATTTTGATCTGGTCCTTTCTCTAGAAGGAGGAGGTCCCTCCAACTTCAAAGCTTCAGTGAGCCCAATATTAGCATCCCTTAATTTTTGCACTTCAGACTGAACCTTTTTCTTCTTTTTAGATTTCTGTGTTTGCCATTTCTCTTCCATTAGGTGTTTCATCTCAGCTATATCATTCTTCTGAGGAGCTTCTATTACAAAAGTAGTATTCTGGTTGATCTCCTTGGATTGCACCACCTCATTTAAAGGAACTGATACAGGTGTTATAATATTTATCTTATTCTCCTCCTCAATGATTTTTCTGGGGGAAGTATTAGTGGATTTGTGGAGCCAAATGAAGCTGTAGAGCTTCTGGGTGTATCTAGCATGTCCTCCAAGTTCTTAGTTGGGGAGGGTTCCACACCAACTGAAGTTTCTGGGGGAATAGGCTGAGTTACCACTGTCTTCTTTGGGGGGGTGAAACTTGAAACATCTATCCTTGGTGTGTCCAAACATTTTGCAGTGATGACAGTAGTATGGTTTCTGTTCAAATTTCACTTTTTGCCAGAATCCTTCTTTGTCATTACCAATCCAAATCCTATTGATTTTAGGAAGAGTTACATCAATTTCAATGAGAATTATGGCTAGGGTAGGTCTATCTTAGTTGTATGTGTGAGCATCCACCTTCATAGGTCTCCCTATTGCACTTTCAATATTAAATAAAGCATTTAGATTAAAATACTGAATTGGGAGGCGAGGTAACTTAAACCATAGAGGAACTATAGCGGTTCCTTACTAGGGTCAAAATTAGGGCCCCATTTCAGGATTTTCATGGTGGTGCCTCCAATTTGAATAACTTGTTTTGCAAATAATCTTGCATAGTCTTCCTCCCCCGAGAGTTGTATAAGTAGATGTCTTCCATCTAGAATTCCAATATGCCAATCTCTATTGATGTTTAAGGAAGCAAAATAATTCCTAACTGATTCCATTTTGGGGTGGCCAAAGAGAAATTTCCCCACCAAGGTAAATTTTACTTGATCATTTAGGTTATTAATTTCTTGAGGTGAGAAATAAACTACTGGTTCTCCTTCCTTAGTACCTAAAGGATGAATGCAAGGGTTGTTACCCTTTTCAGCTGCTGTGTCATGGAACTTCTGTGGGAAGACTAAATGTTCAGGATCATTGAGGGAAGCAGTTGATTTGCCAACCACCCCTGCATAAGTAGCCTTTGTCCATTGAACATCAGTTTCAATATCAATAGGAGCATCCATACTCCCTAGAAATCACAATCTTAAAACCACAGTACCAATAAACCAAAAAGAAAAAGTCAAAAGGACTTTATGTGGTCTGTGCAGGTCAAACCACACTGCAAATTCCAAACTAGCAGAACCTTACACCAGAAGGGGGAGGGATTCCACCACTAGAGCTAGAGAAAGCTGGGTAAAACCAGAAGAAACAAATAGAATAGGGGAAGAAGGCCAAAACCTAAAATACTCCAATGGAACAGTAAGACCTACCAAATTCTTAGAAAAAGGAGAGGTAAAGGCGAACTCCCTAGGTAATAAGAGAAAGAAACCAACTCCCTTGAGAAGAAAGTAGCCATACCTTCCACTGAAATCACTCCAACATCACATCATCCTGCCAGAAACCCTAGCAGAGCACCTCTTACTTCAGCCGCTAGCTTCATTTATATATATATATATATATATATATATATATATATATATATATATATATATATATATATATATNTATATATATATATATATATATATATATATATATATATATATATATATATATATATATGTGTGTATGTGTGTGTGTGTGTGTGTGTGTGTGTGATTAAAAGAGCAACTCGTGGCTCCTTATGCGTTAATAATAAAAAAAAGTTAACAAAATAATGGAGGGATAGTGGATCCCTGCCTAAAAGCAAAATAAAATACATCATGTTCCTAGGGGTTCCACTACCCACATTACAGCCTTACGCTTAAAAAATCAAAATAACATGTAAATTTACTAAAAATATACTAAAAGAAAAAGTTTACCCAAAAACTACATGTAAACCAAAACAATTTTCGACTGTAGTGGAGGAGAGAAAAATCAGATTTGTGGCTACTTTGTCTGGTGAAATCAGTAACAAAAAAGGTCCAAGCTTGCAAACAACTAAGTGTTTCTTGGCTAATATAAAATGAGGCTGCAACATGCATAACTCAACAAACCAATAAAGGCAAAAGAAGCAAAAAAGATAATGAGTATAAGTCAGCAGTATATAAATCAGCTAAAGCATCTCAAGATTAATCTCCCAATACTCAGAGAAGCAGTAGAAGTAGAAAGGTAATTTTGTTGAAATTCTAGTAATCCACCATGACGTCATGTAGGTCCAAGAGATTTGTGCACCAGTATCACCAATAGTAGCATTACTAACATAAAGAACCCATCCAAGGCAGGGAAAAAACTTAATGGTGTCTAGCATACACAAAGTGTGCCAAAATATCTTTATAATAGAGGGCAAATCCAGGTAGTATAGGTTTATAACAGAAAAAGAAAAACCAAAGAAGTAACAGCTAAGAGCTTTATAAATATAATTTATTGCAGCATCACAGATAACTGCCCAAAAAAGAAATCCAAGCTAAGCAAAACAAAATTTAGCCCAGTATCCACCAAACACAGCTTCGACCAACACAAGCATCCATCATCCTTCCACAAGGCAAAGAAAACCACCAGTCCAGCTAACCAAAAGCTACCACAGTAATCACAAAGCAGAAAAAAAAATTAAGTAACGAGGAAACATAAGTAACACCAAGAAAGGGATTTCCTTTTCAACTCTCCTAATATCCTGGCAAAATAAGAGATTCAACAAAATAAAGTTAAGACCACTATCCAGGTAACACAACTTGGACCAAAACAACCTTCCAGCATCTATCCAAGAAAACAAAGAGAAATTGCAGACCAGAAAAACCAAAACTTGCCACTTTAATCCAAAAACATAGACCAAAGGCAATGGAAGGGGGAGCATATTAAAATCTAACATATGGGGCATCAAATAAATCACTTTGAATTAGAGTGTGCAAGAATGGGGGGGATTATCCCCAACAATAACACTATGCACTCTACATTTAGCCAGCCAATCCGCAGAGTGGTTCCCATCTCTATAAGTAAAAGAGTAAAGAATATTAAGATGTTGCATCTCAATATAATGCCAAATCCTTTTCATAAATGAAATAATATACCAAGAAGATTTGACCTTAGTCGTTAGCATGTTAAAAATTGTTTAAGAATTGATTCCCAGCACAATGCAATTTTAATTTAGAGTGGCAACTGTTTGAAGTGCAGCAAGCATTGCGTTGGTCACTACCTCGAGAGAAGAATTGGAAATACAGGGGGAGTCAAAATAAGCAATGCATTTACAACAATGATCATGAATCAACCCTCTCATATCCGATGTGGAATAACTCCCATCAATATTAACTTTAAACCAGCCAAGGGGGGTGGTGCCCATTTGATCAAAATGGTTTTCCTACCCCTACCGATAGTAGAACAGGCAGACTAACCATTAGTTAACTTCCAAGCCTTGTGAAAATAAGCCACTAATAAAATAGATATGGTGGAGGGAGTGTGACATGGAGTTTCATATTCTGACTATTCTTAGCCATCCAGATGAACCATAAGATAATAACAAGGAAATAAAAGAGCTTTTTGAAGGAAGGATCAAAATCCTTTCAAATCCCAACATAGATTCAAGTGTCAAATTTAAGAGCCAAATAATACCAAAGTAGAAACCAAAATGTTGTCAAACCTCTTTAGTAAAGGGGCAATAAAAAAATAAGTGGTTAGTTGATTCAACATCCTTTTTACAGTTATAACAAAAAGAAGGCGAGTTTTAACTCTATCAGTTTAAGAATATCATCAAGAGGTAGTAGACTATGAAAATATCTCCAAAGGAAAAAGGATATGGAAGGAGAAACATCTTTATGCCAAGTGTAAACATGTCATTTTCAAGGAGTAAAATATTATAGTTTTGAGTAGAGCATCTTAGTAACAAAGGTTCTAGTTTGATGCTTCTAGAGAGGAACATCCTTATCTTGTACACTAATAGGGATAGTGGCAATAGCAAGAGCTAATTCAACTTTTAAAGAATTCAGCATTGCTATATTCCAAACACCATTAATCCAACAATCAGAGACAAGCAGATTAGAATCATAACCCGAGGTTGGTAAAGTAGAATTCAAAGAAGTACCCCATTCATCAATCTAGAATTAAATTCCACCACCCCCAATGTCCCAGAAAATAAAATGAGAAGTAACATCACGTGTAGAGATAATGACCTTCCAAAGCTTAGAGTCCCCCACTCTCCAATTAAATGTAGAAGGATGTAAATTTTTACAATACTTATGAAACATAAACTTAGACCATAAAGAATCCCCCAAATCAAATTTGAACTAAAGTTTACACATGTTAATATAAATAATTTTTTGCAGAGTTTTAAACCCAAGCCCACCAACCCAAAGAGGCTTACAATTATACTATCAATTAGTCGAACTCTTAGAAGATCTAGAGCCCTCCCAAAGAAAATTGTTGAATGTAGTTTCAAAACTCTTTTGGGCAGTTTTCTTTTTTCTAGGAACTTGTATAGAATAAAGAGGAAGTATACATAGGATACTTCTCAACAAAGTGAGCCTACCCCTATTAGAAAGAAAAGTATTTTTCCAAACATTGATCTTGAGTGTAATTATCAATCACATCATCCATCTGAGTTTGCTTAGTTCTACCTTTAAGAGCGTTGTTCTCAAGATACTTAATAGGTAGCTTAGAAATTTTACAACCAATAAAATTAGAAGCCCAAGCATGAGTGTTAGAGAAGACACCTTTGCCAAAATAAATGGAGCACTTAGCCAAGTTAAACATAATACCAGATATATTTTTGGAAATCTTTTAACAAGAACATGGTAGCTTTGATAGCACGTTTTCTAGCATTTAAGAACAATATAACTTCATCAGCATAAGCGAGGTGACTCACCATAATTTTAGATTTACGAGAGAATTGAATATAAGAATGCTCATTGTAGCTTATTAATGAGCCTAGATGGATAATCAAAAGCAATAATAAAAATTTTATGAGAGAGGAGATCTCCTTGTTTAATGCCCATGTTAGCTAAAGAGAAACCGTAGGCCTTACCATTAACCACCACTCTATAGCTGCTATTAGAAATCCACCTCTTAATGAGAGAGCAGAAATCCTATTGGAAGCCTTTAGCCTGCCAAATATTCATAATAAAGTCCCAGCTAATAGTATCAAAAGCTTTCTTAATGTCCAATTTAAGGACCATGTTCCCCTCTACACTTCTTGTCCAAATATTCAATCATCTCGTGTGCTAAAAGGATTTTATCAGTATATCCCTACCTTTAATGAAAGCAAACTGCAAAGCAGCAATGACATGAGAGAGGTGAAGTTGCAATCTGTTTATTATAATTTTACTCATATCTTTAGATATCACAGTAGTTAGAGATAGAGGACAAAAACTGTCCCAAGAAATCTTATCATTACCTTTTGAAATGAGCACAATCAAAGTAGAGGTGACATATTTACCAAGATTATCACCATAGGAGAAGCTTTGTTTGGCAAGGGTAACCTCCTTCTTTTTAACCTCCCAAAAATGAATGTAGAAAGTAGAAGAAAAACCATCAAGGCTAGGAGCTTTCTTATGGAAAATAGATTTGAAAGCATTCAGGATTTCATGTTCATATGGAGGATAAGTTAAATGAAGATTGTTAATGTAATTATACTCATCCATAAAGTGTGTAGAGTCAACAGGCATTGTATGTGTGGAGGTTTGAAAAAGTTCAGTAATATAGTTAACAAAACTATGACCAATCTCATCCATGTAAGTTAAAATACTCCCATTCCCCTGTTTAATATTCAAAATATTATTAATCATTCTTTTGTGCTTAAGTGTGGCATGAAAATATTTAGTAATTCTATCCCTTGCAGCAGAGGAAGTATCATTAGTCTTCGGTTGAAGCAGATTTTCCTCTAAAGCAATAGCATCCATTAAAGCAATGTGAGCCTTAACAATAGCATCCATCAAACCAAGAGAAACATCAGATTGAACTTCTAAGGAATCAATAATATTTTGAGCATCTTGAAATTTTTTATGAATATTACCAAACATCTGGTAATTCCATTTAATGAAATGAGCAGCCATCTTCATATGCAGTTGCCACAGAACAAACCAAGGAGTTCCAACTCCTTTAAATTTCCAAGCTTGATTCACCAAAGTTAAATAGGTATCATGAGATGTCCAAACACTAAGAAATTTAAAATAAGATATGGTTTTTTTAACAGAGAAAGCTAAATTGAAAAATATAGGATTATAATCTGAGGTAGCATAGCTCAAATGTTAAACTTTCACAATAAGAAAGTGACTTATAAAAGCAGAATTAGCCAAAAACTGATTCAATCCTCCAAGTATAACGAGATCCCGAAAATATCCCAAGTCATAAAGTCCTACATTAGAAATAAAATTAGAGAACCTGTTAATTAGAGCAAGCTCAAATCTACCACCTCTTTTTCATTCTATAGGCTTCATGATCAAATTAAAGTCACCTCCAACAAACCAACTTTCATCAATAATGCAGCCCAAAAACTCAATTTTTTGCCAAAGCAGTTGTTTTTCATGCAAATGAGAGCTGGAGTAAACAATAGTGCCCCACCCTTGAAAGTCTTCAAAACTGATTTGAGTAATAATATATTATGCATCAAACTCAATAATGGAAATAGTGATAGTGGGTTTCCTAAGAACCCAAAAATAGTTGTTGGCATTGCATTGGGAACGTTAACATATGAATTTGTTTAAAATTCTACTTTTATTGACATGAACCAAAGGTTCCAAAATAGCAAAAATGAGAAATTTATGAACCATATAAAGATTTTTAACCCTATTAAGAGAGTTAGGTTATGCCACTTCCCTAATATTCCAAACCATAATATTAAACATGATGACGTGAGGCAGCCCTTCTAGAAGATCTAGTAAACTTAACAAAGAGTTCCCCATTAGAGTGATAAATTCCTTCATGAATAATATTACTAGCATCAACTCTAAATAGCTCATTATTACGTTTAGTCTTTTTTTGTGAATTCTTTTGCACCTGCCACTCATTTTTTAAAGTTATAGCAGCATTAGTCAAAGAAGTATTAATACCAGTAATATCTAAATAAATTCCAACTATAGGAGGGTGAATTAAATTCCCATTGTTAGTAATATTGTGAACTGCTAGTAATGTTATTTTCACAGGCTCCTTAGAAGCCACATTAACATTGTGCTCATTACAACCTTCAGGCAAAAGAATACCTTCATTGAGTTACAATTTTTTAGGGATAACATCAGTGTCATTATGTAAGGCTTCAACACCTAAAGTGTGCAAGTTAGTAGTAGTTGTATTAAAAACAAGATCGTCAACGAAATACCCAACATTTTCAACAGCAGATGAAATATCATGGTGTTCAATATCTTTGTTGGTAGCAGGTAAAATCGTGTGTGGTGCATTATGAGCGTCTCTGAGTTGAGGATTCAATTAAAAGCAAGATGTGGTTTGGTGGATGGACATAGAAAAGTGAGTCCACGGAGGAGAGTGTCATTCAGTTTTAACAGGTTGCTAATAACCTTGGTGTTGCGATCTGATATACCAAAAAATATTCATTTTTAGACCCATTTTTTTATTCATTTTTGGTGATATTGCTCTTTAAATGAAGGTATCTTTTATATTTTATTGCAGGTTGTTGATTTTTAGGACTTGGAGCAAAAAGGATGGAATTTGGAGTTAAAATGGAGCTTTAGAAGAAATGTTCATCACTGATGGCGCCAGACTAGGTACCGAAGGTTCCATTTAACAGAGAGCACGGATTAATTAAAAAGCTGTTGGCGCCAACTGCGCTAGTGTCGGTGTAGGCCCTATTTTTTAGAAGTTTCGATAAATTTGGATGTTTTTTGAAGAGTTTTTGGATGCATCTATTGGAAAACTGACATTAGGCTCTATGTTGAGGAGAAATTGATAAAAAAAAAACCCCTTCATGCCCCTTCGCACCCTTCAACCGCTTTCCACTCTCTTCTATGCTATTCCACATTCGCTACAACAACATAGAGTCCATTAGTCATTTATTTTCTTTATAGTTTTGAGCTTTTATGGTGAGTTTAAGTGTGAATTCTTCTCTGAGAGTGTTGGAGAGGGAGAAAAGTGAGAGATTTCTTCTTCCTACATTTCCTAAGCGAGACTACAAGGGATTTGCATTGGGAAAGAGTCTTAGATAAGAGTTTTTTGTTTATTATTATTTTATAAACTTTATTTTATATATGAAATTTGTGTTTTGTTATATCTTTCTCATGAAGTATGAGTAGTTTCCTTTATCTTCCTCTCTACTCTGAGATATGATGATATTAAGAGATAATTTGGATGTGCCAATGTTAAAATATAAAATAAATTGTGATGGTTTTTCAACTCCGTTCTGATTTTACGTTTTGATCCTGTCAATTAAATTGTTAAAATATGTTTTGAAACATATGATCCAAAAAATGGATTATGAGTTCTACAACAGAGTGAGAATCACATTTAATTTCATGAAGGAGTATTTCATTCATGGAATTAAGTGCAAATAAATAGGAAAATATACATTTTTGGGTGTAGAATTGGAGATTTTTATGGTGATAGACTAAAATCCCCAATTCTAGCTTAGTGTTAAGAACTAAAGTGAGAGTTAACCTTCAGAGAAAGGGAAGTGGGAGCTCTAGAGTGAGAGCCAGTATCCTTCTAGCCTAGCCACAAATTCACAGACTAAATCAGAGATTAGCCAATGATTTTCTATAACACTTAAGCAAACTAGAAAATTAAAATTGCTCCTATTTGGCACAAAACATAATTTAAACCAATTATCTCATCTCATTTTACCAAAAACTCATTGTAATGGGAAAGATGCTTTTTCATACTAGGAAACTTCATCACATAAACATAGTTTAGTAGTTCTTGTTTTAAACTTTACATTTTAATTTTGCTAGTAGTTAATAATTTAGTTCTGATAGTATCTCAAACATTCAAAATTAGTGAAAGTAATTTTGTTTTATTTATGTGAATTTCCTAGTTAATTTATCATTTCAAATTTAAATATTCCTCGTGGGATCGATATTTGGCGCTTAAATAGAAAGTCTTATATTACTGATAACGATACGTATACTTGCATAGAATCCCAACATTAATTGCAAAATGATCTTATTCATAAAATACCACATCAAGATTTTGGCAACGTTGTAAAGCGGAGTCAGCTTTATAAATTTTACAAAATTATATTTTAGATGATCAAGTATTTGGCACTGTTGTCGGGGAAGGTAAGGGCAAATTTAATAGATTTGGTAAATTAGAAAATTTGAGATAAAATATAAAAAATCAAAAAAATATATAAAATCAAAAATAAAAAATAAAAAAATATAACTATATATATTTAAGAGTATCTTTAAGGAATTTTTCTTTGCTTATTATATTTGTTTATGTAAAATATTGGATCTGAAGGTTTAGTACCTTACGATTTTGAATTTGAACATACTATTAGAAATATTTGAAAACAAAAAAAAGAATTTAAAAATTTGAACGAAATAAAAAATAACTTAGATAATAAAAAAAAATGAAAATTAACAAAGACCTTTAAAAGATTATGTTAATCCTACAAGAGATGAACTTCACTTAACTATTCAAAATCTTGATATTGCTGCTAATTCATTTGAGTTTAAATGTGCTATCATCCAAATGGTACAAAATAATCAGTTTGAAGGAAAACCTGCTGAAGATCCTAACTTATATCTTGCTAGTTTTCTTGAAGTATGACTACTTTTAAGTATGGAGTGTCTAATGATGTTGTTAGGCTTTAAATTTTTCCTTTCTCATTAAGGGATAAAGCTAAAGCTTAGTTAAATTCATTAGCACCTAGATGTATCAGAACTTGGGGAGAACTATAACAAAATTTTTTGGCTAAATATTCTCCACCCTCTAAAACTGATAAGCTTAGAAACGATATTATATCTTTTTGTCAATTTGAATGGGAATGAATATGTGAAGCGTGGGAAAGATTTAATGATATCCTTAGAAAATGTCCACACCATGCTTTATCAAATTGGTTAATAATTCAAACTTTTTACAATGGATTAGTAGGATCACTAAATCTATTATAGATGTTGTTTCAGAAGGTCACTAATGCCAAAACCATTTGATGAAGCATACTCTTTAATGGAAGAAATGGCTACTAAAAATTTTAAATGACCCTCTGAGTGGGTAAATCCTTAGAGAGTAGCTAGTATTCATGACTCTAATGCAGTGTCTATTTTACCATCATAAATTGCTCCTATATTGAAAAAGATTGATGAAACTAGAGTGAATTAATCTCAAATACCACTAGTATTAGTGGAAAGGTCACTAGAGCAGATAATTGATACTCAATCATCTTATAAAACATTGAATGTTATAAATAATTGAAATAATAATCCCTATTCTAATTATTACAACCCTGGATGGAAAAATCACCCTAATTTTAGTTGGAATAATATAACAATTCGGTGAACCCATCAAAAAATTTAAACAACCAAGGAAATCCTATTTATCAACCTTATTATCCTCCTGGATTTGACTATAATCCTAACACACAAGTTAAAGAAAAGAGGTTGAAAATGTAAGAAGTAATGTTCTATCTGGGAAATCAAAGGGGCTGCTATTAGAAATATTGAAACTCAATCAAGACATATTGCTAGTGCACTTAGTTACAGACCTTCAGGAAATCTTTCGAGTACTATGGAAGTTAATCCAAAAGATAAAAAAAATGAGCTAATTATAATTATTCAATTACGAAGTGGAAAAGAAGTTGAAAAAATAATCTAAAGAGAAACTGAAGTTGACAAGGAGAAGGAAAAGGATTGAAAGAAACCACAATGAAAATGAACAAATACAAGTTTCTTTATAAAAACCACCTCCACTGTTTTGTCAAATATTGAAGCAGAAGAATAAAGACAAATAATTTACAAAATCTTTGGAAATCCTTAAAAAGTTAATGATAAACATTCCTTTCATTGAGGCTTTGGAATAAATGTCAAGTTATGTGAAATTTTTTAAAGATATACTAAACAAGAAACTGAAGTTTGCAGATCATGAGACCGTTGCACTTAATGAAGAGTGTAGCGCTATTATTCAGAAAAAGCTTCCTAAAATGTTATGAGATCCTGGTAGTTTTACTATACCTTGTGTAATTGTGAAAACTTTTTTTAGAAAAGCCTCGTGTGATTTAGGCGCGAGTATCAATCTTATGCCTCTATCAATTTTGAAATGTTTAGATTTGAGAGAGATTTCCCTACTACTGTAACTCTTCAGTAAGCTGATCGATCAATAACTATCCTAAAGAAGTTATAGAGGATGTATTAATAAAAGTGGATAAATTTATTTTTCCACTAGACATTATAGTACTAGATATGGAGGAAGGTAAAGAGATTCCTATTATTTTGGGGAGACCATTTCTTGCAACAGGGAGAGCTGTGATAGATGTGCAAAAAAGATAATTAATACTGAGAGTTAATGATCAAGACGTAATATTTAATATTGCAAAAGCTATGAAATTTCTTGAAATAGAAAAAGATAATGAAAGTTTTAGGATGAAAGTTTACTGATTATTTAAGTAATGAACAATTTAAGGAAATGTATGAAGAAAAGTTAAGGCAAGAAGAATTTTGCAAGAATGAGAATGAAATAAAAGAAGAAAATTTAGTTTATATTCAGGATAAATTTGAAACTTTAGATTTCTTGGAAAATGTTAAAAAAAGTCTTATTCCTTCAAGTATTAAACCACCTGAACTTGAACTGAAAGTATTACCTGCTCATTTAAAATATGTGTCTTTAGGAGATTCATCTGCATTGCCTGTTATTGTATCTTCTGAGTTAACTGAAATTCAAGAAAAAAAAAATTAATAAAATTGTTGAAAAGATATAAAAAGGCTTTTGGATAGACTTTAGCATATATTAAATGAATTAATCCTACAATTTATATTCACAAAATTCTATTAGATGAACAATACGAACTTAAAGTTGATCCTCAGAGGAGATTAAACCCAATAAAAAAA
Organism: Phalaenopsis aphrodite; assembly: GCA_003013225.1. Taxonomy (NCBI): domain Eukaryota; kingdom Viridiplantae; phylum Streptophyta; class Magnoliopsida; order Asparagales; family Orchidaceae; genus Phalaenopsis; species Phalaenopsis aphrodite. The sequence continues at coordinate 193,765 of NEWO01000626.1, forward strand.
GAAGTTTTTAAAAAGAAATCTTAAAATGGTTAGATGTTGAAATTATATATCCAATTTCAGACAGTGCTTAGGTGAGTCAAATTCACTATGTTCCGTAGAAAGAAGAAGTGGTCGTTGAATTAAATGAGAAAAATAAATTAATTTCAATAAGGCAAGTTGCTAGTTGGCAAATTTGTATAGAAGATAGAAAATTAAATATGACCACCAGGAAAGATCGCTTTCCTTTACCCTTTCTAGTCCAAATGTTGGATAGATTGGCTGCAAAAAAATATTACTGATTTTTAGATGAATATACCAGGTATCATCAAATTCTAATTGCTCCTGAGAATCAAGAAAAAATAATATTTACAAGCCCTTATGGAACATTGGTATTTCGTAGAATGCCTTTTGGACTATGCAATGGACCTGCGACATTTCAAAGATGTATGATGTCAATTTTTAGTATTTTGATTGAACATGGAATAGAAATATTTATGGATGATTTCTATATATTCGGGACTTCATTTGAATTGTGCTTAAATAAATTAGAAAAAGTTCTAGAATTATGTGAAAAAATCAACCTAGTATTAAATTGGGAAAAATATCAATTTATGGTTGCAGGAGGAATTGTAATTGGGCATAAAATTATTGAAAATGGTATGAAAGTAGATTCTGCAAAAATTCAAGCTATTGAAAAACTACCACCTCCTACTACAGTTAGAGGGGTATGAATTTTTCTAGGACATGCTGGTTTTATAGGCGTTACATAAAAAATTTTTCAAAAATAACTAAGCCATTATGCCAACTTTTAGAAAAAGATACATTTGATTTTAATGAGGAATGCATAAAAACATTTAAATTATTAAGAGAAAAATTAATCTCTGCACCTATAATAGTTCCACCTGATTGGGAGAAACCATTTAAAATAATGTGTGATGCTAGTGATTATGCTATTGGAGCTGTTTTAAAACAATGGCACAACCAAGTTTTTCAAGTAATATATTATGCTAGTATAACTCTAAGAGATGCTGAAAATAATTACACTATTTTTAAAAGAGAGTTATTAGTTATTGTTTATGACTTTGACAAATTGAGACCATACTTGATTGGAATCAAATGCATAGTGCATATAGAACATTCTACTATTTAATACTTGATGCAAAAGAAGGATGTTAAACCAAGGTTAATTAGATGGATACTTCTATTGCAAGAGTTCTATTTTATTGTAGTTGATAGAAAGGGAATGATAATCAAATAAATGATCATTTTTCTAGACTAGAAAAGAAAATATTAACTAATTTTGCAAATGAAATTTTAAAAAATTTCCCTCATGAACAATTATATAATATTGATGAAATGAATATACTGTAGTATGTCATAAATGATATTCTACCACTTGATATTAAGAATAAACAATTAAAAAAATTTATATATGATTCAAAATACTATTTATGGGATGACCCATATTTATATAAACAAGGTAAAGATCTAATTTTTAGGTGGTGTGCACTTTATGAAGAAACTCAACAAACAATTGAAAGATGTCATGATTCTGAATTTGAAAGACATTTTGGAACAAATAGAACTACATATAAAATTTTGCAAACTGGATTTTATTGCCTACTTTTTTTAGAGATGATAATGAATAGATTAAATCATGCGATCGATGTCATCAAGTAGGAAATATTTCTAGAAGAAATGAAATGGCTCTAAATTACACATTGGAAGCTGAAATTTTTTATGTGTGGGGATTAGATTTTATGGGACCATTTATACCTTCATTTGGAAATTTATATATATTACTTATTGTTGATTCTATGTTCAAATGGATTGAAGCTGTTGTTGTACCTAAATGTGATTCTTGAAGTGTTTCTAAATTTTTAAATAAAAATATTTTTAGAAGATATGGAATGCCGAGAGTAATTATTACAAATGGAGAATCTTATTTTAAGTATAAGATAATCGAGAAATTGATTACAAATATGATATTATGCATAAAGTTTCTATTGCTTATCACCATCAGACCAGGGTTCTAGTAGAGACATCAAATCATGAAATAAAAAAAATTTTAGAAAAAGTTGTAAATCCTTTTAAATTGGATTGGTTTGCTAGATTAGACACTGCATTATGGGCATACAGAACTGCTTATAAGGCTTTTATATGAATGTCCCCATATAAACTTATTTTTGAAAAAACATGCTACTTACTAGTAGAATTGGAGCATAAATCATTTTGCTATATTAAGGAATTTAATCTAAAAGATGCTAGTGAGAAAAATTTTTTTTGCAAATTAATGAACTTGAGGAGATTAGAAAAGAAGCATATGATAATGTAAAAATCTATAAAGAAAAAATGAAAATATGCCATGATCAAAAAATTATTAAAAATAAGTTTGAACCTGGATAAGAAGTTTTATTATATAATACAAGATTGAAATTAGTTCCAGGAAAATTGAAATCCAAATGGTTAGGACCACTTAAAACAATTTAAGTCTATCATTATGGAACAATTGTTATTAAAGATTCAAAAATTGGAAAGATATTTAAAGTTAATGGGCATCAATTGAAACATTATTATGAAGTACACATGCCATAATTTTAAGAAATTTTAATGTTAAGTCATCCTGATTAAACTATGGTACGTCGGGTTGACGACGTTAAACCAAACGCTTTATGGGAGGCAACTGATATATAAATCTATATATATTTATATATTACTATTTTATTTAATAAGTGTTTTTTGGAAATAATAATATTTTTAATCCTACACAATTTTATATATTATAAATTAAGACAAATATTGGTATTTGAGGAAAAAATTAGGATTGAATTGAGCAAAAAAGTATGAGATGTAATTTTGGCCTCTAGCACTAACGACGCTAGAAGGGGCACTGACGGCGCCCGTCTACACAGGCCATGGCAATGACAGTGCCATCGAGAGGGCTGACGGCCTCCCAAGCAGTTTAGTGCATTCAGGATGAATTTGACAGACTTTGGCGGAATCACACTCCTAAATACCCAACCAAAGGTGTTTTTAAAGGCCTGAAAACTGCCTAGGACGACCATAAACTTCCAAATTTTGAAATCCATGGCCTCCAATTGTAGAAATATTTCAATGTATGGAGTTTTCAATAAAAGAAAGTTTATCAGTTTTGATGTTGAGAGATTATACTACAAAGTCATTACGAAAAAGAGACTAATCAAGGAGAGAGGCTTTGTCTATCATGGATTGAGTAATCAAAGTTCACAGATTATAAAAATCTTTATACATAGACGTTAGGAAGTTCTATGCTACACTATCACTGAAGTTTTTGTCCCAGTGGTGATGGAATTCTATGCTAATTTACATGGAATTACCCAAGGAGTTGTCTTCATTTAAGGTAAGGCTATACCATTTATGCCGGCTCAAATTAATGATATGTATATGATAAAAAACATTCCAATTTGTCATTATACAAATTTTATCCCAATGAGAGATATGATGCAAGATGTATATAACTTTCTAATGGATGAAAATGATAATTGAGAAATCAGAGATGAGGGATACGTTAGTTTCTCCATTTCACTGCTTAATCTAATCTCAAAATAAAGGAATTTCTTCATATCTGTAAAATTACTCCCTACTATGAAGATTAGTAGAGGTACAAGAGAAAGTGTCTTTTTAAACAATTAGATTCAAATGGAAAAAGCCCATTTATGTGGGATTGATTATTTTCAAATCTACTAAGAGTATTATTATGAATGGGCCTATAAATGGACTGGGGCATCCTTCTACAATTTTCATGATTTACAGTTAATCTCAAGTTCCATATGAAAGTTGGGAGAAAGTATTATTACCTTTGGAGCCCATGATTCCTATTGATGACCATTGTATTGGGAATGGAAATGAAGCATTAGATATTATCTTGGATTATTCATCACATGCTTCAACACCTATTGATGACCATTAACGCCTTATAAAGTTGGAAGTTCAATAGCTTTGGAGAAGAAAATGATGAAAATAGAAAGAGGACTTCAGAGTATTATGAATGCAATAGGAAATCTTAACTACCTTTTTAATCACCTAGATTGGAGGATGCAGGAGAACTTTGAACATATTGAAACAATTGAAGCAGGATTGGTGAAAATGTTCAAGAAAAATGGATGAATTGATGAAAATTTTACTTTTCAATTAGAGGAGATATTAGAGGAGGAGAAAGTACTCAAGATGAAGCAGAATAATTGAAGATATTTACTCTCTACTATTTTAAAGTAATTATCTTTTTCATGTGATTGTGTGGATTTACTTTACTTTACCTTACTTTACTTTGCTTTAGAATTTTATTAACTTTTATCATGTGTATATATTTATGTTATAATTCTAGTGTTGTGGCCTAATTTTGACGCTAAATTATAATTTAGTTTGCTTAATGTATGTGAAAGTGTGATTAGAAAAATGTATTTGTAAAAAGTATATTTTCATAGATAAAATTTAGTTTGGTTTTGTTTGTGAAAATGCTTGTTTGAGAATTATTTTAAGATGAAATTTAGTGTTAAAAATAACTAAATAGACTTTGGAGTGAATTGAAAGAAAGTTGAAATTGTGAAAATCAAAAAGTGAATTTTTGGCAATTGGCACCGACAGTGCCCTCGAACCGAAGTAAAAACACCATTATTACCCTTTGGGTCAACCATTGGATTTTGCACCTAAGGCTTACTATTGCTTGGCTTTTAGGCAATTTTAAGGCAAAAGAAGTTTGAGTTTCATCTTATCTGGGTAAGAGCTACAATTTGAACTCAAATTTTTTTTTATTTTAACCAAGGACTTATCTTAAATTATCGAGATCCGAAATTTCAAAATTTTTTAGAAGATTTTGAGAAAATCCTTTGATGAAGAACTCTTACTTAGTAGATTTAATTTTAAAATGTTCCACATTGTAATTTTTGAAATTTTTGGGAATTTATTTGGATTTTATAAAATTTTCTTAGCTTAACATGGCACCGGGAATGAGCAAGGGAAAGAGAAAGGTGGATTTTGATGATCAAAAGTTTGTCAAATAAAGGACTAACATTTGTTTCAATAGTCTACGTACAACTAAGAAAGTAATTCCAGATCGAGGATTTAAAAATCTGAGTGGAGAATTTTTGTTACTTTACTGCCGAGGCTATTATTGGTGTAGTGGAGTTCTATGCCAACATTAAGGAAACTTATGAAGACTACGTGTTTGTTAGTTGGAAAATGATGAAATTTAAATGAATTTTATCAGTTAGAGGATGGGTTTAGCTGCCAGTACAAATCATTTTCTGCTACAAATGGGGCCTTAGATGAAGTTATTTTTTTTCTTACTGATGGAAGAGGAGCTTGGAAGGTGAATGATGATGTTAAGGTAAACTTTCCTCTTTCTATGTTAAATGTACTATCTAAGGCCTGACACTACTTTATTCTTGGTATAACGATACCAACAAATCGTCATAATGAGTTTACAAAGCATAGAGCCATTTTGAACTTCTATATCCAATAGATGAGAAGGATAGATGTTGGCTCTATTATTTATAGAAACACTCATTCTATTACTTTGGGAGAGACTATTGGTGGCTTAGCACACCTTGCCCTGTTCTTCACACTATGTGAACAGACAAGAGTTGATTTTAGAATGGATGAGGAGAGGATTAAACCTCTAAAACCTATTGGGCCTGCCAATATTAAGACTTTTGAATCTCATGTTGGATGGAGATCGGGAAGTAGGAGTATGTATATTCCTTCTATTCTAAGTACCACTCTTCTAGTACCCCTACTCTCCAGAAACTTATGGAGCAGAAGATGATCCAATAAGGAAATATCTTGAGAATGGAAAGTAGAATGAAAAATATAGAGGCCAGAAATGCATACAATGATGATTTGACAAGGAAGAAGTTTGAATATGATGCTGCTTTTGATGTGCAATGGTAAGATACATGTGGGGTGACCGCTCGGTTTAGTTTCCTACTCACCTTGTTTTTACCCCATATCAGTAGCAAAATTTAGACGTGGAAGAAGAAGATGATGATGATTGGTGATGTTTTAGTTTGACTTTTGTTCAGTCTATGTTTGGTTGTACTTTATTGTTGTGACTTTTATTTTTAGAGTTTAACACTTTGCTTTATTTTAAATATTACGTTTCATTGTGAACAATAGGATTGTGAAACTGTTTATACTTTAGAAATCATTTTTGTACTGTTGCTAGCTTTTAGTGCTTTGTTGAATGTATTTGTAGTTAACTCTTTATTAGCAAATTTTTATATGTATTATGTGGTTTTTAATGTCTTAATTCTTTAACTTTTCATATTAGCACTTGCAATATTTTAGAGTTATGTTTTATTATCATAATCTTCAATAGGTAAGTCTTTTCTTTATGTATTAATTGTTTTCTTTCACCCTTTATTTTCTCAATTTTTCATGCTAAATCTTTTAAAAAATTACGTTTGTGGGGAAAGAAAAATTCCTTTTTAAAGAAAACAAACTTAATTTTATTTGTCCTCATCAAGCTATATTTTCAAAATTTTTAAAATTTAACAAGACTTTTGGTATTAGAGTGTAACTTTAGATAGCTATATTTGTGTTTCTAAATATATAGTAAACTTAAGTAAAAATTTTCAATAATAAAGGTTAATTTTAAAGATTAACATATTTAGTATGAGAGAAGAAGACTACATTTTTCTATTGTAAGTAAAGGAATTTGTATTTTTGAAGTTTTAAAAATCTTAGAGATTCATGTAAGAAGAAAAGAATATAACTTTATAAAAAATCTTTAAAGCTAATATAAATTTGTAAAGTGAAGGAATGTGAAAAGGTTTTGGCTTTAAGAAAAAGATTGTGAAGTTCAAAATCATTAAAGGCTATCCAGATGTAGTAATCCTCACATAAAAAAAAGAGAAAAGAGAAGAAAAAGAAAAAGTATTGAAAATGATCCTGAAAATAAAAGAAAAGAAAAGGAAAGAAAAAAAAAATGTGAAGAGAAGCTTGAGGAGATGCTTGATTAAAAATTGGCTTCACTTGAATCAACTTAAAGAAGAAGGCTTGGCTAGATTTTCTAAACTTATATTTCTATATTAGCATATTTACTAGTAATGTTTCATGAAGTTCATTTTGATATGAATATTCTAAGTGGCTTTAATATGAATAATTTGCAATTTTCCTTGAAAAGAATAGATGACTTGACTGCTAGATATTCTTATACCTTTAGTATTAATTAGAGTTATTTTACATTTTACTTACGTTATGCTATTGTATTTAGTGGACTAAAATATAAAAGTCTAGAATTTAAATTCTTTGTCACAAGTCATATTTTTTATGTAGTAAAGGAGTTGCATGAGGACAAGTAACATTTAAGTTTGTGGGACTTTGATACAGCAAAAATATATGCATTTTTAGACTCATATTTTATACTCATTTTTGCTGATATTGCACTTTAAGAGAAAATATTTTTCATATTTTATTGCAGGTCGTTGATTTTTAGGACTTTGAGCAAAAAAAAAAAGCAAAAATGATGGAATTTGGAGTCATAATGGAGCTTTAGAAGAAATGTTCAGCGCTAACGGTGCCAGACTGGGCACTGATGGCGCCATTTGACAGAGAGTGCAGATTTTTTAAATGGCTACAGGCGCTGATGGTGTCAGTGTTAGTGCAAGCCCTATTTCTAGAAGATTTGACTAATTTAGATTCTTTTTGAAGAGTTTCTGGATGCACCTATTTGAAAACCGACATTAGGCTCTATTTATAGCTGAAATTGATCAAAAAAGACTCCCTTCGTGCCCCTTAACACACTTCAACCACTTTCCACTCTCTTCCACGCTATTCCACATTCCCTACAGCCACTTAGAGTCCATTAGTAATTTATTTTCTTAATATTTTTGAGTTTTTGTGGTGATTTTAAGTGTAAATTCTTCTTTAAGAGTTTTGGAGGAGGAGAGAAGTGAGAGATTTCTTCTTCCTACATTTCCTAAGAGAGGCTATAAGGGATTTGCTTTGAGAAGGAGTTTCAAATAAGTGTTATTTGTTTATTATTATTGTATGAACTTTCTTTTATATATTAAATTTGTGTTTTGTTGTATCTTTCTCGTGAAGCATGAGTAGTTTCCTTTATCTTTCTCCCTACTCTGAGATACAGTGAAATGAAGAGATAATTTGATGTGCCAAAGTTAAAATACAAACTAAATTATTATGGTTTTTCAACTCCATTCTTAATTTACTTTTCAATCTGGCCAATTGAATTCTTAAAATATGTTGTGAAACAAATGATCTAGGAAATAGAGTATGAGTTCTATAACAGAGTGAGAATCGCATTAAATTCCATGCAATAGTATTTCATTCATCGAATTAAGTGCAAATAAATAGGGAAATATACATTGTTGGGTGTAGAATTGGAGATTTCTAGGGTGACAGACTAAAATTCCCAATTCAGTCATAGTGTTTAAGAACTAAAGTGAGAGTTAGCCTTCAGGGGAAGGGAAGTGAGAGCTCTGAAGTGAGAGTCAGTATCATCCTAGCCTAGCCACATATATAGGGACTAAACCTAAGATTAACTAATGATTTTCTATAGCATTAAATGAGGGTAGAGATTTAAAATTGCTCCTATTGGCATAATACATAATTTAAATCATTTTTCTTATCTCATTTTACCAAAAACTCATTGCATTAAGAAAAATGTTTTTTCATACTAGAAAACTTCATCACATAAACATAGTTTAGTAGTTACAGTTTTAAAATTGGTAATGAAATTTTGCTAGTAGTTAATAATTTAGTTCTGATAGTATCTCAAACATTCAAAACTAGTGACAGTAATTTTGTTTTATTTCTATGAATTTTCTATTTAATTTATTTTTCAAAATTAAACCTTCCTCGTGGGATCGATATTTGGAGCATAAATAGAAAGTCTTATATTGCTTGATAACAATACATATACTTGCATAGAATCCTAATATTAAGTGTTTAACGTTCTTATTCATAAAATAGCACATCAAGATTTTGGCATTTTTGTAAAGTAGAGTCAACTTTAAAAATTTTACACAACTATATTTTCTGGGATCACGATCATACCCAAATTTCATTACAGAAAGGTTGTGTTATCTCTCTTTCAACAAGAATATGTGTTTTAGATGGTCTCGATAAAGTATAAGTAGCTTGATCCATTTTCAAAAGCTTGTCATAAGAAATAGCAAGCGAAAATAGAATTTTATGATTGAAATGATGGAATTTAAGCCCCGAAAAATGTATCCAAATAAGTATTATAGGCAATTCAAACTTAGGATCAAAATTAACGAACCATTACCAAAATTTCATCATGCTTTTTTCTATTCACATAAATCATTTTGCAACGAGTCATGTATATTCCTCATTGTTTGCTAGTAGTATAAGGATATGTCGACCATCTATGATACCATCATTCCACCAGCCTTTAAGTTTTAACATTTTGAATTCTTTCCTGATTAACTCACCTTTAGGAATACCATACGTAAATTTACCCACAAGGGCTAGACAAGAAGAAGAAGCAAGGATAGAAGTTTCAACCTCCATAACAAATAGAGCAAGATTCCCATTTTTTCCTCTCAGCTTCTTAATGGAAGTATAATTTCCTCGACAATTAGCGTATCAGGAAAGCCTTGCGGAAACAATCCCGCAGTAGGAGTGGTCGAATCATCCCCCCCCCCGTCCAAAATAGCATCAACAAATGATCGAGGAATAGGTAGCATAATCAAAAACAAAAAGAGAAGCAAAGAAAGGTAAAGGAAAGATCTCACTAGCAAAGAAGGAAAATGAAATCACCATGAATTATATATATATATATATATATATATATATATATATATATATATATATATATATATATATATATATATATATATATATATATATATATATATTGGAAATTGAGTGTCGGGACATCCATTCCAGTGACCAACAACTTCTAATTTAGTGATCAACAATTTTCTTTAAAAGTTGCATTGCAGCCCAAACTACTTCACCATAGCTAACCGGACAATGTGTGTGCACTCAAGTTGTGAACTAATTGCTCCTCAAAGTCTTAATCTCAGCCTACAATTGATTTTAACATAACCTATGGCCACTACATTTTATCTTTGAACCATCTAAGATATTACTCATCATAAAGAAATTGAAATTGTTCCATTATAATAAATTTTCCTACACTTGCCACTATTTCATCACAAGAGGAAATAGCAAGTAAAACTGCTCACTGAGCATGAAGAAGACAAATGGATTCTTTATTGCAAATGAGATTGAAATCACATAATTATATTGCAATAATTTAAAGGAAATACAATAAGAGTACAAGACTTATCTTGACAAAGGCTTCACACCCTCCTTGCACAACAAATAGTAAACCCTTACACTTCTCTCAAAAGTCCCAAGTGTTAATGACCCAACTCGGACTTACATAACTTTAATCTCCTTAATTATGCTAGAAAATATATCTCAATTTATATTTAGCAGCTAGTGTGAACATTTGCAATTATTTATAATTTATATAATAGGTTTGCATATTAAGGGTACTACGCAAGTATACATATTGTTTTAAGTAATATAAGATTTTCTTTAAAACCACCGGTTGATTTCATGAGGAATGCAATAACTCTTAAAATTAACTTTTGGAAATTTTATTTAAATTAAAATTTAAAAAGATTAAAGATTTAAAATGAACTACTTACCAAAAATTACTACAAAAAATTATGTAGTTTCAAGTAATATAAGATTTTCTTTAAAATCACTAGTTGATTTCATGAGGAATGAAATAACTCTTAAAATTAACTTATAGAAATTCTATTTAAATTAAAATTTAAAAATAATAAAGATTCAGAATGAAATGCTTACAAAAAATTACTACTAAAAGTGCTTAAAAAGAAAATAATAACTAAATGTAGTGGTTGCAGATTATTTTTGGAGAGAAACTGATAAATTGGATAATTTTGAAAATTTTAGGGTTCCATTGGTATTTTTGTAATTATGGAAAAGTTTGGGGGAAAAAGGTCAAAAATTGGAGTCTTGGTGGAATTGATATAAATTAAGGATGCCAATCATAAAATCTCCCTCTTTGAGCAATAAGACCAAGGGAACCCTTCTTTTGGATCCTCCATGTGTTGGTCCGAGCCATCCTTGCCATGGGCTAAGTGTTTATAGGACCATCTACATGAGTCTCCAAAAGAGTAGAGAGCCATCCTAAGCATGCTTAATTCAGGATTTAGGTTGAAGGTGAGGTTTTTAACTGTGTATGTGCAAGATTGACCAAGACCACACCACCCTAGGCTAACTGTAAGGCCAAAATGTCTTATGGGGACTCTTCTTCAGTAACCCCATTCTGGTTCCAACCTTCTAAGAGCTATAGAGCAAAATCAAACATGTGGAACTCCAAGAAGAGGAAAGAGATGTTTAGAATATATTTTAGGGTAAGGTTCCATTACGAGTCCTCTAGGTTAGTCAACAAAAAGGTCTTATGGCTAGATTCTAGGCTTCTAATGAAGAAAGACTTGACATCAACAAAAGTAAAGTCAAAAAATGGACCCTAATAGGAGTGGTGAGTCAGAAAAGCTACCGCACGTAATGGTATTGACCAAAAATATCAGCAAAAACAACACAACTTCTTAAGCCAACATGCTTAGAGTAGAATAGAGAATGTGTAAAGAAGGTTTCCACAGAGGAGTACCAAGTCAGTCCTCGATTGAAACTGAAGGTTACAGAACTCTTGTTGGGGATTAGTGGGTGTACCTTTGAAACACCAACCCAAAAGTGATTTTTAAATTCATAGTGATTTCGTTCTTGCTAATCCGAATGAAAGGTTATTTTGTGCGTTTACTAAAATAACCATTTTTAAAAAAAGACTAGCAGTCACGACAAGAACTAGATTTTGTTTTAATTTTAAATTTATTTAAATTAAAATCTTAATTTTATTTTTAGAAAGCTTCAAGAATTAAATGAGTGAGGATAGTGCATCGAGATGGAAAGCATAAATACTCACATCCAACTCAAAAGACCATTTATGGAAAAAGGAGTGCTACATTGCAACAGAAAGCACGTGGACTCGCATCCAAACCAAGACGTAATGAATTTGTGAAGAGATGAAAATAGGATGCCTTGCTCCATCAAAGGGTGTCTTAAATTAGGAATGAAATTTTAGGGGCTCACATCAAGCTCAAGAGCTGATAAAAAAGATTGTTACAATGGATAAGGAAAGCATAGAGACTCACATCCAATCTAAGTGGTAATGTGAATCTCTATCGCATTAGGAAGAAAAGTGCAGAAACTCAAATCCAACCTAAGAGGAGACAAAGAGAACATATTGAGAAGGAAAGTTTGGGGATTGACTTCTGAATCTAGAGCTGATAAAAATTATTTCTACATTAGATAGGATAGCGCGGGGACTCACATCCAATCCAAGTAGTAACGAGAATGCATATCACATTACGAAGGAAAGCCTAGGGACTCAGATCCAACCTAAGACTTAACAAAAAGATTAGATTTAGAAGGAAAGTGCAAATAATCTTATCCAACTCAAAAGCTGATCAGAAATATTACTACATTGGATAGGAAAGCACAGTGACTCACATCCAGTCCAAGCGGTAGCAAAAATACTTATCACATTAGGAAAGAAAGCTTGGGGACTCACATCAGACGTAAGCAGTGAAGAAGAGATTAAATTTAGAAGGAAATGAAATGGAATTGTATCTAGCTCAAGATCAGATAGAAAGATTGCTACATTGGATAGGAGAGCACAAAGACTAACATCTAATCCAAGCAGTTGCAAGAAGTAATCAGAATTTAGGCACCGAGATGATAAAACAGAAAGTGCAAAGAATTTGTGTAAAAATTGTGGAAAAATTGTCAAAACTTTATGTAGAGTTTGTGAAACCTTGTGAAAATTGAAGTTGAGGGAATTTGTGCATATGGTGAAATTTGTGTTGCAAAGAGTGTGGAGTTTCGAGTAAATTCATTTATCATTTTTATCATCATTATTTTCTTATTATTATTGAGGTATTTTAAAATTTGATGTTCTATAATTTTAATTTCCTTTAATTTAAATTATAATTTCACTTATTTTCATAATTTCTTTGTATTATTCTTTGTTCGTTACAGTTTAAGACTGACGTATGGTCCTACGACTTTTTATCAATTGCTCAAATAGGACAATTCAAGAACATATGCTAAAATCTAAAATAATCTTTGTTGATTATTATTTAAACATATAGTACAACTGATTATATTTTAAAAGATATAAAAAACATCAAAGGTACATCCGTGTGGAAACAGAAATTTCATATATCATATGTTGCTTGCTCTGATAGGTACAAAAGTAGAAACATCTACTTATTGATATACCAAAAAAGTATTCAATTTTATATATAAATATTTAAGTCTTATATTCGGTCATGTTTCATTTTAAATATATGTATTTTCATGTTTTATTGCAGGTATACTAATTATAGGAATTTGGAGCTTAAAGGAAACAAAAAAGATGAAAGTTTTAGTCAAAAGGCAACGTTTTTTTTTAATTTAAGGCCTAAGCACCAGAACTGCCATCTAAGTGTGGTCCAATAAAAACAATACCTAAGAACTAGAGACAGTTATTTTCACAAATGCATTGAATTTGAATGAATTTTGAAGGGGTGCCAAGGGAGACTCTTGGAAAAATTATTCCTTCATTATAAAATAGTGTTTTTATGTCAGAAAAGGTGGCATGGCATGACAATCAAGTGTGTGTGAGAGTTTGGAGAGTGTTCACTAAGAGTTTAGGAGGAGTGGGAAAGTGAGAGATTTCTTCTTCACTACTTTTCTAAGATAGATTTGAGTGCTATTCTAAAGAGTGAAAGTGATTCAAAGGAACCTCAAGGGATTCCATTAGGGAGGAGATCGAGTTAAGTTTTTTTACTTTAATGTTTTTCGTTTTAAAAAATTATTTATATATATATAATCCATATTTTGTTCTATCTTTCTCAAGAATTTTGAGTGCATGTCTTCGTTCTTTTCCCTATATAGAGATATGTCTATGTAAAGAATCAAGGTTGTTGTGCAATATTTTCATTTTATAATTGTGATGATTCAAATTATGAACTTAATTTATCTTTCGATCTAACAAATTGAATTGTTAAAATTCATTATGAAAAAAACTATCCAAGTTGGCTATGTTTTCTACAACAAAGTAAGAATCACATTTGATTTCATGGATGAGAATGTGGTCAATGGGGTTGAAAGCAAATAAATAGGAAAATAATCATTGATGGGTGTAGAATTAGAGAGTTTAGGGTGACAAACTAAAATCCCCAGCTTGTTCCAGGTGTTTGAAAACTAAAGTGATTTGTTAGTCCTTAAGTTTAAGAAACGTAGGAAATTTAGAGTGAGACCTAGTATCTTCCCATCTTAACCACGAATTTAGGGATTAAACATTTCATTAGCCAATGTTCCTTATCACTTGTAAAAAGGATAAAGAATATAATTGTTCCTATTTGGCACAAAATAATTTTCTATAATTTGATAATTAACTGATTATTAGTTCATTGTAAGGGGAGGATAATCTCTCAACTTTGAACTCTTCGCCACAAAACATAGTTTAGTTTTAGTAAATTTAACATTGAATTTTAGAGATTAGTGCAGTAAACATAGTTTCTTTAGCATCATTAAACAAATTTCAACTTGTTTTCTTACTTAAGTTTTCTATAGTTTAATAATTGTGTTTTTTTTTGTTATTACCCTAATAATTATTACCTCTATGTGGTATCAATACTTAGGATTCCATTAGAACAATTTATTACTAGAGTGATACATATACTATCGTTTGCAACCTAATGATGATTTGAAATTGAAAGTACACTTTAATTCACTAGGAGTGACATGTTTAAATATTTTAAAAGAGAAAATTGATTATACGGAAGTAAATTTTATTGTGATTGATTTGCATATTTTCCAATATAGTTGCCTTGTGTGTTGTGGCGTTGAAAAAAATTTATAGAGAATAGAAATCACTCGCATCACCTATCTTTTGAGATCATTTCATGATCAAGCTAACCTTTAAAGCCACACTCTAGAACTAAAGTCTCCTTGTGCATACTTAGAGATGCAACTATCTCATAGCTTCAATGGTCAAAGCCCTTCCAAATCCAGGTCAGAATGATATCCATATCTCACTTTGCTATCATCCAACCTTCGCAAGGTAACTGAAACTTCTCTTTGTGGGACACTCGAGATGCAGTGCTTTGCGAGATCTGCTCCATTCTCTTCAAATATAGTACTAATGCAACTAGTAGTGAAATCTCAACTGATCCTTTGAGTTCCCCTAGAAAAACAATCGGTGTCTCTTTTCCAAATAGAACATTGCTCTTGCCCATGAATGAAACTGTGCAAAATAGTTTGACAAAATTAATGTGGTCAATATGGGGAGGAATGCAGTCTCCTTCTACATAAATAATTATGATGCAGTTATTTGGAGTACAATTTGCTACCATTCACTTGATCATTCTCTTTATCATGGACAACATGGGATCCACATCATCATTTCTCAAAATCCTCAGGGGGTTCCCAAGAATTTCCATTGAAAAATTGTAACAACCACATTAAATGGTTATTTTGCCTTTGCCTTCTATCCATTTTTGTGGCTCTGATTTCTCAAAATCCTTTGGGGATTCCCAAGACTTTCCTTTGCAAAATTGTAACCACAACCGCATTGAATGGTTATTTTAAGAGACAACGCTGTCCCTTAAATTGAACACGCCATCAAGGATCTTTTTCTTGTCACTTTTTGAAAAATACTCTGGTGTGTAACTCAATTCCTTCCAAGATATTCCCAAACTTTCATTGACTTTCCTCACAATACTCGAATTCTTATTTTTGAACCCTACGTATCTTTTCGAGCTTAAACCTGGGAATCTTCTATAAGCATCAAGGCTACTCCTTTGACTCAACTTCTGAAGCAATCCATGACTGTTGTGACTCTGCAAACCGTTGTATGTATGGCTCTTCATCAGGATGATCTGCACTCTTGAACATCATGGAGGCATCTGTATATTCTTTAAAAGCTTGTAATGCTCTAGGTGGAGAACGATACACTCTGTGCACTCTATGAATGCTCTTGTTGAAGGTGTCAATCTCGATAATTCTGCATTGCATGTAGGGCATCCTGCCCAAAGTTTATCTAGGATCTCTAACGGTGTAGAATCTACGAGGATCTTTAGTTCATCCTCTATAACTTGATGGCTAGTGGAAGCCTCCCTCAAATTTAGGTCATAAAATTCTTTCTCACGAATCAAAGTTAATTAGCTTCACGGCTGCCTCTTGGCACTTCTTCTTTTCAGTAGATCCAAAGCTCTGTGCTTGCGATGGTTGACATTTCTGTGTTATGTAAGTTCCAATGGTGTTTTTGGGACTCTCTCTGTAGAAGAACTGACTAAGTCCACAGTTGGTGTTGTAATCATGGAATGTAGAAGACCGACCCTCTTCATTGGGTCTTATGTATTTGGAACATTTTCTACCTACTTTTCTTTTAGGAATGAGTCATCTTTAACACTGATTCTAAGTAATGCACCAAAATAATGTGTTATTTTAAGTATACAATTTATGTTTATTTTTTGTGATAATACACTTTAAAGAAGTTAGTTTAATATTTTTATTGCAGATATATCAATTTTAGGCATTTGGAGCAAATGTAGCAAAAATAAGGAAATTTGGAGTCAAAACAAAGAACATTGTGATTCTAGCTCCAAAATATAGAGATCTGGCACCTGAAGCACCAAAGCTAGCTCTAGAGGTACCATTATATAGAGAAGTGGTGCCTAAAGCATGAGAATCGGTGCCAGAAGCTAGAACAGTGCAAACTTAAGTTACTTGGCGCCTAAAGTGCTAGAGATGATATTTGATGGATCAAGGAAGTTTAGGATGACTTTTGAAGGCTTCAAATGTTTCAAATGGTCCATAGAGTGATTCAATGCATCTATAAATTTTGGATGGCTCTTTAATGAAGGGATATGTCTCTTGAATGAATGGACATGTCTTTAGGGATTCAAAAGTTGTGACTTTTGGAGAGAATTTGGGAAGGAATTATGAATTATTTTTTAGAGGAGGCATCTCTTTCATAACAAGAGATGGAGTCTAGGGTTGTAAGGGAAAAAGGAAGAGAGAGAGAGTTTGCGGGGAGGCGAGAGAGTGAGTTTTTGTGGTGGTGTGAGTGTGATAGAGTGAGGGACTTGAAGATTTTCTTCTTGAGGTTGTAAGAGGAGAGGAAAAGTGAGAAATTTATTCTTCATCACTTTTCTAAGAGGGAATTTAGAGTGCTTGTAACGAGGGAAAGTGCTTAAAGGGTACTTCTAGGGATTTACTTGGAAAGGAGTGTGAGATAAGTTCTGTCTTTTATTTCTTTATTTTGTAAACTTATTTTCATATATGAATTTTGAGTAGTCTTCTTTATCCTTCTCCTTACGCTGAGATATGGTTTTGTGAAGAATTGATTTTATTTTATATGGTTTTAAATGTCAATAATTGGTCATGATTAAAACTCTGATCTTCATTTACATTTCGGATCATATGTTTCTCAACTCATTTTAATAATTCAATTGACCAAATAGAAAAGTAAATGAAGATCAGAGTTTGAATCATCATAAATTATTGACATTTATAATCGTATAAGACAAAATCAATTCTTCACAAAACCATATCTCAAATTAGGGAGAATGATAAAGAAGACTACTCAGAATTCATGAGAAGGAAACAACAAAACACAAATTTCATATATAAAAATAAGTTTTTAAAAAAAAGAAATAAAAGATACAACTTATCTCACAATCCTTCCTAAGAAAATCCTTAGAAGTTCTCTTTAAGCACTTTCCCTCTTTACAAGAACTTTCAATTCTCTCTTAAAAGTGTAACAAAGACAAAATCTCCCACTTTCCCTCTCCTTTTACAAGCCTAGAAGAAAATCTCCAAGCCCTTGACTTTCACTCTCTCTCACGCCTCAATTACCTCTTTTGAACCACCTTACACGCCTCCTTTGAACCGCTCTTACATGCCTCACTCATGTCCTAAACTTCCCTATATTTATTAGATGCTGCCTCCCTCCAAATAGACATCAAAATTCCCTCCAAAAATTTCTCAAAAAGTCAAATCTTTTGAATTCCAAAAGACATGTCTATTTTTTCAAGAGACATGTTCCTTCATAAAAGTACCTTCCAAATCGTCTAGATGCCTTAAATCACTCCATGTGGCGTTTAAAATAAGTGGACCGTAAAATTTTTTCATAATATCTTTTTTTTTTCTTACTTGAAACTCTAAGATTCTTACTACTTTAAAAATACAATTTCATTTACTTTAAATAAAAAATAATAGTCTTATCATTTCATACCAAATATTTTTAACTCTAGAATTGCCCTTCATTATTAAAAACTTTTACCTAAATTTATCATAATATTTAAAAACATAAATATAATCATTTAAAGTTAAATCTTAATATTCTAGGTCATGTTTAATTAATTTTAAAATATAATATATTAAGGACAAAGAAAATTTTGTTTACTTCTTTTTTGAAGAAATTTTTCTTTCCACCAAACTTAAATTTTCAAGTAATTAAAAATGTTGGAAAAAAACTTTTTGTAGGTGAAAGAAAGTAATAATTGCATAATAATAAAAATTATCATGTAGTAGACTTCTGAATATGAAATTGGGATCTGTATACTGGAGGTGCTAAGTTTAAAAATATAGGTTTAAAAGCATTAAATGGAACATAATATAATGCAAAGGATTTTCTAAGTATTAAAAACAAAAATTGAAATTGAAAATACTAAAAATGCAAAGAAAGTAAAAATCTACAGTTACTATTACAATTAGGTCCACAACACAATATTATAATGAAAATTCATACTTCAACATTTTCAAACAAAATAAACTACAAGCAATCAAAATAATAAACAAACATCATAAAACTTCTAAACTATTTGTCATCATCCTCTTCCTAATCTTCTTTGTCTTCTTCTTCTTCATCTTCTTCGTGATCTGTCATATAAGGAGTGAAACTGGGGCAAGTTAGAAATTCCACATTATAATAACCCCTTAGAAATCTTACCATTGCCTCTTCATATGCTATATCATGCTAAATTCTCCTTCTCTTATATTCATGATTATAAGGATTTCTTGCTTCAACTCCACCAATCCTATTTTGCATATTTACAATATCCATTTGCTGAATCATAAGATTCTCCCTAATATTCTCAAGTGAAGCAGAGCAAGAAGTAGATGTCACTACATCATAGGTTGAGGTTTTATCACTACCTCTACTTTTGAACTCAACAAATGATTCAAATATTTGAACTGTATGCTTCTAAAAAGGATTCTGTGGCTGCAACTTTTTTTCGTTTCTATGAGACTCTACTCTTGACTGTTCACGTAATGTGATATTCAGGGCAGAGTATCCCAAACCACTTGTTGTAGCATTCTTGCTATGTTCCAGGCATGATGAATTATAAGAGACCAACATCAACTGCCTTCATTTTCTAAATACAAAAGTTTACCACAGCTCTATCCTTTGTTACCTCACTCAAATGATTTATTGGAAGCAACTTCGATAAGATGAAGTAATGCTACACTTTTGATTGAAAATTCATCATGAAAGTTGAGAAATTAACTTCCTTATTATTCTAAATTTTTCATTCTCCCCTTCCATTAGTCAAAAATGCAATCACTTCATCCAGTGATGAATCAGTCATCACGAATGCAACATATTCACAATGAAATGCACCCCTCAATCCATAAAATGCATTGATCCTTTCTCTTAAAAGCTCAACTTGCTTACCTATCTCAAAACTGTGATCATTAGTAGTGAATCACAACTTATCATAGAACTCTCGAATCACAGACACAATAGCTACTGCCGTGAAGCAGCAAAATCTCTCCCAATTTCTGGCGACAATCAACTTCTTGGTCTCGCCACCTGGGTTAGCAAATTGTTGTTCCTGGATCAATTTTCTTGAGCTCATTTGAATATTATAATGGTGTTGGGCCTTATAGTTGACGAATTTTCTCTCTTCAAAATCTTCCGTAGACTTTCTTCTTTTTATTCGTGGAGCCATAAGAATTTTTTTATAGAAATTCAAGTAAAATCCAAATAAATTACAAAATAAAAAATATAGTTTGACAAGTAAGTTTATTTGTTAATAAACTTTTCACCATCAGTTTTCTTTAATTTTCTTCATAAAAAATCCCAAATTCCGAATCTCCCATAATGAAGGACAAATCCATGGTGAAAATCAAAATTTTCTAGGTTAAAGTGAATCTCTTACCAAGAGAATATGAAATCTAGAGCTTTGGCCTTTAAAATCATCACAAATGCACCCAATGTCAAGCCCTAGGTCGAGGTTTAGAGGTAGGAGATGACCCAAGCATTAAAAATGGAGTTTTACCACGTAATTTTGTGGTTTTTAACCTAACTGGGTGTTTTCAAGAATTTGGTGCCTCAGTCGCCAACGCAAAATTTTTCCAGATTTCATTTTTTGTGGAAATTTGTTGTGTATCGCTATACATCAACCTCTAACTAACTGAAATAAACACTTATGTTGATAATTAAACAATTTTCTAACACTAAAATTTTGAAAACAACACAAAGCTCACATTTATTTATAGAATCCACGTTATTATAAATAATAGTTTTCAAACCAACAAAATCGAATTCAGTATCTAAAACAAACCAAACATCCTAACACTGAGATCTAAGAATCAAAATACCCAACAACAAACATGCATAGAGTTCAACAATGAAAGTAAATGCAATCTAATATAACACCAAGACATATTTAAGCAATACTAAATATGTGTTTCATCCACAAAGTAAGTTCAAACATCTTCTTCGCTCTAATCTTTGTAGATATCTCCCATGGATTGGTAGTGCACGTACAAGTTGTAGAAAGGTCGATAAGGAAATTCATCCTTTGAATCTTCCTCAATCAAAGCATGTTTCTTGAACATACATATCAAACCATCTTCAATACGTCCAATATGTTAAAAATGTTCCTTTAGCCTCAAATCTAGATTATCCAGTTTTTCAGAAATATTCCTAATTGAATGCATAAGGGTTTCAATTTATTTCTCTAATTTCTTAATCCTTTTGACTAAAGAAAAATATGTTGAGATTTTCATACCTATTTTACACCGATTTTGAAGATATTGCACTTTAAAGAAAGGTATTTTTTATGTTTTCTTATAGGAATGTAGAATTATGGTCATTGGAGCAAGAAGATGCAAAAAGGAGCAAATTTGGAGCAAAAAGTAGCAAACTTGAAGATTTGATCTTGGGCACCGACGGTGCCATCGACGTCGCCGACTACGGGTTTTTTTTTAGAGTCAAGAATTAAATATTCTAAAAGTCCACCTACGGCGCCATCGAGGCCGCCGATGGTGAGAACGATAGTTCTCTCAATAGATGCATTGAATATGTATAATTTTTTATGGCACTCTTTAAAACTCTTCTACAACATTAAGAGAAACATCTTGGAGGCCAAAAAAGGGGAGTCCAGAGTGTTCTGAGAGTGTCGAGAGGTCGATGGGTGTCCATTGGAGTGTAATTTGGGGTTAGGTATTGTGAGGAATTCTTCGAGAGATTGTAAGAGTGGAAGGAAAGTGAGAGATTTTGTCCTCCTTGCTGCTTCAAAGGAGAATTTTGTGTGCTATAAATAAAGGAAGAGATTCAGAGGAACTTCGAGGAGTTGGGGAAAAATTCAAGATAAGTTGTATTTACTTATTTTAGTTTGTATGGCTTTGCTTTTATATATGAAATTCAAGTTTTATTGTATCTTCTCCATGAGTTCTGAGTAGTTTTCTCTGTCTTTCTTCTTGTCTTGAGATTTTGTGAAATGGTGATTTGAATTGGTTGTGCCATGAGAATTTTAAAGAAGTTGTGATAATATTTTCACTTTAATCTTAATTTACTTTCAATGTGGCCAATTTATTTGTTAAAATATGTTGAGTTTTACAACTAAAGTGAGAATTACATCCAAGTTTTAGGGAAGTCAAAGTCCTTAAAAGGTTGGTGAAAATAAATAGGAAAATAAAATTATCGGGCATAGAATTGGAGATTTTAGAGTGACAGACTAAAATCCTCAATTCGGTCCTATCGTTTGGGTGCTGAAGTGTAGACGCTAGCTCTCAAGCGAGGGAACGTGGGAGCTCCAAAGTGAGAGCCGGTATCCTCCCAGCCTAGCCGCAGATTTAGTAACCAAGCATAGGATTAGTCAATGTTCTTTATGTCTGGTCCAAAGGGTAAAAAATATGTATGCTTCTCTTTGGCACAATACAATTTGAACCGATTCAATTTATCCATTCACTTAAATTTCTTGATAAGGAGAAGGATGCTTTCTTATATATTGAAGTTCACATTAGAAACTTTATTAGTAGAATTAGTTGTTTGAGAGTTTATTAAAATTATATTTTTATTTTAATTTCCTATTTGTGACAAATATGCAATTTGAACTATGTTGTTGTGATTAAGTATTAATTTTCTAAATCTTAAGTTTGTAGCCTCAAATATTATTCCCTATGGGATCGATATGCATGACTCCATAAGAGCCCTGTATTACTTGAGCAATACGTATACTTGCATTGATAAGTGTGACTTTACAATTATTGAATATTTTATACACATCTTTCTCAAATCTATAATTGTTGTCAAGTATTTGGCGCCATTGTCAGGGATTTAAATCTTCTAGAAGTAGTATCAAATTCTTATATTTTTGAGCATATATAAAGTCACTGTCAAGTTTTTGACACAGTTGCCAGGGGGTAAAAAATAGATTTTTAAAAAAATCATAATTGGAGTAACAGAAAAATTAGGACTATTAGAAAACTTTTACTTGAATTGCAACTTACTTTCATATTTAGTTAACTATTTTTTTGTGTATTGATTTCAATTGTATGCGTAAATTTAGACCTGAAAATCTTATACCCTACAATTCAGAATTAGAACGAACTGTTAGGAGAATTAGAAAACTAAGAAAAGAACCTAGAAACCTTGACACAATGGAAAACAATGTGAACAATCAAGGAATAGAAAATGAATATCAACCGAGACCTCTACGAGATTATGCAATTCCTACAACAGATGAAATTCACTTATCTATCCAAAATCCTGATGTAGTTCCTAATTCATTTGAGCTCAAACCAACTTTTATCCAAATTGTACAAAATAATCAATTCGGATGTACACCCAATGAAGATCCTAATTTACACCTCGCTAGTTTTTTAGAACTTTGTGCTACCTTTAAATATGACAGAGTTTCAAACGATGCTGTTAGACTTAGACTTTTTCCATTTTCACTTAGGGATAAGGCTAAGATGCAGTTAAATTTGTTAGCACCTGGATCTATTAGATCTTGGGTTGAACTTTCATAGAAATTTCTATCCAAATATTTCTCTCCAAATATTTCTCTCCATCCAAAACTACTAAACTTAGAAATGACATAACATAATTTCGTCATATTGATGGAGAGTCGACATATGAAGCTTGTGAGAGATTGAATGATCTTCTTAGGAAGTGCCCACATCATTCGTTACTAGATTGGTTGATAATTTAAACTTTTTACAATGGATTAGTGGGATCTCTTAGATCGATTATAGATGTTGCGGCTGGTGGTTCTTCAATGTCAAAACCTTTTGATGACGCTTATTTGTTAATAGAAGAGATGGCTACCAACAATTTTCAATGGCCCTCTGAAAGGATAAATCCTAAATAAGTAGCTAGTTTTCATGATTCTGATGCAACATCTATGTTAGCTTCACAGATTGCTGCAATATCAAAGAAATTAGATCATTATAGAATGAATTATTCTCCAACACCTTTTATGATGGAAGAGAATTCATATGGGAAATTTGTGGATGTTCAACCTTCTTGTGAGACTCTAAATGCTATTAAAAATAGACCCAATAATCCTTATTCAAACTATTATAACCCAGGTTGGTAGAGTCATCCTAAATTTAGTTGGAATAACATTTCTTCTATAAATCGACAATGTGCAAATAACCTAGTAAACCCATTGGGAAATTCATCTAACCAAAGAAAAGTTAATTATAGACTTTCTTATCCTCCAGGATTTAACAGTAACACTCAATTTAAGGAAAAGAAGTTATTTATGGAAGAGTTGATACTGAACATGGGTCAATAATTGCAAAATCAAGGAAATCAATTACAAATTCAAAGAATCCAGCAACAAAATTAAGGAACTGCTACCAAGAATAATTAAAACCATTTGGGGCATATCGCTACTCTGCTTAGTAACCAAACATGGGAAACTTTCCTCGTACTATGGAATTAAATCATAAAGATCAAGGAAAAGAATAGATAAAAGTGATACAATTACGAAGTGGAAAAGAATTGGAAACAAGAGTGCATAAAGAAATGAAAACTGAAAAAGAGAAAGTGAATTCAAATAAAGAAAAAGATCATGAATACCCAGATTTAGAATATCCACTTACACCAATGAAAATTACTGTGGAAAAATCTCCATCACCGTTTCCTCAAAGATTGAAACAACAAAAAAGGGATAAACAATTTTCCATGTTTATAGAAATTCTTAAGAATTGAACTGTAAATATTCCTTTCATAGAAGCTTTAGAGCAAAAGCCCAATTATGTGAAGTTTATGAAAGATATGTTGAACAAGAAAAGGAAGTTCACTAATAGTGAGATTGTTGAACGTAGCGAAGAGTGTGGTGCAATTATTCAGAAAAAGCTTCCTGAAAAATTAAAAGATCTAGGTAGTTTCACTATACCGTGTGATATCGGTGAAAGGTTTTATGTGATTTGGGAGCCAACATTAATCTTATGCCTTTATCAATTTTCAAAAGATTAGGATTAGGTGAAGTCTCACCTACTTCTGTAACTCTTCAGTTAGCGGATCGTTCAGTTACTTATCTTAAGGGAGTTATAGAAGATGTGTTAGTAAAAGTTGATAAATTTAACTTTCGTGTGGATTTTATTGTTTTAGATATGGAGGAAGATAAAGAAATACCTATAATTTTAGGGATACCTTTTTTAGATACTAGAAGAGCTATGATAGATGTTCAAAAGGGAGAATTAACTATGAGAGTTAATGATCAAGAAGTGACTTTTAACATTGCAAAATCTATGAAATACTCTACTGTTGAAAGAGACAATGAATATTTTCGCATGGAAATTAGTGAACATCTATTGAATGAGCATTTCAAAGAACATTTTGAAGAAAAAAAGATTTTGAAGATAAAGATGAAGTTATTTTGGACTAAATAGAAAATAAAGAATTAGATTATGTTTAGGAAAGATTTGAGATGCTGGATATTACAGGAAATGCTGATAAGAAACTAGTTCTATTAATTATAAAACCACCTGAACTTGAGTTGAAAACATTGCCTAACCACTTGAAATATGTGTTTATGGGAAACACATCTACAATACCGGTTATTATATCTTCAGATTTAAATGATTTGCAAGAGAAAATAATTTTGGATACATTAAAAAGATATAAGAAAGTTTTTGGTTCGACCTTAACTGATATTAAAAGAATCAGGCCTTTGATCTATATGCATAGAATTATACTGGATGAATAATATAAACCAAGAGTTGATCCACAAAGGAGAATGAACCCAATGATGAAAGAAGTAGTCAAAAAGAAAATTTTGAAATGGTTGAACGCTGGAATTATATATCTTAGTTCGGACAGTGCTTGGGTAAGTCCAATTCATTGTGTTCCTAAGAAAGGAGGGGTGACTGCTGAAGCACAAGAGAGTAATGAATTAATACCTATCAGACAAGTTACTGGGTGGGGAATTTGCATTGATTATAGAAAAATAAACATTATGACTAGGAAAGATCACTTCCCTTTACCATTCCTAAACCAAATATTAGATAGACTTGTTGGGCACAAATATTTTGTTTTTTAGATGGATAAACCGGCTACCATCAAATTCTATTGCTCTTGAGGATCAAGAAAAGATAAAATTTACTAGTCCTTTTGGAACTTTTGCTTATCAAAGAATGCCTTTCAGATTATGTATTGCACATGCAACATTCTGAGATTTATGATGTCTATATTTAGTAAGCTAATTGATGATGGAATAGAAGTGTTTATGGATGATTTCTCTATATTTGGAACATCATTTGATGCATGCTTAAATTATCTTGAAAAAATTTTGGAGTTATACGAAAGAACTAATTTAGTTTTAAATTGGGAGAAATGTCAATTTATGGTAGCAAGAGGAATAGTGTTAGGGCATAAAATTTCAGAAAATGGTATGGAAGTAGACCCTATAAAAATTCATGTTATATCTAAATTAACACCTCCTTTCAATGTAAGAGAGGTTAGAAGTTTTCTTGGACATGTTGGTTTTTACAGGCTTTTTATTAAAGATTTTTCAAAAATTACCAAACCTCTATGCCAACTTTTAGGAAATGACAAGAAATTTGAGTTTACTAAAGTCTGTTTAAACTCCTTTGAGTTATTAAAAGAAAATCTAATCACAGCCCCTATAACAGTTTCATCTAACTGAGAGAAACCATTTGAACTGATGTGCGATGCTAGTGATTATGCTATTGGAGCTCTTCTTGGACAAAGGTTTGATAAGATTTTTAAAGTTATGTACTACTCTAGTAAAACTCTTAACAATGCTCAAATTAACTACACTGTTACTCAAAAAGAGTTACTAGCTATAGTGTATTCTTTCGACAAATTTAGATCTTATTTAATTGAGACTAAATGTGTTATGCACACTGATCACTCTGCTGTTAAATATCTGATGCAAAAGACGGATGTCAAACTAAGGTTAATTAGATGGATACTTTTGATGCAAGAGTTCAATTTTATGGTTATTCATAGAAAGGGAACTGATAATCAAATTGCTAATCATTTATCGAGATTAGAATATCATTAATTATCTGATATCGATAAGGAAATTACGGACTGTTTCCCTGATGAACAACTTTATAATATTAATGAGTGAAAAATACCCTGGCATGTTGATATTATAAATTATATTATAAATAATATTTTGCCACCTATGCTGACATTGCAATAACAAATAAAATTCATTCATGATGCGCAAGCATATTTTTGGGATGAACCTTATTTATATAAACAACGTAGGGATCTTTATATGAGAAGATGTGTACCTTATGAGGAAACTAAATTAATTGTTTAAAAATGTCAATATTCTGAATTTGGAGGACATTTTAGAACTGATAAAACTGCTTATAAAATTTTATAAGCTATATTCAATTGGCTTACTCTCTTTAGAGATGTATATAGATACATAAAAACTTGTGATCGATGCCTACTAGTAGGCAATATATCTAGAAGAAATGAAATGCCTCTGAATTACATGTTAGAAGTTGAGATCTTTAATGTTTGGGGATTCAATTTCATGGCACCATTTATTCCTTCATCTGGGAACTTATACATATTATTTATGGTAGAATATGTTTCAAAGTAGATTGAAGCACAAGTTTTACCTCGTTGTGACGCTAAAAGTGTTTCAAGATTTTTAATGAAAAACATTTTCACCAGATACGAAATTCCAAGGGTGATTATCATTGACGGAGGATCCCATTTCTGAAATAAATACATTCAGAAATTGGCAAGAAAATTTAATGTTATTAATAGAATCTTTACTTCCTATCACCCTCAAACTAGTGGGTTAGCTGAAGTTTCTAATAGAGAAATTAAATAAATACTGGAAAAGACTGTAAACCCTAATAGAGTAGATTGGTCAACTAGATTGGATACTACATTATGGGCTTACAGGTCAGCTTATAAAACTCCTATTGGAATGACTCCTTATAGGCTAATTTTTGGAAATACTTGTCACTTACCTGTAGAATTGGAGCATAAATTATATTAGGCAATTAAAAATTCAATTATAATTTGAAAGATGCTAGTGAGAAGAGATTATTACAAATGAATGAATTGGAAGAATTAATAATTGAATCTTATGATAACAATAGAATTTAGAAGGAAAAACTTAAGTTATGGCATGATCAAAAGAAAAACCAGAAGAAATTTGAACCAGGATAAGAAATTTTGCTTTACAATACAAGGCTGAAGTTATTCCCTGGAAAATTGAAATCTCGTTGGTTAGGACCCTTTACTGTGACTCGAGTTAATACTTACGGAGCTATTGAAATTAAAGATCAAAAGACTGGGAATAAATTTAAAGTAAATGGACACACATTAAAGCCATATTTTGAGGGTAAAAGACTAAATTTAAAAGAGGTTTTAATGGTCAGTCAACTGGAATAATATCTGAATAAATCGGGCTAACGATGTTAAACAAATAGCTTTATTGGAGGCAACCCATAGTTATCTTTATTTTTATTGCAACTATAGTATTTTTGCTTGAAATTATTGTTAGTTTGTGGTAGTATTGAACTCTACTACAAGCATTTACCATTGAATCATCATAAAAATTGGATCTATAAAGAAAATTGGAACGCATTTGGACCAGAGCAAAACTGTGAAAATTTTGCCTTGGGCGCTGACGGTGGGATCGACTCCGCTGACAATGGGTTTTTCCCGAGAGTCCAGACAATTAATTCTCAAGGCTTGCCGACGGTGCTATCGACGCTTCCGACGGTGAGAACGACAAGATGAAAGTTTCTGAAGTTTGGAGTGGCAGTTTTTGGTAGTTTTTGGCGGGATTTACTCCTTATAAACTTCCAAACTCGGATCTTAAATTCATATTTCCCAAAAATGACTTTAAACTCCACAAAATTTATCCCTATGTCTTTCAATTCCATTGAAAATCCTAGATTTTGAGTGTTCAATCGGAGAATATTCATTAGTTTCGAGGCACAACGAATCTTCAACAAAGTGCTGACAAAGAGGCGATTAATCAAAGAAAGAAGATTAGTGAATCGAGGATTGAACAATCCTTCAATAGTAATTGAAGAGATGATTGTGCAATGATGATGGGAAGTGTTGTGCTACACTACTGCCGCTGTAGTTGTTCCTGTGGTAATAGAGTTTTGTGCTAATTTGCATGGAATCAACCAGGGAGTCATCTATGCACGAGGAAGATGGATAAATTTTACTCCTGCATGGATTAATGAGTTATGTATGATAGAGAATTTTCCTATCTACCATTATTCCAACTTTTTCCATAACAAATCTGATGAATGAGATCTACCAATATTTGACGGACGAGACTGAAGACTGAGAAATGAGAGAAAACGGGTATATTAGTTTCTCTGCTACTTTTCTAAACACTCGCACTTCTTCATTTCTGTAAAACTATTACCGATGATGAAGGTCAGTAATGTTAATAAAGAAAGTGCTATTCTGAATTACTGTATTCAAATGGAACTACTGATTGATATTGGATTGATAATCGTGAAGTCTGTTTTGGGTCTGTTCATTCATGGATCAACTTATGGGCTTGGACATCCTTCAACAATCTTTTTACTCTACAGTCAATTCCAAGTATTTGATGAGACTTGGGAAAAGGTACTTTTACCTTGGAAGCCTTTAGACCCAACTAAGAAGTTTCTAGCCAATGAAGATAAGAATGATATGACTATTATTGTAGATCAATCTTCTCAGAATTCACTACCTATTCAGCCTCTAATTCATGACAAGACACTAGTGATTCTGCACAGAATCAAGAAACAGAAGAAAGAGGTACAAAATGTTATGATTGCAATAAACAATATTTCTAATTTTTTTTATCATCTAGACTGGAGGATGAAAGAGCATTTTGATTATTCTGGACATATCAAATGAAGTTTGATACGATTGATGAGAAAGATGGGATTGATAGAAGAGGACTCTACTGAGGAATTCCCATACCGGCCCTTCTATAACCTCTTTGTTCATGTTCAATCGATGGGCAATATCAAAGGAGAAACAAGCACTAAATTGGAGGAATAGTAGATTTACTGTATTCAAATAGAACTGCTGATTGATATTGGATCGATAATCGTGAAGTCTGTTTTGGGCCTGATCATTCATGGATCAACTTATGGGCTTGGACATCCTTCAACAATCTTTTTACTCTGCAGTCAATTCCAAGTCTTCATCTCAGGCTCAGTGTGTTGGAGAATCTGAATGGAGGATTGTTTTGATGCAGACTGTAGCCTGTTCAGTATCTTCTTGGATGATCTGCTCCATACCTTAGTCCATCCTTCTTCGGTATTTGTAGAAGCATGTTTCAATGAATCCTGTATCCGATTGAGGACCCTCTTGAGTTTATCCCAAGTTTTACTCCATCCATCTGTTACAACATATGGATCAATTGGGGAGATTGACTCAGCTGAAATCATGTTTATGGAACCTTTTTCAGGTTCTCTCAAATATTCCTTCATGATTGTAATGTTTTCTTCCTTGAGGTTCCTCTCGAGCCAATCTTTAAAGACGAAGCATTTGTCTATAGTATGTCCAAGAAACCAGTGGTACGGGCAGTAAATTGGTTCATTCTTCTTATCCACCTCTTCAGGATTCTTCGGATTAGGTAGTTTGAATTCTGGTTTCTACATCAAGCTTTTGAATATTTTAGGTACAGCTTCATCTTTGAAGGAGTAAACAACTTTCTGTCGCTCTAACAGGGATATTCTTTTACCCGCTGTTCGAGGTGATCACTCATGAGACGGCCGTTGGTTGGATTGAGTGCTCTGTTTCTGAGGGTACTGTGACGAAGACTGATGATGATCTTCTGCATAAAGCTTTATCGGCTGCTTTTCTTTGTCGACAGTTGTGACTACCCCTGATTTCTTTTCAAATACTCTGGTCACCTTAGACTTTTTGTGTGGCTCCATGTGCTTCATTTCTTCTTGCGGACTGCTGGCTTTACTGAGTAGCTTCTTGAAGGATTTGATGGTGAGTCTCTTAAGCATGAAAGCTACTGGCCCATGAATGCTTTTGAGAAGAATCTCAATTGCTTGATGTTCCTGTAGCTGAGGTTCACATTTCATGCTAAGGTTTCTCCACCTCAAAATATAGTCTGTCAAGGTTTCACTAGGCTTCTGCTTCTCCATCATGAGTTCTCCAATAGACACATGATGCTGCGCCCCAGCAAATCTTTTCACAAATAACTGTTCCAACTCATAAAATGTTTTAACTGACCCGTTGGGCAGGTCAGCGTACCAGTCGAAAGCGATTCCTGACAAGCTACTAATGAACTACTGGCAGAGTAGAGCTTCGCTATTCCTTGTGTTTCCACAATTGGCTCGAAAATGTGCTATGTGTTTTCTGGGATTTCCAGTCCCATCAAATATCTTGAAGTTTGGGGTTACAAAGCCCTTGGGGAAAGGCACGACATCAAATTCCTCCGGATAAGGTCTACCCTTTAAAATTGATGCACCTCCCTTGGACTGGGCTAAGGCATCCCGCACTTGTTCAACCATTTGCTTGAACTCTTTTTCTGGCATGGAACTTGATGGAGAATCCTTCTTTGGTTGTTCTTCTTTGTCTATCAAAGAAGCCTCCCTTCTTTCATCTGCGATGTGTATGATTTCTGGCTGGTTAATTTCTGGGGAAGCCAATCACGGTGCTTGTGATTGCCCCTGAATGGTGGCCATGGCGGTCATAGCTGCAGTCATCTCTTCTATTCTTTTCTCCAGTAGAACAACTTGCTCATCCCTGAGGAGGATAACCCTACGCAGCTCATCTACGGCGTTCTCTTCCATGTGAGGTTAGCCTCGCGCGCAGATGTGGTAGCTCTAGTTTCAATCACATGGACATCCATGAAAACTTCCTCCAAGTAATCACTGTAGTAAAAATCCTCGTTGTCACTATTGATAGAAACTCCGTGTTCTTGAGCTAACTCAGAAATCTCAATCCTGAATTTCTCAACTTTTTCTTTAATTATTGATTCCTTGATTGCTTTAAGATCTGGAGGACCCTGATGGAAATCCTCAACTTGTTCCTCCATCTCGCTGGCTATTGTTGCGACGATGTCAGATATTTCAGGCACTGGTTTTGCTTCCTGTCTTGCAGGCTCACTGAACTGTATCGGTGCAGTGACCTTGGTTATCCATACCTTCTTCTTTTTTGATGATGATGCCTCAGGACGGGGTGTCTTAGTTGAGACATTGGTATGTCGAGGGAAGGTATTCTCCCCATGGTGTAGACTGGCTGCAGTGTATGGTAATCGTCTTGTCTTTCTTTCCATGATTGTAGAAATAGAGGGTAAACTTCTCAGGCCCAGTTTTGACTTAATCGGCCGACGACCTGTGGTTCTGATGGTGGTATGATCCATGGTGACCAAAGCAGTATCGACTCGATTTCCCAAACGGAGCCATACGGAAACACGGGTAGGTGACTTTATAGTCGACCTATGAGATTTTCTAGCGGACTTAATATCCTTTAAAATTTCATTCTTCATATGAGGGGAAATTGCATGTCCCACTCGTTTAAGTAATTCCCTAACAGAACATCCTTCTTTAATGGCAAGCCTTCTAAAGAATGCACTGACTCGGGTGATGGTGTTGAATTTCTTCCCCTTCTCACCATGTCCATGCGGTGATGGAAATGCGGCAGCAATCTTCCGGATACTCTCATATCCATCGGTATCTGTCAGAGGATGGTATCTACTCCCTCGTAGGAGTGGGTAAATTTCTGGTAATACCTCTTCAACTTGAAGAGTCTCCTCCTCATCAGGTGTGTTCTCATGAGTTTTGGCTTTGATGGCCCTCCGAATTCTCCTATTACGGTTCCTCCTTTGAGTTCGGGTCAGTGGTACAGTCATTGAGCTTGACCCGATCTCAAACACGGGTGGCGGAACAGTTAATCCTTCAGTCGAATCTTAAACAATCATCACTTCCTTCCACTTAGTAGCACCGGGGATAGCAGGTTTGGCGGGTGTCATGACAGCAGCAGCTTTAGCCTTCTTGCCTGTAGGGAAGTCTTGAAGGCAGTTCAAACTTAATTCTGCAGACGGCTCTTGAACTTCCAGGGCAACAATCTTCATTACCACGAATGGGGCTTTCCCGAGAATAACCTTAAGGTCTTCAAATCCAGCTCCGAACTTGATGGTGGGAGCTACATTACGGGGCGTTGCAGTTCGTCGACAGGTTGCAAGAAAAGGTCAGCGTTGGGTATGCCATCGTAGCGGGCTTTAAAACAGAAAGTTTTAGGGTTAGCTATATGGTCGAAAACCTCGTAATTTTTAGTGCGAACACTGAAAATAAAGGTTAATCTGTAGAAAAGGTGTAAAATTTAATTAATATTTTAAACTACGCGTAGCACAACATGATTTGATCTAATTTGTGAAATAGCCTACCAAATGTGAAAAGGAGTTGTGAGAAAGTTTGGGACCCAGCGCGGGACCCAATTCATGGCAAAAAATGCCTAGGTGGAGTTAATCCACCAACACACCTATTGGGGGTCCGACCCCACATAAAAAATTTCAAGAGTCCTTAATGGCCTTCTGAACCCCTCTGTTCAAAGGTGGTTGAATAGCTAGTCCTGAAGTCCAAGGAGTTAGCCGTACTTTTCCAAGATAGAAATGGGTAAAGTATGCCAACGGAAGAAGGGTAATTTGGTCCAAGAGGGACATGGACATATTACCGATGTGTGAAGATGATATTTCTTGATTAGTATGGAGAGAAAAGCTTGTCCCCAGCGGAGTCGCCAGAAGCTGTCGGCGATTATTTTGGGTTTGGTTTGTGGGATTGCCCGTAAGAAGCTGTCGGTTGTTGGAGTCAAAATCTCGTCGCCAGCTTCGTAAGGACGTTGAAGTATGAAATCAAAATGACCCCATATTTTGCATAGTTTAAAATGAAGAGCACTGTACCTCAAATATTGTATCTATCCCGAAGGATAAACACAAGACTTGAGGATGAGGCTCGATCAAAATAAACTAAGGAAAGTATGACGTCCGTTTGGTCTGCGAAACCTTTGTATTTGCCGACAAGTTCCCTTCTTTAATATAAAGAATTAAATAGGGTTTATATTAAGCTGGGTTCAGACATGCTTCCTATAAGGGCAAGCCCCTATAGTTAATTACATCTTAAATGACCAAAGTCACCTAAGAAAACTCTCAATAAAAATCAAGAAATATTATCTTCAAGGAATTTCAAAGGGTAGGACTCTTCAACAAAATCGGATGTAGAGGTGTGAAAGGGGATTGTTTCAAATTTGGAACATTTTATTGTAGAATCCAAAGGAAGAAGAACTAGGGGATGTCATAGATCCAGAGGAGAACCTCCGTGACTTCCGAAGTTATCCTAACGTTTGGTTTTGGTTTTGAGGAGAAATATTTAGATGTTTCATCCTGCCAATTTTATTTAATTAGGGCTTATGTTTGCGTAACACAGCACACAAATTGCCTAGAAGATATGAGGGTTTACGTCGTACCGGACTACAACCTCGGAACCTAGAACAGGTTAGGGCTTAAATCGTATAGCAGAGCTATACGAATGCCTAAAGATAAGGTGAGGATTTACGTTGCATAAGCAAGCAACCTTGAAGTCCTATGGCTTTGTTGTTTATGTCTAAGGAAGGAGGATTGGTTTAGCTGGGGAAGACAGGTTTTGCTGTTGATGATGGTCGTGCTGCCCACCAAGCTAGCTCCAAGCTCTTATCGAGACGAGTTTGAGTTATCTATTGTGTCAAGTTATAATATCAAATCAGGTGGCCTTATGGTCGAAGTTCCTTAAATTTTATGAGGGCATATTAAAGTTGATTAGAGTGACACCGGTTAGGATCCTACGGTTCCCTCGTTGCAGCATCACTATTTTCTATTGGATTCGCGTAGTCCAAATGAACTTATCAAACCCAACTTAATGAGTTCCATAATTTCATTTAAACCGTGGGAAGCCTCGTTAGTAACCGTAGGTTACCTCTTCCAAGGGATTCCCAATCATCCGATAGAGACATCTTAATTAAGTTAAAGTTGTGATTTTGTATGATGTTTGTGATTAAATTTTGAGTTGTTT
>NEWO01000626.1:228654-243779 GCA_003013225.1 Phalaenopsis aphrodite
TTGATTTTAGTTTTGGTTTTGGGTATGTGGCTATCCTGATGGTTTTAGTTTTCATGCAGGGTGAGATCATTGTTTAGCATGCAAATTTGAAGGTATAAAAGTACAGTATGAAATTACAAAAAAAACAATGCTGAAAAACTGTAAAAGTGTACCTGGCTAGTCTTCTTGTTTCACCACCTGTAACTTAAAATGCATGTTAAGACAGTTTATGAAGAGCAGGAAAGGTAAAATTTTCCTAACCCTATGTCATATTATGGTGAGTCCTTAAAAGTTTAATTAAGGATGATTTCTTTAAGCAAGGAATATTGAGTTTAATAGGACTCTGAGGTATCCAATAAGATAAGAGGGGAAAACAGGTCCATGCATCTCCCTCACCAACTAGTGAAAAGACTCGAGTCCATTTAAACTTATCATTTTTCTTAATGGTTCATCCTGTAAATATCCTTAATGCTCAGTGAACATCGATGTCTATATTATCCCTAAGAAAGGGGTAATTATTATTTATTATTTAATTTGAAAATTATGTGGGTAAAGACCCTTAAAGGGGCAAGTTATTGTAATTTGAACACTTAGCCAAATTTTAATCCTAATTGGGCTTAGTGATATTTCAAGGATGTTTGATTTTGTTAATTATATTTCTCTAATCCTCATTTAGTCAATTTTGATTTAGCCTAAGCCACCACTAAGCCCTTAAGACCTAGGTGAGTGTCTTAATTAGTTTTAAAAAGGGTTAAGCTTTAAGTGGTCATGATTCATGATTTGGATTCTATTTGAAAATCAAGATAGGGGTATTAAATTGATTAATTATTGACTTCTAAAGTCATACCCCTAAGTCCAAGATCATTTAATTTTAATACACTTCCAGATTTTAATAATTTAGAAATTTATTAGTCCTAATTAAGAAAACAATATTGGTTTCTACCAATTGACCCCTTTGTGTTTCAAACATCAAATAAATTGATTAAGATCAGAGGTTACCCATTTTCCCTCCATGAATTAGGCCTAAATGTTAATTAAGGCAAGGTTTCCAAAATTACACATTTGCCCCTAAGGCTCTAACACTTCATAATTGGTCAAATTAAATTCAAATGACTTTGAAATTTTTATCCTACCTCATTCATGGGTCAATTGAGACATCAGAGGAGGGAATGTGACTTTTTAAATTTTAATTTAATTTATATAATTATATTAATGAAAAAATAGGATCTTTCAAAGGAAATTCCTAACCTGGCCAAGGTAAATTATAATCTCTAGAAAATTTTACTTGAGGTATACCTAAACCAGAGAAGCCTTTAGATTAAATGTCATAATTTTTTGAATTCTATGTGATTTATTAGAATTATTTTAAGTTCTGGGCTATTTAATAAAAATAAAATATTTTAGGTGGTTAAAATTAAGTTTTATATTTTTAAAAAATCTCCCAAAGGTCAGAGAGCTCAGAAGAGCAAATTTTATATTTTTCTAATTTTTCTTGATTTATTGCGATTATTTGAGTGAAAACTAATTTTTAGCCTTTTAAAAATTATTTTTATGCTTTGAAATTCAATATCCTTATTTAGAAAATCAGGAAAGATATTCTAATTGTTTCTAAGTGATTAGGAAACAATTTAGAGCATTTCCATGAATTTTATTATTTTTGTGATTCTTATGAATTTTTAGTTATTTAAATATTTAAAATAGGCAAAAAACTAAGTTTTTATTTTAAATATTATTTTTTTATTAAATATCCCTGATCACAGAGACCTCAAAAAAACTAAGTTTCATAATTTTTTGAGTTATATTTTGAATTTTAAAAAATCATTTAAGTGTTAAGAGTGGTATTTATCTTTAAAAATCAATTTAAGATATTAAATGAACTCAAAATATTTTGAAACTTTTATGATGAGTTCTCTGGATCATAAATCACAGTGGAGATCAAAAATCAAGTCATTTAAATATTTATCTTTTCCAAAATCATTTATTTTAGTGATTTAGTATTTGGAAAATTTAAGGATTTTTTAAATGACTTGACCTATGAAATTATTCCCAAAAGTTTTTCTAGTCATGGTGGACTTTCCAATTTTTTCTTGGGATTTAATAATCAATATGCTAATTTCCATGATTATTTTAAGGAAATGATGTGAAATAACTTGAAAAATATGGATCTCTGTATAGGAACCTCATCTGATGTTGGAAAAATCAGAGAATGTCCCCCCTTACAGGGGCTACAATAAGTGAAAATTCCAAGTCAGGGTGATGTGACAATATGCATGGAGAATCAAATGATTCCAAATAGTATTTAATTA
Source organism: Phalaenopsis aphrodite (assembly GCA_003013225.1). Taxonomy (NCBI): domain Eukaryota; kingdom Viridiplantae; phylum Streptophyta; class Magnoliopsida; order Asparagales; family Orchidaceae; genus Phalaenopsis; species Phalaenopsis aphrodite. The sequence goes on from NEWO01000626.1 coordinate 230,940, forward strand.
ATTAAAAATATTTTATGCATCAAATGGGCTTAAAAATTATTCCACATTATTCTCCTCTGCTCACTGAGCAAGAGGGTATTTTTATTTTATTTTTGTGATTTCTCTACACAAAGTTATGTATTTTTGCACTTAAGGGTATTAAATAAATAAGAAAATACCCCTATTTTTCTATTTAAACTGCGCGTGCCACCTTAACCTACGACAGTTCCGAAAGCATGCGTGGCGCGCTCTGGTTGGACTCCGCCGTCCACGTAGCTTGCTGACTCGGCCCGCTATTCATGTCTCAAAGCACACTCCGACTCGATCTCCCCCGTCCGTTTGATACACGCTTGATCGAACGGCTCCCCGTCATCGTCCCCGATAGAATGATCATGTGCCCGTCCAGACTAAAACCTTAAGATCTCAGCCTAGACTCAACCAAATCACTTCGGGTTTGATCCTATGGACTCGTCTAAGCGAGACGAACACATCTATACGGCTAAGGTACCATGAAATCAAGTTTAAGTAAATGGAGAATCAAAATAAGCTCGGGAGGAGGAGCAGTTTTATACCTTTTCTCTGAGAAGGGAGGCTTCAATCAGAGGTGCTCGACACGTTCGTTGGGGTCCAAGGAGGCTAGAGATTGAGTCTCTGGCCTTGGTGTGATGTATAGGTGTGAAATCGACCAAGCTCGATTTCAGGTGTTGGTCTAGAGCTATGGTAGAGGCTCTGTGGAAGGGGGATTTGATGGGGCACTGGCTTCTTTCACTCTTGTGAAGGTGTGGGCACAAGCAATTGAAGTTTGGTGGAGTGTGGAGGTGTCTTGGGTTCTGTCCTGGTTTTCGGCAAGGTTTCAAGCTCAAAATTGAGCTCCGGCAGTGGGAATGGGTGAGGGAAAATTGTTGGAATGCACTGAGGGGATCTTAGGGGAGCTTTGTGTGAAGTTTGGAGGGGCCTCTCTAATAAATTTTTAGCACACCTCCCATGGCCGTGGGAGGTGAGATTTTATAAAAATGGTCATGGGGTGGCTTTCAGGGCATAAGTTTGGATGCTTAGGTGGAGGGCAGAGGAGCTCCATAGTTTGATTTGTGTGATCTGGCCTCTAGGTTTGATTTGGGTGAGGTGCCATGAGAGTGGATCTCGGTTTTAGGCTTTTCCGACCACTACGCTGGGGGGGTAGCTAGGAGCGCAGGGAACCCAGAGAAATCCATCACAGCAATTTAATGCAAATGTGCTTGGATTTAGCGAAGATATCCTAAGCATGTGGATTTTTGGAAATAAGATCCCTTAATTTGGGGGACCTTTGGTCCATGGCTTGATTTAGGTGGTTTCGTGGTGTTTGGACTAGTCACTAAGTCCAACTAATGGCTGTGGTGGAGTTGGTTAGGTCACATTTAGTGTATGAGTCCAAGTGGGTGCAAATGACCAAAACTTGGGTTTGGGCTAGGTTAGCAATGTTAATTGGCCCAAATAATTTTTTTATTTGGTTTATATGATCATAAGGAACCACTTTGGAGATGGATGGAAATTGTTTTGAGTCCAATTGAAAGGTTAATTTGAAGGGATTTTGAACTTGAATCAATTTTGTCATGTTGGGCTAGACTTGGGTCTAGCTTTGGTTAGCCTTGTGCTAAGTCCAAATTGATTGTTGTAAATGGTCAATAGGGACATCATGAAGATTTTTGAACATGAATTGGAAGCCAATTTGGAGGTTAAGGCAATCAATTGGGTGAAATTTAGAAACTTAGCCAATTTGGGGCTAAATTTGGGAAATTTGGATTTAGGCCAAAATCAAATGGATTTGAGGCCTCATCAATGTAAATTGATGGTTTATTTCAATGTATAGGAATGTAATAAATATTTTGCAACATTAATTGAGGCCAATTGACTGGGCTATGGGTTCAATTTGGTGAGATTAGGTCATATGGTCAAAATTGGGGTTTTGCCCCAAATCCAAATTAGGCTCAAATCATGGACCAATTGAGCTTGGATTTGGTTTATTTTGGTCATATAAAAAGTGATTTTGAGTTTAATACTGAAATTGGGGTCAATTGAGATCAAATGGATGGACATTTGAGTTGGATTTGGGGAACTTTGAGTCTTTAAAGGGCAATTTGGGGATTTTGGTTAAGGATAGTCAAATTGGCAAAATTTGGTCATGGGATAGTTGAGAGAAATGAAAATTGGAAATATTTTGGATTTATTGGGATTTTTGGGGAATTTTTGGAATTTTTGGGATTTGGAGCTATGGAGGGGTATTTTGGTAATTTGGGGCTGTTTTAGGGGTAAAAGGCCAAGATGGGTATTTTGGTAGAGTTGAGGTACCAATCATCACCAATAAGCCATGGACCAATGGAAGCCCTATTTTGGGTCCTCTATGTAGTGGTTCTAGCCAGACCATAGCCCTAGGGCTAGTAGGTTTAGGGGACCATCTACTTGAGTATCCCAAAAGATCAAGGTATCTAAGCTAGAAATTTGAGTTCAGGGTTGTGAGTGATTGTGAGTGCAGATAAGTGTAGTGAGTGTACTGAGTGCCTTAGCTCCAGACCAAAACCTAGGGTCAACCCTAAGGTCCAGCAATCCTAAGGGTGACTCATCTTGAGTTTCCCCCACGGTGACCCCACCTACTAGGTATTTAGAGGTTGAGAGCAATATGTGGAACTTCAAGTTGAGTGGAGAAGAGTGTAGAATTTCTAATGGTGAGGGTTCTAGATTTAGTTTTCTAGGAATAGTCAACTGGAAAAGTCCTATGGCTAGACCCTATGCTACTAAATGGGACAAACTAAACCTCAACCAAAAATGAGGTCAACAAAGCCCTAACTAATAAAATTGGCAGGATGAAATGCCTAAATATTTCTCCTCAAAATTGAAAGCCAAACATTACGGTAGCTTGGGAAGTCACCGAGGTTCTCCTCTAGATGTAGTTCTTCTTCCTTCGGATTCTACAATAAAATGTTCCAAAATTGAATCAATCCCCTTTCACACCTCTACATCCGATTACGTTGAAGAGTCCCACTCTTTGAAATTCCTTGAAGATAATTTTCTTGATTTTTATCGAGAGTCTTCTTAAGTGACTTTGTTCATTTAAGATGTAATTAACTATTGGGGCTTCCCCTTATAGAAAGCATGTCTGAACCCAGCTTAATATAAACCCTATTTAATCCTTTATATTAGATAGCGGAACTTGTTGGCAAATATAAAGGGTTCGAAGACCAAACGGACGTCATACTTTCGTTTATTTATTTGATCAAGCCTCATCCTCAATTCTTGTGTTTATCCTTCGGGATAGATACAAGATTTTAGGTACAGTGCTCTTTCATTTTAAATAATGAAAAATATGGGGTCAGTTTGATTTCATACTTCAATGACCTTCCGAAGCGAAAAACGGGATTTCGATAGCAGCGACCGACAGCTTCTTACGGGCAACCCCACAAATCATCTGTTGATTGATACTTAATTTTTGGCCTATTTTAAATATTTAAATAATTAAAAATTCGTAGAAATCACAAAAGTGATAAAATTCATGAAAATGCTCTAAATTGTTTCCTAATCACTTAGGAACATTTAGAATATTTTTCCTGATTTTCTAAATAAAGATATTGAATTTCAAAGCTTAAAAATAATTTTAAAAGGCTAAAAATGAGTTTTCACTAAAATAATCCCAATAAATCAAGAAAAAATCAAAAAAATATAAAATTTCCTCCTCTGAGTTCTCTGATCTTAGGGAGATTTTTCAAAAATATAAAACTTAATTTTCACTGCCTAAAATATTTTACTTTTATTAAATAGCCCAGAACTTAAAATAATTCTAATAAATCATAGAGAATTCAAAAAATTATGAAATTTTATCCAAAGGCTTCTCTGGTTTAGGTATCCCTCCAGTAAAAATTTCAAGGGATTATAATTTACCTTGGCCAGGTTAGGAATTTCCTTTGAAAGATCATATTTTTGCATTAAAATAATTATGTAAATTAAATTAAATTTTAAAAAGTCACATTCTCTCCTCTGATGTCTCAATTGACCCATGAATGAGGTAGGATAAAAATTTCAAAGTCATTTTAATTTAATTTGACAAATTATGAAGTGTTTGAGCCTTAGGGGCAAATGTTTAATTTTGGAAACCTTGCCTTAATTAACATTTAGGCCTAATTCAAGGAGGGAAATTGGGTAACCTCTGATCTTAATCAATTTATTTGATGTTTGAAACACAAAGGGGTCAATTGGTAGAAACCAATCTTGTTTTCTTAATTAAGACTAATAAATTTCTAAATTATTAAAATTTGGAAGTGTATTAAAATTAAATGATCCATGGACTTAGGGGTATGACTTTTGAAGTAAATAATTAATCAATTTAATACCCCTATCTTGATTTTCAAATAAAATCCAAATCATGACCACTTAAAGCTTAACCCTTTTTAAAACTAATTAAGACACTCGTGTAGGTCTTAAGGGCTTAGTTGTGGCTTAGGCTAAATAAAAATTGACTAAATGAGGATTAGAGAAATAAAAATAACAAAATCAAACATCTTTGAAATATCACTAAGCCCAATTAGGATTAAAATTTGGCTAAGTGTTCAAATTACAATACTTGCCCCTTTAAGGGTCTTCACCCACATAATTTTCAAATTAAATGATAAATGATAGTTACCCCTTTCTTAGGAATAATTGAGACATCGATGTTCACTGAGCATTAAGGATATTTACTAATTGGTGAGGGAGAGGCATGGACATGTTTCCCCTTCTTGACTTGTTGGATACCTCAGAGGCCTATTAAACTCAATATTTTTTGCTTAAAGAAATCATCCTTAATTAAACTTTTAAGGACTCACCATAATATGACATAGGGTTAGGAAAATTTTACCTTTCTTGCTCTTCATAAACTGTCTTAACATGCATTTTAAGTTTCAGGTGGTGGAACGAGAAGACTCGCCAGGTACACTTTTACAATTTTTCAGCGTTATTTTTCTTGTACTTTCATACTGTACTTTTATACCTGCAAATTTGCATGCTAAACAGCGATCTCACCCTGCATGAAAACTAAAACCATCAGAATAACCACATACCCAAAACAAAAACTAAAATCAACCAAGATAAAATTCACCGCCACAACATTCAAAATATAAAACAACTCAAAATTTAATCACAAACATCATACAAAACCACAACTTTAACTTAATTAAGATGTCTCTATCGGATGATCGGGAATCCCTCGGAAGAGGTAACCTACGATTGCTAACGAGGCTTCCCACAGTTTAAATGAAATTATGGAAGTCATTAAGTTGGGTTTGATAAGTTCATTTGGACTAAGTGAATCCAATAGAAAACAGTGATGCCTGAACGAGATAACCGTAGGATCCTAATCGGTGTCACTCTAGTCAACTTTAATATGCCCTCATAAAAATTAAAGAACTTCAACCATAGGGCCACCTGGTTTGATAGTATAACTTGACACGATAGATAACTCAACCTCATTGCGGCAAGAGCTTGGAGCTAGCTTGGTCGGCAGCACGGCCATTTTCAACAGCAAAACCTGTCTTCCCCAGCTAAACCAATCCTCCTTTCTTAGACTTAAACAACAAAGCCATAGGACTTCAAGGTTGCTTGCTTATGCAACGTAAATCCTCACCTTATCTTTAGGCATTCATATAGCTCTGTTGTACGATTTAAGCCCTAACTCGTTCTAAGTTTCTACCGGACATAAACCCTCATATCTTCTAGGCAATTTGTGTACTCTCTCATGCAAATATAAGCCCTAATTAAATAAAATTGGCAGGATGAAACATTTAAATATTTCTCCTCAAAACTGAAACCAAACATTAGATAGCTTGGGAAGTCACCGAGGTTCTCCTCTGGATCTATGATATCCCTAGTTCTTCTTCCTTTAGATTCTACAATAAAATGTTCCAAATTTGAACCAATCTCTTTTCACACCTCTACATCCGATTTCGTTGAAGAGTCCTACCCTTTGAAATTCCTTGAAGATAATATTTCTTGATTTTTATCGAGAGTTTTCTTTGGTGGCTTTGGTCATTTAAGATGTAATTAACTATAGGGGCTTGCTCTTATAGGAAGCATGTCCGAACCCAGCTTAATATAAACCCTATTTAATTCTTTATATTAAATAAGAAAACTTGTCGGCAAATACAAAGGTTTCGCAGACCAAACGGATGTCATACTTTCCTTAGTTTATTTTGATCGAGCCTCATCCACAAGTCTTGTGTTTATCCTTTGGGATAGATACAAGATTTGAGGTACAATGCACTTTCATTTTAAACTATGCAAAATATTGGGTCAGTTTGATTTCATACTTTAACGTCCTTCCGAAGCGGGCGACAGGATTTCGATTCCAGCGACCGACAACTTCTTACGAGTAATCCCACAAACCAAACCCAAAATAATCGCCGATAGGCTTACATTCGTGTGAAATGATCTCACAAATAGCTTGGAAGATGTGAGGGTTTAGGTCGTGACAAACGACAACCTCAAAATCCTAAGACGAGTTAGGGCTTATATTGTATAGCAGGGCCATGCAAAGGCCTAAAGATAAGGTGAGGATTTACGTTGCATAAGCAAGCAACCTCGAAGTCTTATGACTTTGTTGTTTAAGTCTAAGGAAGGAGGATTTGTTTAGCTGGTGAAGTTAGGTTTTGTTGTTGAAGATGGTCGTGCGACCCACCAAGCTAGCTTCAAGCTCCTTGCCGTGACAAGTTTGAATTATCTAGTGTGTCAAGTTATAACATCAAATCAGGTGGCCCTATGGTTGAAGTTCTTTAAATTTTATGAGGGCAAATTAAAGTTAATTAGAGTGATACCGGTTAGGATCCTACATATACAATTTAATCTACGTATTAAATTATATAACATTATTTTCTATTGGATCTAAATGAATTTACTAAACTCAACTTAATGAGTTCCATAATTTCATTTAAATCATGGTAAGCCTCATTAGCAACCGTAGGTTACCTCCTCTGAGGGATTCCGAATCATCTGATAGAGACATCTTAATTAAGTTTTAGTTATGGTTTTTGTGTGATATTTGTGATTAAATTTTGAGTTGTTTTATATCTTGAATGTTGTGGCAGTGAATTTTATCTTGGTTAATTTTAGTTTTGGTTTCTGCTATAGTTAACATGCAAGTTTATGTAGGTAAATGCAAGCATGAAACATGTAAGGAAAAGGCAGAAGAAAGACAATACTATAAACTGTAAAAGCGTACCTGGCGAGTCTTCTCGTTCCACCACCTGAAACTTGAAAATGCATGTGAGGGCATTTATGAAGAGCAGGAAAAGTAGAGTTATGAGGGGTTTTCCTAACTCTATGTTCTATTTTGGTAAGTCCATAAAAGTTTAATTAATGAGGTTTTCATTAAGCGAAAAATATTAAGTTTAATAGGCCTCTCAGGTATCCAACAAGTTAGGAGAGGGAAGCAGGTCCATGCCTCCCTCTCATCAACTAGTGAAAAGCCTCGAGTCCATTTAAACTTATAATGTTGCTTAATGGTTCATCCTGTAAATATTATTAATGCTTAGTGAATATTGATGCCCTAATTATCCGTAAGAATAGGGTAATTATCACTTATCATTCAATTTAAGAATTATGTGGATGAAGACCTTTGAAGGGGCAAGTGAGTGTAATTTGGACACTTACCCAAATTTTTTATCCTAATTGGGCTTAATGGTGTTTCAAGGATGTTTGATTTAATTATTTTTATTTCTCTAATCCTCATTTAGTCAATTTTTTGATTTAGCCTATGTCACCACTAAGCCCTTTAAGACCTAGGTGAGTGTCTTAATTAGATGGTTACGTTTTAAGTTGTCATGATTCATGATTTGAATTTTATTTGAAAGTCAATATAGGGGTATTAAATTAATTAATTATTTGCTTCAAAAGTCATACCCCTAAGTCTAGGATCATTTAATTTTAATAAGCTTCCAAATTTTGATTAATTTAGAAATTTTATTAATCTTAATTAAGAAAGTGAGTGTGGTTTATACCAATTAACCCATTTGTATTTCAAGCATCAAATAAATTGATTAAGATCATAGGTTACCCATTCCCCTCCTTGAATTAAGTCTAAATGTTAATTAAGGCAAGATTTCCAAAATTACACATTTGCCCATAAGACTCTAACGCTTCATAATTGGTCAAATTCAATTTAAATGACTTTGAAATTTTTATCCTACCTCATTCATGGGTCCATTAAGACATCAGAGGAGAAAATGTGATTTTTCAAAATTTAATTTAATTTATATAATTATTTTAATGGAAAAATAGGATTTTTCAAAGAAAATTCCTAACTTTACTAAGGTAAATTTTAATACCTTGAAATTTTTACTCGAGGTAGACCTAGACCAGAGAAGATTTTGGATCAAATTTCACAATTTTTTTAATTCTCTCTGATTTACTAGAATTATTTTAAATTCTGGGTTATTTAATAAAAATAAAATATTTTAAGTGGTGTAAATTAAGTTTTGTATTTTTGAAAAATCTTCCTAAGGTCAGAGAACTTAGAGGTGCAAATTTTATATTTTTATGATCTTTCAAATATTTATTGGAATTGTTTAAGCGAAAACTCATTTTTAGTCTTTTAAAAAATATATTTTTTAAGCTTTGAAATTCAATATCTTTATTTATAAAATCAGGAAAAATATCATAATTGTTCCTAAGTGATTAGGAAACAATTTAGAACCTTTCCATGAGTTTTATTATTTTTATGATTTTTATGAATTTTTTTAATTATTTAAATATTTAGAATAGACTAAAAATCAAATTTTTATCTTAAATATTATTTTATTTTTAGAAAATACCCCTTATCACAGAGAAGTAAGAAAAACTAAATTTCATAATTTTTTGAGTTATATTTTGATTTTTAAAAATCATTTAAATGTCAAGAGTGGTATTTATCTTTAAAAATCAATTTAAGTTATCAAATGAACTCATAATATTTTGAAACTTTTATGATGAGTTCGCTAGATCATAAGTCACAGTGGAGATGAAAAATCAACTCATTTAAATTTTTGTATTTTTGAAAATTAATTATCTTGGAGAATTAGTATTTGTAAAATTTAAGGATGTTTTAAATGACTTGACCCATGAAATTATTGTTAAAGGTTTCTCTAGTCATGGTAGACCTTCCAAAATTTTCTTGAGATTTAATAACCAATATACTAATTTCCATGATTATTTTAAGGAAATGATGTGAAATAACTTAAAAATATAGATCTCTAAATAGAAACCTCATCTGACCTTGAAAAAATCAGAGAGTATTCCCCCTTACAGAGACTACAATATTTTAAAATTTCAAGCCAAGGTGATGTGTCAATATGTATGGAGAATCAAATGATTCCAAATAGTATTTAATTAATTAAAAATATTTTATGCATCAAATGGACTTAAAAATTATTCCACTTTATTCTCCTCTGTTTACTGAGCAAGGGAGTATTTTTATTTTATTTTTGTGACTTTTCTACATAAAGTTATGTATTTTTGAAGTTAAGGGTATTTAAATAAATAAAAAAAAGCCCTATTTATCTATTTAAACAAGGCGTGCTGACTAGATCCTAGGCAGCTCCGAAGGCGTGTGTGGAGCGCTCTGGTTGGACGCCGCCATCCACATAGCTTGTTGACTTGGCCCGCTGTTTATGTCCCGAAGCGCTGTCCAGCTCGATCTCCCCCGTCCATTTGATACATGCCCGATCAAATGGCTCCCCGTCATCATCCCCGATAGAATGATCCCGTGCTCATCCAGACTAAAACCTTAAGATCTCTGCCTAGAATCAACCAAATCACTTTGGGTTTGATCCTATGGACTCGTCTAAGTGAGACGAACACATCCATACGGCTAAGGTACCATGAAATCAAGCTTAAGTAAATGGAGAATCAAAATAAGCTCAGGAGGAGGAGGAGTTTTATACCTTTGCTCTGAGAAGGGAGGCTTCAATCAGAGGTGCTCGGCACGTTCGTTGGGGTCCACAGAGGCTACCGATTGAGTCCCTGGTGTTAATGTAAATCCTAGATATGAATTCGACCAAGCTCGATTTCAGGTGTTGGTCTAGAGCTATGATAGAGGCTCTGTGGGAAGGGAATTCAATGGGGCTTTGGCTTCTCTCACTCTTGTGAAGGTGTGGGCACAAGTAATTCAAGTTTGGGGAAGTGTGGAGGTGTATTGGGTTCTTTCCTGGTTTGCAGCAGGATTTCAAGCTCAAAATTGAGCTCCGACAATGGGAATGGATGAGGGAAAATGGTTGTGATGCACTGAGGGGATCTTAGGGAAGCTCTGCGTGAAGTTTGGAGAGGCCTCTCTAAGAAATTTTCTGCAGACCTCCCATGGCCGTGGGAGGTGAGTTTATATAAAAATGGCCATGGGGTGCCTCTCAGGGCTTAAGCTTTGGTGCATTGTGGTGCTTAGGTGGAGGGTAGAGGAGCTCCATAGTTTGATTTGGATGAGCTGGCCTCTATGTTTGATTTGGGTGAGGTGCCATGGGGGTGGCTCTCAGTTTTGGGCTTTTTCGGCCACTAGACAGGTCGGCCGGCCAGGGGGAGGTGGCTAGGAGCACAAGGAACGAGAGGAATCCATCATAGCAATTTAATGCAAATGTACTTTGATTTGACAAAAATATCTTAAGCATGTGCATTTTTGGAAGTAAGATCCCTTAATTTGGTGAACCTTTGGTCCATGGCTTGATTTAGGTGGTTTCATGGTGTTTGTGCTGGTCACTAAGTCCAACTAATGGCTGTGGTTGAGTTAATTTGGTGGCCTTAAGGTGGTTAGGTCACATTTAGTGTATGGGTCCAAGTGGGTGCAAATGACCAAAACTTTTGTTTGGGCTAGGTTAGCCATGTCAATTGGCTCAATTATTTGTTTCATTTGGTGTAAATGATCACAAGGAACATCTTTGGTGAAGGATGTAAGTGGTTTTGAGTTCAATTGAAAGGTCAATTTGAAGGAATTTTGAACTTTAATCAATTTGGTCATGTTGGGCTAGGCTTGGGTCTAGCTTGGGTTAGCCTTTAGCTAAGTCCAAATTGATTGTTGTAAATGGTCAATAGGGACCTCATGAAGAGTTTTCAACAAGATTTGGATGCTAATTTGGAGGTTAAGGCAATCAATTGGGTGAAATTTAGGGACTTAGCCAATTTGGGGCTAAGTTTGGGAATTTTGGATTTATGCCAAAATCAAATGGATTTGAGGCTCCACCAATGCCAATTGATGGTTGATTTTGATGTATAGGAAAGTTATAAAGATTTTTCAACATTAATCAATGTCAATTGACTAGGCTATGGGTTCCATTTGGGGAGATTAAGTCATATGCTCAAAATTGGGGCTTTGACCCAAATCAAAATTGGGCTCAAATCATGGTCCAATTGAGCTTGGATTTGATTTAGTTTGGTCATATCAGAAGTGAATTTGAGTTTACGATTGGAATTGAGGTCAATTAAGATGAAATTGATGGACATTTGAGTTGGATTTCGGGAAATTTGAGTCTTTAAAGGGCAAATTGGGGTTGGTTAAAGATGATTAAATTGGCCAAATTGGGTCATGGGGTAGTTGAGAGAAATGAAATTGGGAATATTTGGGATTTATTGAGATTTTCTAGGAATTTTTGAAATTTTGAGCCTAAGAGGGGTATTTTGGTAATTAGGGGGTGTTTTAGGGGTAAAAGGCCAAGATGGGTATTTTGGTAGTGTTGCGGTACCAATCATCACCAATAAGCCATGGACCAATGGAAACCCCATTTTGGGTCCTCTGTGTAGTGTTTCTAGCCAGACCATAGCCCTAGGGCTAGTAGGTTTACGGGACCATCTACATGAGTATCTCAAAAGATCAAGGGATCTAGGCTAGAAATTTGAGTTCAAGGTTGTGAGTGATTGTGAGTGTAGATGAGTGTAGTGAATGCCTTAGCTCCAGACCAACACCCAGGTTCAACCCTAAGGTCCAGCAATCCTAGGGGTGACTCATCCTGAGTTTCCCCCACAGTGACCCTACCTACTAAGTGTTTTAGAGGTTAGGACTAATATGTGGAACTTCAAGCTGAGTGGAGAAGGTTTTGGAATTTTTAGTAGTGAGGGTTCCATGTCTAGTTTTCTATGAATATTCAACAAGAAAAGTCCTATGGCTAGACCCTAGGCTACTAAAGAGGAAAAACTAAACCTCAACCAAAAATGAGGTCAACAAATGGACCCCCAATAGGTGTGGTGAGCTGGGCAAGCACACCGCGCGTATTGGTGTTGACAGACGAGATCAACCAAAACCAATACAGACTCCTAAGTAAGCAGACCCAGAAGTACGTGTAGTGTTGTGTGTGAGATTTGTTTCTACTAGAGAATTAGCAGTTTGTGTGCTTAATCAAGTCGAGAAGTAGGGACTCTCGCTGCGGATTGGAGAGTGGACTTTGAGTTATAAAATTTCAAAGATTTCGAAAGGATGGGAGTCAAAATGTAAGTGTTAACCCCGAGGTAGGAATTGAAATTCAAATATCGACTCAAAAAGAGGGAGAGAGAGAGAGAGAGAGTCGGAGCGTATGGACCGACCTTGAATGTAATGAATCAGAGATGTATGATTAATTCAGAAATGAGAATTGAAATGTAGGTCAATTCTCAAAAGAAAGTGTCGGAATGTAAGGACCGACCTCAAATCTAAAGAATCAGAAATGTCGGACTGATTCAGAAATGAGGATTGAAATGTAGGTCAATTCTCAAAAGAAAGTGTCGGAATGTAAGGACCGACCTCAACTGTAAAGAATCAGAAATTTAGGACTGATTTAGAAATGAGAATTGAAAAGAAGGTCAATTCTCAAAAGAAGGTGTCGAAATGTAAGGACTGACCTCAAATGTAAAGAATCAGAAATGTAGGACTGATTC